>JAZKJV010010743.1:0-529920 GCA_037367405.1 Ottelia alismoides
CAGATCCGTGTCATCCGCGTACAACAATAGCAACACAGAGATCTCATCAAGACGGAAACCTTCACACCACCCTCCCTCGATCGTTTGCTTGAACATAACAACCAATGCATCAACAACCAACAAAAAGTGCATGGGCGCCAGAGGGTACCCCTGATGAACCCCTCTTTGTGGCTGGAAATAGCCTCCTTCTGGCTTCCAATTTACCAGAATCGAGAAGGACGATGCGGTGACACATCTTTTCATCCATGCAACCTAACAATCCGGGAAACCTCTTCTTCTTATCGAAGACCACAAAAAGTTCCAGTCCATACTGTCATAGGCTTTTGCAAAGCCAAATTTCCATAGCACTGCCTTTGTACCCTTGTGTCTCCATTCTAAACATATTTCTGATGCCATAACCAACCCGTCTGCCATTTGTCATCCTAGAATAAAGGCAGATTGACCTTCCAGAATGATGGACTCTATGACCCCTCTGAGCCTCTTTGCTATCACTTTTGCCACATTGAGGTACACTCCATTCGAAAAGGCAATTGGTATGAAATCCTCTACTTTACCGGATAATCCTTCTTTGGGAGTAAAAACATCAAAGACCTGTTCATCTTCTCGAAGTCCTTGTTTCCTTCTATGAATTATTCCAGCACTTCTACGATCTCTGCCTTGAGAAGATCCCAAAACTCTCTGTAAAAGAAAATCGGGAACCCATCCGGTCCTGGAGCCCCATCAGCATTCAGACCCCAAACTGCATCCTTCACTTCATTTTCAGAAAAAAGTTGTCACCAGTAGACCTAGCCAAAGTGCGGGCCGGGCCAGGGTTCTAAACCCCCTGTCCAAGGCTCGGTCCGGCCCTGTCCACGGGCCCTACTTCAAGGCCCAAGCCCGGCCCACGTCTGGTCCAGGCCAGGCCGAGCCGGCCCATGGGTCGAATGTAAAATTTTTTTATTAATTTTTTAATCAAATTATGGAGATAAATAGGTTTTTTAGCATCATATAATCTTTTTTAGTTCAATTAACCATAATATGTTTTACTTTGCATGTAAACTATAAAATAAGATGTAATATTGATAACGTAAAAAAACTTGAAGTATATTATATTAAATATATAATTTTTAAACTTATAAATTTTTTATATGCAGGCTGGGTCGGGTCGGGTTTTATGACACATGTCCACATCTCGCCAATTGACGGGCGAGCCAAGAAGCGTGCCGGGCCGGGCCGGCCCATTCCCGAAATCTCTTGGCCCAAGCTCGACCCATAAGGGACCGGGCGGGTGGACCCAGGGCCCATTGGCTAGGCCTAGTCACCAACGCCTCCACCTTTTCCGATGTCAGAGTCTTCACCCCCTTCCTCATCCACCCCCACCCATCCCCTCACCTCTTCCATGATGCTTCCATATAAAACCCTCTCAACGTACTGCCAATTTGCGCTTCCACAGAATAACTCTGTCCTCCACCTCAATTTCTTGAATACAGTTCCTCCACCTTATGCCTGAGGCTACAATGTGAAAGAATCTGGTGTTAGCATCACTGTTTTTTAGCCACTTCTGCCTGGACTCCTGTCTCATTCAACCTCTTCTTTTCGATCTTTTATCAGAATCACCTCCAAGATCTTGTTTATCTAGTACTTATGAAATTTAGTGTATATTTTTGTGGCCATGCATCGAATATACATATCCTCATCATTTTCAGCGAAATCAATTCCTTCTCTATCTCAAAAATCAAACAAAAAAATAAATTTACAGTTGTGTTTGACCATAGAAGGCCTTTGTTGCAAAATAAAAAATGATTTTTATCCTACAAACCCTATAAATTTTGTAAATTACATTCTTGACCTTTGAATCATCGATATTCCTTCCTCAAACCTGTAAACTTGCTCCGTCTTAGCCCACAGATATTTCCGTCAGTTTTAACTTTACTTGAGTCAATTGCTTGGGTTAGTCTTGAGTTAATCTAACCAGAGGAAATACAATGTTGGATATTCCACCTCCATGTTCTTTCCAAAGGTCATACTCTCTCCCTTCTTCTCCAGCTACATGATGACGAATGCTGGATATGAAGGAGGTGGAGCCACCTAGGGATTTGACAACAATGTTGGGGCAGAGGAGGGGTTGGAGTTCGGGGTAGTGTGTGGGGGGGGGAGGATGGGGCGGGCGGAGGTCCAAGAGGGGTGTAGGTCGTGGAGGGGCGGAGGTTGGGGAGGTGGGCGAACGGCCTGGAGGAGGCAGCTTGGGGGCGGAGCAAGGTGAGGGGAGGAGGAGGTGGAGTGGGCAGAGGCGTAGGAGTAATGGGAGGAAGATGTGGAGAGTGCAGAGGCGGAGGAGGTCGGGAAGGGGGTGTAGGTCGAGGAGGGGCAGAGGTTGGGGAGGCTGGGGGTGGGTGGAGGTTGGGAAGATGGGCGAACGATCTGGAGGAGGCAGCTGGGGGCGGGGAAAGGTAAGGGGAGGAAGAGGTGGAGTGGGAAGAGGTAGAGGAGCAAGGAGAGGAGGAGGAGGTGGCACATGATAGGATTGGGAGTTGAATGCGGTGTGGAGGAGATCAACAATGGCACACAAGAGATCTAGGAGGTCGAGGGCGGCATGGGGGAGGTTGGGGACGATGCGTGGGAGGTGATCGAGAAGGGAATGCAACAAGGAGGGTCGTGGAAGAAGAGAGATGGCATCTTTTGTAAATACACTAAACAAAAAGGTACTATGCACCTCTTTTTAATGGAATCCGGTTAAATATATGTGGGTTAACCATAGGATCTTTGGGGTAAGGGTTAACAAGTTTACATGGTCGAGGGAGGAGTATCGATACTTCAAAGTCGAGAAGGTAATTTACATAATTTATAAGATCTGTGGGGTAAAAATCCCTATAAAAAATCCCTAAAATTCCCTGAATAAGTTTCACTTTTCCATTTCATGGGAAAGGGACAAACATCAAATGAAAATCACAGGTCTTCACTCGATTAAAAATATTATGATATAATGATGTCGATTTGAGCATTAGATATAAAGAGTTCCATCTTATATTGTCATCCAACCGTAATTTTTTCGTAACCACAATGTGTTCCTATTGGACATACTCAAGAAACTCTTCATATCTTTGAGTAGAATATTTTATAACTAAATTATAGATTTTGCTTATCACTTCCAGACCGGTATGCATGTTTGTTAGATCCTTGCAAATCAATATCTAAGGGATCATCCTCTTTCTCTTGTTCTTGTTGACCACTACCTCCTTTGTGATAGGATTAATAACTTTGTCATTTTGTGTAGTTGACATCTAACAGCATTATTTAATACCAATTAAATAACAAAAATGATAAAAATATAAACATAGAACCATTCTAAATATGTCACACCACATAAATAATATAAAAATAACAAAAGGGGATGGTTCAAACAATGAACTGTGTATTGTAATTGGGAATCGTGTTTCTCTTTCAAGTTCGGTTAGACTCCTTTCCATCGTCAAAATTTCTCTCTCCATGATGTCCACATAATATTCATTTGATTTCAGGTTCACAAGTGGTTCATAACTCAAAGTCTCAACCAAAGAAGAAGTGGGGTTATGGAGTGGAACGTGTGAGGGGAATGATGATTGGGAAATAACCGTCTCAAAGAGGGGGTTCTTTTGAAATGTAAATTATGATGAAGACGATTAGGATATGATCATGTAAGCTTTACCCAATGAGTCTGGGTCTGGATACCAATATCCTGACATCTTTATAAATGAAGGTGGAGATTGATTCACGAACTTTGATAAATTTTGCAAGTGCAATGTTTTTAAGCACACAATACAAAATGCAATTGAAAAACCCTAAAATCACCGTAGTCAATTAAGTGGAATTACACTGTCTTGTTGTCCGTTCACATGGATTGTGATCCATGGACTCTGAAAATATTATAAAAGAAGAGAAAACCCTAGCTCTTCTTTTACACAACAATTTCATGCTCTCTCTCTCTTTGATTCTCATATACGCCCCTTCTCTCCATTAAGAGTGGCCCTCTACCTCCTGCCCTAGAGAAGTCTGCCCTCGTCACTACGTCGTCGTATCATCGCTTCGACCGATCGTGGATCTCCGTCTCCTTCAGTGCATCACACTCGTGAAGATGACGTCAGATCTCATGTGATGAGATCAAGAGACTCCCCACTTGGAATATCAACAGGATTGGGAGGAGCACGCGTTTCATCAACGCTCTCGCAAGCGTCTCCTCTATTGGATCGAGCTTGACACATGAGGTCTCCTAATTTAGAGACACGATCACAACCATGCTTCAGAGGTATTCCGGTATCTACTTTGTGTTTTATACAAAACAATTTGAGAAGTGTTCTTAGATCATGTGATTTCATCGTTTTATTTTTTTTTTTAAATTTCGATGTACCGAGCAACTAGTGCGACTAGTCACTCCAATCGCATATGATGTGATCTTCATACTTTCATGACGTGCTTAAGAATCTTATGATATCCTTTTGTATCAGATCCTTGATTGAGGTCTTGTATATGATCTGAAACCCTAGGTGATCAAGGTTCATCTTTCGAATGCGTGAGACTCATTGTTTTTGCATTGGATGTAAGATTCGAATTGGGTTTTCTCTAAAATAAAACATGTTGTTTGTGCACTGTTTGGATGCATTTTTTGGTTAATAAAATATATTTAGAATATCTATCTATATATATATATATCCCAAAAGCAGTAACATATAATTGATATAGAAAGTACAAGAAAAGATTCGAAGAGTTCCCACCATGAAAGTTGTTTTGCATGTGTTCACGTATATATAAGAAAATTAATTTTACTTACTATTTTCCCATCATGAAATATAATATAAACACTTGGATTAAGTAGAGAATCGAATTAGCTAACCACTCGAATTTATTTCGCGCGATTCCAACTTCTTTTGCCCTAGATATCTCATATTTAGTAGAGATGGGTTGGAAGATGATTAGATCATCATATCTCTTTACTTAATGTGTTTATAATTCAATGGAAATAATGGAAATTATGAATTTTCTTGATTAAATCTAATGCGTAATAATTATGAAAATAAATGATTAATCATCGTAGGCCATTGAATGTATGTTTCATGAAATCCTAGTTTATCCTACAATAGTTATAGGACAATCTCTACATGCAAAACATTATTATTTGAACAAGATTGAGGATTTGTTTAGCAAATCTCCTTACAATATTAATTAAAATGGCTTTTATAACTATTATGTGATATAACTTCGGTTGAAAATCTGAATATCATCTTAAATAACAAATGATCAAATCACATTATCTCGACCTGAGGCGGATATGGTGTCTAATCTGGGATCGTTGGGGTAGCAAGTTGCTCCGTGAGCAGTCTGTCCTACATCCCGTGCTTACTGGCCATGACAGATGGTAAGGAAAAGGATAATACTTGAAAAGACCATGATGTATTTTTTCAATTATTAAAATTGGGATAATACATATTTTAAGATTATACCATCGTTCAAGTAACAATGAAGATTGTTTGTTGTTTGATTGATTGTATTGATATTGATTTAATATGAGTAAAATAAATTATATAAACATTCTATTATGAATAGAGTTGTAATTCCCTTGTAAGAATTAATTATGTGAATATGATTCATAATAATTAATTAAATTTTAAACAAGATGTGGATGATCACGTAAGTGACATCCATGGTCTCCTGTCAAGGCGGAGGATTTCGTCAACCATGGATTGGATTTACGAGACGATTGCCCGAAGTGGCAGCTCCTGCATACAAGCATACATGGATCGGGCTCTTTTCTTCTCAAAAGATTAAGGTCGTATACATAGTGACTCCAATATCGGTTCCTCATATTATTGGGGCGATATTAGATTGCACATATGAAGTTCTAATCCTGTTGACGGTTGGTTCAATTAACGACAAGTCAACATCACCTTAGGAGTGGTGAGCCTGGGTGTTAAAGACTGAATTGGAAAATGCAAGTTGGAATTGCAAGGTGGAATGAGTTCCTACTTCTTTTTACCCGAGTTACAATTTCTCACATTATTGGATGTAACAAAGGTAGAAAAGGAGATCCCAGATCTTGCCAGAGATATAGAGGTAGGTATATCTCTTACTTTGAAAGTGAATAAGGGAATGGACTTTCTGAGTTGACAATGCAAGATAACTTTGATATAAAACTCCTAAATCAAAGTGAAATATGTATTTATGCAAATATTTCTTATTTCAGATAACCTACATTAAACCCACTCAAAACTATACTCAATAATAACCAGTAAAATATCATAGATTGGATCCATGATCGAGATATTGTACTTGTTATTGGACACATAATATATGTGTTTGCAATGTGCAAGTTTCCTCATAATATTGTGGAATGTCAATTAAAAAGGACAATAGGACAATAACATTGGGTTTGTATGTCTCTGGAGTCTTGATCTCTCATTGAATGTGCTTTGGAAGTATCATGCCGATGATGACATAATTATCAAAAATTCTTATAAAATCTAAGAAGATGTTTTGGCAAACATATATGCTCTCAACATTTAATCATGAATGACATGGTCTACTACGCTATGTATAATGGTGGCTTGATAAGAGATGTTGTACTCAAATTGTTTGAGTATCTGCCTGAACCAAATCCTTTAAGAGTTAAGATGTATGTATCTATGATGAGTGTCGTCATTCTACTATATATACTATAGTCTTTCATGAAGCTTTATAATATTCATATTGTATGAATTGAATGAAGCATGTATAAATGTTGAAATACTCTCATTGAAATCCTTTGAGTTCAACATAAGAGATCCTCTGTCTTAAGCAATGGTTGTTTATAGATGAAGGGAGCACAATGGAAGCATGGGTCTGACTGAAGTGAGAAGGAAAGTCAAAAGAGTTTTTTTGATTGTACTTTTGTAATATCCACTCATATGACATCCAAAGAGTTGGATGAATGTCAATACTGTAACAAGCCGATGTACTGATAGTATGACTATCTAGACTGTCTAACATCCTAAGAGAAGGACTCGAATAGTGCATTGGAATATTTTATATCTACATATCATCACTGAAATCGACTAACTTATCATCTAAGATCCAAATCTAACAATTGTGTCACACTCTTCTAATAACATTTGCAATTGGTTCCATATGTTTTAGAAGTCTAGAAATTTTGATCTTAAGATTTAATAGTCATCCACATGGATGTTGATGCAGTTGTTGCAACAATCTATATTGGATAGATAGACTTCATATTTTTAGTGGGAGAGTCCTTAGTCTTAGAGAACGTCTCTATGACCTGGATATTAGAATACACTCATTGTTTATTTCTAAATGTTGGAAATAACATGAATTCTGGAATAGACCTATCATATAGAGTTATGATGGATATATTTTAGTAATCTAACATCTAGAGGATTTTACTAGATTAGAAAATTAATGAATGATTCATTAACATTTTTAAATACTGAAGATTCAAACTTAAAAAATCAATAGGAGGATGAAGATTATTTGATAATGACCCGTCATCAAGCATTGGACATATGTCTGTTGATGAGACCAATAGACTAGTAAGAGATGAAACTTTAGAATGTTTGAAATTTCAAATCTTACATTCTTTTGAATATTGTATTCAAAGTAAAAATGTCCAATACACCCTTCTATGAGAACAGTGTAAGATGCCAAGGTATTCAAGATCTCATATATATTGATGTATGTGGATCATCTGTATCATAATAAACATTAATGATGTGTGATATCAATTGCTGATTTTTGTGATATGAGATTTCTTCCCTTCACCTTATAAACCTTTGAAATGTTCAAAAATTTCACAATTTTGATTTAGAACCAAAGTTAGAGTAAGATGAAATGAACTTGATCTGACCAAGGTAGCAAGTACATATTAGATAAAATTCAAGGAATACCTTATGGAGAAAGGAATATCATTCCTATCTCACTCCTCCTAATACACCTAAACTCAATAGAGTTGTAGGGAGATGCAATTGGATCATGTGTAACATGATGTGATCAATGATGAATATTATCATAATTACCTCTTAGTTTCCAGGTATATATGTAGTAGAGACTACAATATAAATCCTTTATAATATTCTATGCAAATCTGGACATGAAAACCCTCATAAGTTATGGTTTGGAACCTAGCCTAGTGTTGGACACTTGAGGATTTAGGGTTGCTTGGTCCATAACTTCGTCATGGTTTATGTCATGGATGCAAGAAAGTTGGAATCTGGAACCAGAGAGTGCTACTTCATTAGGAAAATAAAGGCTAGTATTGGATACTTACTTTATGACCTTGAGATTCTTAGATTTCATCTCTATGACTCTTAGAGGATGAATTTCTTGAGAATCAAGATGAAAATGAAGTAAAGGAACTCATTGAATCTTGATAAGATAATGAGGCTCCTGAAATCGGAAACTAAAAGGGCAACTAAAGATGAAACACCCATTCCTCTTCAAATTAGTTTGAGGGTGCCGAGCCCACGTAACAAGTATGAATTCCATGTGTCGGTTAAGTCTGACAATGATCTGACTTCATATGATGAAGCTTCTAATCATCATGACATGGAGAGATGGTCGTTAGCAATAAAGTCTAAAGTTGAGCCCTCCTACTACTGATAATCAAAAGAATGAGAAAGTCTTTTGGGTGCCCAGATACCCACAATCCCCAAAGCGCTCTTTCCCGCTCCTAGTTAAAGAAGCGAGTTATGAATTCCATGTGTCAGTTAAGTCTGACAATGATCCGACTTCATATGATGAAGCTTATAAGCATCATGACATGGTGAGATGGATGTTAGCAATAAAGTCTAAAGTCGACTTCATATACAAGTGCTGTATATGGACCTCGAGTAGGGTTGGGCGTTGTTTGGGTCAAACAAAATAACCCAGTCAAATCGTTTGATATGGGTCAAATGATTTGGTTTATTTGGGTTTTCGGGTCAGGTTAGATCCAAACCATTTTATTTATATGGGTACTGGGTTGGTTGATGGTTTTGATAGTATCCACCCGACCCACCTAATCAACCCGAAAAACTAATATGGGTAACCCATGGTTTAGACCCACCCGACCTGACCAAAAAATCATTAGAATATATTTATGTATCCATACACACACATGTGCACAATATTTATACCATTATATAGGATATTTAATTATATTTATTCACTTATTAATAAATGATAACAATTGAAAATGGAATAGCCTAATAAGTTTGACATCATATGTGAATTAAATGCATGTCGCCATGTTGGAAAGTGGAATCCAATTGAAGAACATGATTACGTAAATGACAATTGCTATATTGTAATTTATTCCTTACTAACAAACAAATAAGTCATATAAACACCCACTAAACCACAGGCTTTTGTAGACATGTAAGTTGAAGCTAATTTAGGAAAAGTGATTTGCATGATTATTAAGCGGTAACTTTCACCATTAGTCAATTTGATTAATTTAATTTTATCCCGACCCAATCGACCCAAACCAATGACCCGGATGGCTCAACTTGAATTAATTCAACTTTGTGATGGGTTCCATTTTTCCAACCCAAACCGAATTCAACCCGAATCGAATAACCCATATCCACCCAAATCGATCGAATACCTACCCCTACCCGCGAGGATCCACCTATAAGGATAAAACTTGTTAGGTGTAAATGGATCTTCAAGAGAAAGAGGAAACTTGATGAGAAGATAGAGGCCTTAAAGCACGGATCGTATCCACAAGATACACACGAAGAGAAGACATCACTTGCAATGAGACTTGCTTTTTAGTAACCATGCTTAAGCCAATCAGAATATTGCTAACTATAGCTAAACAACTTGACTATGATATCTATAAGATGGAAGTCAATATTGCATTCCTCTATGAATACCTCTCTGAGGATATTCATATGAAGTAGCCCCAATGCTTCATAGTTGAGGAAGACAAGATGTGTAAGCTAAAGGAAGTATATCTATGGACTCAAGTAAGCTTATTGTAGTTGGAACCCTGGATTTGTTGAAATTGTAAATGTTATGATTTTAGATAGAATCTTGATGAATCATGTGAAGCTTAGTGGGAGTGCCGTTGTGTTCATCGTGCAAAATGTAGATAATATCCTAACCGTTTGGAGTGATATAAGGATGCTAATAAGTGTTTTATAATATGGTTGTTCCATACATTGAGATATGATCTCAAGGATGCCTCTTATATCTTAGTTCTGAAGATGTTCAGAAACAAAGAGAAGAGGGCACTGGGACCGTCACATTAGTGGTACACCTTGGACATGTTCTATTTTTGGGAAAACACCAAGGAAGGCTTACTTTCCTTAAGATATGGTACTGACCTATCTAAAGGGACAGTACCTCAAAGAGTTGAGGAAGTGAATGCTAAAACTTCTTGCCCTTGTGCATCGGTTATGAGAAGCCTGGTGTATGCTATGTGTACAAAAGTCAGATATCTGCCATACATTGGGAGTAGTAAACTATTACTAATCCTACTATGGAGATAAAACACTTGATTGTAGTAATAAAACCACCTTCAAAGAGGACATAACTTTTTGAGATAGTGATTTCAATGTCTAATTTTCAAGAACTTAAGACTTAATTGAAAATGATCTAAAAGGTCTTAACTGTTGATGCCTTCTAAGACTTAAGACTAGGTCTTAGTCTTAGGAGATAGAGATCTCCGTGAATAAGGGCATTGTGATAGGGATAATTGAAATTACATAATGGTTGCAATAATTATTGAGTTATAGTATGAAGGACACTATAACCACTTTAACAAGATTGAGTATTGGTTGCATAAGATGCAACATCCACATTGGATGTGAGAGCTGTTACCAGGGGATATGCAAGTACCGTAAAGGGACTTGTCATGGTCTCTTGAGAACAGAGTGATTGATCAGCTTATCAAGCTAATTTTCTAAATACCTTATGATTAACACATGAGTATGGGTTTAACCATTAGCCTATTAGTGTCTCTTTGGACTAGCGGGAGATTGTTGGACATGCAAGCTGATGAATCTCCATTTTATCACCTTTATTCTATCATTTTGACCTTAAAAATCCTAGTAAATGCATGTAAATAGCCCTAATTCATGTAAATTAACATTCATGCTTTGTTGTATAAATACTGCATAAAATATTATTTTAATGCCAAAATTATAGAATAAAGAAAAGAAAAGAAAAGAAAAAGAATAAAATATCAAAGATATTTTATGACCCTAAACCCTGAGACCTAGGCATCTCGATGAGTAGGTCGACAAGGAATAAAGTAGGGGGATATAAGGGCCAATAATCCAATAAAACTCATTTTTTATTAAACCATTCTTTATTCATTTTGGGGACACATTTTATTTTCTAATTTTATGCCTCAAATAAAGAAATTTTGTACATGAAAGTTGGGAGAGAAGATTCCTTTCTCGATTGCATTTCCCGAGAAGGATCTTTTCTCCCTTACACTCCGTGTGTTCGGATCTGTTGAATGTTGCCTTTGTTCATGATGTCTCTCCAGGTCGTGACAAGCTCTCTCTCCTCGGGTTGTCAAGTGTGTGTTTGTCGGCTACTCTTGCACCCAGAAGAGGTATCGATGCTTTGATCCGCTAAGGCAAAAATACTTTGTTAGTGTTGACATTACTTTCTTTGAGTCTGTCACGTATTTTTCTCCTACAAGTGACAGACTTGCTCCATCTGACTCAAACAATGATATATACATGCCTCCACCCCCTATTGTCGGTCCTCCACCACCTACCTATACTCCTGCACTTCCACCACCTCCTCAGACACCAGCACTACCAGCACCACATGCTACTGTTGTTCAATTTTTGTCACGTGTTTTTACTCGCAGGCAAGTAAGGTTGTATCGACGATATATCGATGATATATCATCGATATATCAGTTTTGACAAGGCAGCCATCTCGATATCACCATGCATATCTTTTTATCGGGTGTCGACGATATATCGACTGATATATCGGCGATATATCGGTAGTCGGAGATAATCACCGACACAAAGAATATTCCTGGCGTAAAATGCACGATATCGGCCCATTTCGCCTTTAAGGCTTGATTTCGCCTCCATTCCGCCCGTATCGATGCCGCAGCTGCTGGAAACTCCAGGGCTCTTCTTCCATTGCATTTTGAAGTTAGATCTACTCTTATTTGGTGTATAAAAACACAAAATTAGTTAGGACTTTTGTTTATGGTGGTTATTTGAAGCATAATCTTCTTTTTTTGTAAAATTTGGAATAAATCACTACGATTTTTGGTGAAGTAATTTGGGGCTTTTGTTTTTTGTTGAATTATTAAGTTAGATTATGAATGAATGATTTTGGATCTCATGTTTTAGACATAGGAAACATGATTTCAAGGTGATTGTTGTTAATATAATTAATTAAATCCAAAAATTAAAAGTTAGATCTACAATTTAATGATATTATAAAACCATGTACTCGTACATGACATGGGAAAACTATTGTGAGTTCATTGAGTCTGCAATCCGCTATGAGAGACAACATGTAAGGGGGGTCGATTTGCATCAGGGGTCCATGTTACTGTTGGAGCTTGCCATGGTATCAACTCACTGAATGTTTGAACCTTTTCCCTACTACTATTTTCCTTGATAACACTCTCAGTTTTCCAGACTTACCTATAATCAGATATAGGTTAACAAATTGAGGTCAGGATTTATGTATATAGTTTGCATTCAATCTTATTTCTTATTCTTTGGTTCTATGATGAAGTATGAATTATTTTCCTAAAATCATTTCATGTTAGAACGTCAATTTGTTGCTCAATGTCAATAGATGAACTATGAATTGTGTTGAATTGTTCATCCTACATGTTAATTCAATATCTAAGATTCATGATTCTGTTGACTTTTTCTTTAATTATGACAACTAGTCAGAATTTATACTCCTTTCGTTCATTATAATCCCATTGTAGCATAAGATTAAAAATATTCAAGACAATCATTAAACTCCATATTTGAAATGGGAAAGATATGCCAGAAAAGAGAGATAAATACCTATAAATGTTAGTGGTAATATTTTCTGTTGAAATCAGAGAAGCGGAAGCGAAAACGATAAACAAAATGATAAATATCAAGAACACAAGATTTACGTAGAACCCTACACCCTAAGGAGCGGGATGAAACCACGGGAGAAGCCCTCAAAGGGGGCGGATATTCTATTGGAATTTCTCAATGAGTACAGGGGGTGCGGGATCCTTATATAGGTGCTCAGAGGAGAATATTCTATAGAATATCTCTATAGAATATTCTCTTAACAAATCGCCACACAGAATATTCTCTAACACTCCCCCTCAAGCTGGAGCTGAGAAAGCTGAGCTTGCAACAAAAAGAAAGTATACAACACATCTTCACACGATACATCACAAGAAGAACACATGTCCGCTGCCGGTAGAAAACCTCGCACAAGGACGGATCTGCGGCTTTCAGGTCATCGTAACGTATCTCTGTCATGCTTGTAGAACCGTTGAAATATCAGGTCACCGAAACATATCTCTGTCGTGCCTGGAGAAGAATCGTTGCAGAAGAAGCCCAGCGCGGTAAACTGATCGGATCGTAAAAGAAGAAGTATACACCTCGATGAAGAAGTTGATGCTTGGTGAAGACGGATGATCTGTACAAATCTGGAGTGTCGGTTAGTTAGTCGTGGATGCGCAGAAGTCCTGAAGAATATGTCATTTCTGACTCCCCCTTTCTCCCATACTTGATAGACTAGGAGCATTGATCAAGTTGGGAGAAACCAAAACATGCATTTTTTTGCATCATTTCATTTTCTTCATTTTTTTAAGCCGTTCACCTTTTTTCGGCTTTTTCCTCGAAAAATTTCAAATAAATTTTTTTTTCTTTTTCTATTTTCGCTATTACACCTTTTTTTAATTAGATTTTTTTTGCAAATATGGACTACCTCTTTTCCCTCTCTCTCTTTTTCTCGGCCCACTTGGGCCCAATATTCTTTCTCTCTATTCCCCCTTTTTTTTCGTCACTGCCTCCCGTTCCCTTTTTTTACGACCAAACATGCCTTATAATTTTTTTAACATCGGGCCTATTTCTTTGTTGCACCATTAGGGTTCCGAAAATGAAACCCATCATCGAATACCCTCCGCCAGTGGGTTGGAGCGCCGCCAGATGCGAGATAGGCCCCACCGAGGAGGGGCAATGGCGCACGAAGAATGCTGGAGGGGAGCGAGACTGCTGCTTGAGGGTCGGGGAGGATGACACGCGAAGAGCCGCGCTCTCGCCTGGTGCGATAGCCATCGCCGTTAGGAACACGAAGGAGAGGCCTCCGCCTCCACCTGCTTCATGTCGCCAGGGATCAGAGCTGGGCGTTGACACATGCATGTGCGAGAAGGATCGGGCGAAGGGGAGGATCCGCCTACTGGAGCTTGGACGTGCGCCGAGAGTGCAACGGGACTGGAAGGTGCGTCATCGCCTGGAGAAGGAGAGCTTCGAGCGCCACCTCCACCTTGGAAGAGCGGGACTCGCCACTCGAACTTGGATGGTTGAAGGTCGTCGTCGATGCTGGAGGTTAGGGGGTCGCCATCGCCATCTGGAAGAGCTTGCTGAGAGGGGTGGCATGGAGAAATGGGCTTGAGGGTGCGCCGCCAGGAAGCCCGCGCGGGTGCTGCACCCCACTGAGGTCATCTGCACCACTGCGCAGGTTGCCTTGATGAAGGAGAGGTGTAGCCACCATCGATCTGTGATGGGACTCGATCTGAAGATCACTCCGACGGCGAAAGTTGGGAGCTTCGCTCGGGAAGTCACTGACGATGCTTCTCAGATGCTACCGCTGCGAGGGTCTCTGCTATCTCCATCGCGCGGGGACTCTGTTGGAACCGAAGGCGAGAACAGGCCGAGCCCTAGGAGTCAGGGCCTCGCCCAGATGAAGCCATAAGAGGCTAGGCTGCATGAGATGGAGCACGAGCCCCGTCTGTTGCTCGTGAGCAAAAGACCACGCGGCCTGCGTGTCTCTTTCTCTGGCGATACCTTCTGGAATAGAGCAGCAGCGGAGATGTCGTGCGAAAGGGGATGCACGCTGAAGCCTGGATATGCGCAAGGGTTGCGTCGATGTCGAAACTTAGGGTTTTCAGAAACAAACCCTAAGATTCTTTCACGAACAAAAACATGAATAATCTCACATGTGATAATCTTCATCAAAAACAACTCTCGAAAAAAAATCAAGAACAAATTTTCGAGAATCGAAACCGCTCTGATACCATGTTGAAATCAGAGAAGCGGAAGCGGAAACGATAAACAAAATGATAAACATCAAGAACACAAGATTAACGTGGAACCCTACTCCCTAAGGAGCGGGATGAAACCACGGGAGAAGCCCTCAAAGGGGGCGGATATTCGATTGGAATTTCTTAATGAGTACAGGGGGTGTGGGGATCCTTATATAGGTGCTCAAAGGAGAATATTCTATAGAATATTCTCTATAGAATATTCTCTTAAGAAATAGCCACACAGAATATTCTCTAACATTTTCAATACTATGATTATCATTGAATTCAGGGGTATGATTCCATCTATCTGTATCAATTAGATTTAATATTTCATATCTACTATGTTATTTATATAATATCAGGATTAATAAAGCTCGAGAACTTGTGTTTCCCTTCGCTGCGAAGTGCAGGTATAACACTAGTTCATCTAAAAAGGAGGCTCGCTGCCATTCACAACAATTAGAATGCTGATGTGAACTGAATTAAGACATTAAACAACACAGCCTTTTCCCACAATAACTAGGGAAACTGAGTTATGACACTAAAAGATCACGATAATCCACACCATAAGTTTAAATAAATCCTTTGGCCACAAGGCATTTCTTCATTCGCTTCATAAACTACAAGTTTCGTTCCATTATTAACCCAAAAGGCAACAATAATAGTAACTTCCGGATAAACCACGTCCTACATGTCATGTGAGTAAAGAGCTTGCAACCATGCATAAATAGCATGACACCATCATGTAATCTGTATAGACTCAGCGCAACTACTTGATACCAGGTGTCTATTAATGCCGAAGTTGACAGTTTTTTTTTCGGAAGTCTTAAGTTGAAAGCAAGCAATCAACTGAAGTATGATGAGACATTGGGTGAAAAGTCAAGACCTGACAGGTTTGTGTAGTGCAATTAGCAAACCAAAATCCATTGAGCTGGTCAGTGGAAATCAATGCAGAGATTAGGTAGTTGTATACAGTAGGATGAGTATCATATTAAACAACTGAGACTATACGAGAAGGAACCCTATAATCTATGTGCTTCTTGCATTGATAGATAAAGAGAGATCAATCCAAGAACGTGATATTGTCACCTCTTATAAAATTCTAAAATGTGTATAAATATTCACATTTGCACAAACATAGTATAAACGGCTAATTATATCATGATATCCATTTTAGGTGCAAGTGAATCTAAAAGGACACATTTTATAGCCCTTAGTGAGAGCTTATAAGTTGTATAGAAAATTTTAAACAGAACGAACACATGTCGCATACACCATTATTTAGTGCACATTCTAAAAGAGCTGATATATAATATTGCTCATTTTAAGAACGTGTTTTTAAGTAGTTTTTTACTTGATTGAAGAGATTGATGCTTACATATATGCCATTTACATGGTTTTTATTATCAAAATTCATGTTAAATATGCATGCTTACCTTAAATTCCATTGTTAAATCTTAGAAAAAAATCATCTTATTTTAATAAATGAAACACTAATATTTAATTTCCACTTAGTTAAATTAAAGAACATAAAATTGCACAAAACTGTGCATTCCACGCTTGTCGCATAGTCATTCTGAGGTGACCTATCTGAGGTGACCTATCTCAACATGTTTGTATATCGCTTGCACATTCCACGCTTGTCGCATAGTCATTCTGAGGTGACCTATCTCAACATATTCGTATATCGCTTTTTTCAAACCTTAGAACTAGTTGAATTAAAGAATGTTTGCAATTCATGTTGCATCAATTACAAAAGCATTGTCTAAGGAAAACGGTTTAACAAACAAGATGTATAAAAGGGAAAAAACATCATTACTAATATGATAATCTCTTATCAATCCTTTATTTGAAATATCAATGTTTGATAGCTAAAGTCATCAAGAAAGATGCTATTTTGATAGTCTCATATCAATCCTTTATTTGAAATATAAATGTTTGATAGCTAAAGTCATCAACAAAGGCTAGATAGGGCAACGACCGCATACATTACAACGGACTAAATCAAAGGAGAGGTCCATGTCTCAATGTCTAGCTAGGGAAGAAAATCGGTGATGCTTTCCAAGACAAGCATTACACTCCAGGAGATGTAGCATGGAACAAAGAATTGGGGCTCAATTAGGATCTCCCGTCCATCAACTATGCCCCATTAGAGTTATTAAATTAGGGTTTTAATTTTATATGCATTAATTAGAGTTTAATTAAATTAGAGTAAAGTTAATTTTACTTGCGGTTAATAAAGTCTGTTGATTTTTTATTATATTAAAAATAAGGAGATCGCACGTGATCTCCAATCAATTAGTTAAATGGCTAGATAATAGTTAGTCGATTAGAGATATCCCAGTTAAGGTATGTTAGGATTCAATTTTAATCATCTTCTTTGTTTTAATTAGTTGAAATTGAAATTAAATTGAGATTTATCTCATTTCTCTCTCTTTCTCTTCTCACTCCACGTGATCTCCGCAATTCTTTTCCAAAACCCATTGCAACCGGCAAGTTTTATCTTCCTCCACCCTCTTAATTTCTTCCACCAAATATTTTTTTACCACAGGAGAATGGAGCCATTCTGCATCACTAGGTGTGCCCCGCCTTGGGCACATTATTATACCCTTTTTCCTTTTCAGAAAAAAAAACATACTTAAAATTGGCCATTGACAGAAGCTATGGGAACATCTCTTCTGACGAAAACCAAAAGGAGGGCCTATGAGACAATGTCTTAAAATTCAGATAATCAAGATGGAGAAGGTTATCATTAGATGTATCCAATAAATCATCACCATCATCAATATGTCGTGAAAATAACAATAAAGCTTATCAAAAGTAATTGAATAAATACCACCATAACTTAGCTCATAGATAACAAACACAGAGATAATATATAAGACAAATGAAGAAATACGGGGATAGTCAACCATCCTAACGATGGGATTGCCCGAGCTGCACAATAAGACTAGTAAAAAAATTATCCTCGCCGATGGTGCAAGAAATAAATTTATTGGCAAAACAAAACAGAGAAATCCTAGTAGATTACTCAACAAAATGATGTCATTATAGTTCCCGAGGTGGTAATTTACTCAACAAGTGACTAGTAACACCCCAAACCCATTGCTCACTCATAAGGTGGGATATAAAGGTAGGAAATATCGATTTCGCATCGGTCCGCCCGGAAAAGGATATAATGGTATATATCGATGATATCGGTGGAAATGTCGGAAGTAGCTCAAAAAAGCTATTTTTCGTTTTTTCATAAATTAAGATCATCCAATATATTACAACAGCAAATAACCTACAAATACACACATATCACGTGTATCGGTCATTTATACCCCATATATCGCACATATCGATCATATTGAGCATATCACTGTTAATGTTGATTGCTAACTTATAGATACTGGAAATGGAGTCCATCCAAGTTCTTATAATATTAAATAACTTAAAAATATACACTTAGATAATACATATCGATCATCTATAACCCTTATATCGCATATATCGATCATATCGAACATATCGTTGTTAATGTTGATTGGTGGTGATTAATAAATATTGGAATTGAAAATTTGGAATCATAGTAGTGATTCTAACTTGATCAGCATTAGACTTCTTTGCATCTCTATTGCCAAAGAGGATGAAGTTCACCAATTGAGGAACCGCCGTATGCACCCCCCCCCTCCGTTGCACCATAACCTACCTGCGGGGGTGTGGGGGCAGCGCCCCCGACCTGAAACAAAATATGTATTCATGATGTGTTTTAATACTAGGAGTAGCAAAATAAGTAGTGAAATCAAGCTTACAAGAGTAATATCATTGATATATATATATATAGATAGATATCAGTGAAATATCGGCGATATCGATCGATATTCGAGAAATTTTGTACAGAAACCAATCATTTTTTAGCGATATGGCTCGATATGACGATATCTCGCGAGATATCGGTCGATGTCCTGGAAAAGGATATCTATAGGAATATCGGTACCCACATCTCGTCGATACCGATATATCTCTGATAATATCGCAATATTGTCAACCTTGAGTAGGATTACCATAGACATAATAGGAGTACATATACATGAGATAAGTGCAACAATAAATCCTAAAATGGAAGAGATACAAAGTGCTAAGAAAACAATTGGGGAGAAAAGCTTGTCTTATTCCAAGACTATAGGATTTCTTATATAAAGTGGAAACTCTAGGGAGCCGAAAAAGGAGAAGTTACATGGATACCCCTAAGGGGGTTACAGGATTCAAAAAGAAAATAAATAATAACTCTAACACTCTCCCTCAAGTTGGAGTATACTCATTAATCATGTCCAACTTGAAGACAAGCCATGAAACACGTCTATCAGGCAATGCCTTCATGAATATATTCTCTTATTAAAGATCAATAGAGATACGTGAGTGTTGATCCTCCCATCCCACATTGCATCTCGAGCAAAATGGCATTCTATTTCAATATACTTGGTTCGCTTATGGAAGACTAGATTGGTGGCAATGTAAGTAGCATATTTATTGTCACAATCCAACAGAATTGATTTAGTAGCAAGGAGCACAATCTCAACCAAGAAAGAAGTTATCCAGGTAATCTGACACATAACATGAGCCATCGCCCTATATGTGCTTCTACACTCGACTTAGACACAAATGCATGCTTCTTGCTAGGTCAGGTAATAAGATTTCCTCCAACAAACATTGCATAGCCTGTGGAAGATCGATGGTCTTCAGGAGATTTAGCATAATCAAAATCAGCATAAGCAGCGATGTTGGTGTGGTCGTTCGTCTAGTAGAAAGAGACCACACCTAAGAGATCTTTCAGATACCGAAGTATCAAAACCTCCTGCCAATGATTGTAGAACAGCTTTTCCATGTATTGACTAGCTCTGCTAATGGCATATGATATATCCCACCTACTAATAGTAACGAAAAGAGGTTTACCTACTAGGCTCCTATATTATCCTTAAACTCAGGATTAGTGGAGGTAACCTTTGAGCCTCTACTGGTATGTCGGATGGCTTGCATCCAAGTAGGTATGTCTCTGTAAGAATGTCAAAACAGTATTTCCGTTATGACAAATGTAACCCCTCAGTAGTACGGATTACCTCAATGCCCAAACAAATATGATCTGACCAAAGCCTTTGGTAACAAACACCTTTTGGAGAAAAGCCTTGCTCTCTTCAATACCATCTTTGTCATCACCAAATACCACCATATCATCAACATATACTACAAAAACAACAACACAGTGGATCGTCGTCTAACAAAAACTGAATAGTCAAATGTCATTCTACGAAAACCAAGAGAGTCAATATCTCTAATAAGTCTGTCAAACTAGGCATGTGGACTCTGCTTCGGGCAATAGATAACTTTACGAAGTCAGCATACATACTCTCCCCTGACGATATATCCAGGTGGCCGCATCATGTACACCTCCTCAAGATCGCCATAGAGGAAGGTATTTTTCACATCCCTAAAATATGGGTCAATGCTTGTTGACTGCAACGGATAGGATGGTGTGAACTGAACCCAATCTAGCCATGGGTGAGAATGTCTCAAAATAATCGACCCCATACGTATGAGTGAATCATTTGGCTACTAGTATGGCCTTCAGTATGTCAATGGTACATCTGGAGAATGTTTGGTCGTGAAGACATATCTACAAGCAACTGATTTCACACCTGGTGGGCAAGGCACAAACTCCCGTGTCCCTCTAAATATACGAGCATCCATCTCTTTGTCGATAACCATTTTCCAACCATGGTCATGTAAAGCACTATTAAGATCACAAAGAACAGTGGTAGCCATCAGAGCATCTGTAAAACTTCGATCATAACTTGATAAATTGCCAGATGAAGTAAAGAAAGAGACACGATGCATGGTACATTGTTGTTTGATCCTCCTTAATGTTATAGGAAGATCTATCAAGGCATCCGGAGCAGCATTGGTGGGTACACCTGAAGAAGGATCTCTTCCTGCATGTAAAGGACAGGTGACATCATTAAAGCGAGAGAGGTGTTTTCTCTTGTAGACAATGGGTAGTGGTGGTAACTTCAATGGTATATCACTACCAGACTGTGTGAAGTAGCTAGTTTTCTCAAAGAAAGTGACGTCAACCGAGACGAAGTACCGATGACCAACGGGATCATAGCACCTACCCCTTTTGAGTTCGAGAGTAATCAAGGAAAACACACTTGGTTGCACGTGGAGACAATTTGTCTGCACGATGAAAATTATGTGTGGATGTAATGCAACCAAAAACTCGTAAAGGTAAGAGAAAAGGGGACTCGATCGGGTTGAGTAAGGAGAACGGAGTGTCTCTCATGAGAACAGTTGAGGGTACCCGGTTGATAAGATAGGCAGCGGTATCCAGTAAGAACATCAACCCCCAGTAAATCTTGGGGACCTTTATATGGGTAAGACATGACCTGGCAATATCTAGGAGATGATGAAATTTTCGCTCAACTACCCCATTTTGCTGAGAGGTATATGGGTAGGAGCTTTGATGAGTGGTTCCCTGAGAAGCAAAGAAGGTATAAGTCATGTCGAGTAAATTCAAGGCATTATAGTCCGTCAAACATGAACCCAATCAATGAAGGAAGTTTTGACAAAATGAAATAAGGTTTTGACAACAAAATTAATCTCTGATTATTCCATTATTAGATAAACACATGAACATCGATTGTAGTCACCAATAAATACCGCAAAATACTTTTGATCCCCAACTGAGCAAATCGAACTTGATCCCCACACATCACATTGCACTAATGAAAAAGCGACAGACTGACAAGACTCATTTTTAAGAGGAAAAGAGGTCTGATGTTATTTCCCGAAGAGACACACCTCGCACTCAAAGGGCTTCGGTATGGACAGTTCAGGGAACCTCGTAGACAGAACTTTGGCAAAAGAATGCCCAGAGAAACGAAACAGAGGAGATAAATGACGCGCCAGCAAAGATAGAATCGGTGGAGATATCTAGGTAGTAGACATCATTCTTCTCATGTCTCCCATCAAAAATATGCATCATACAAATGTCTTGGAAGTAATAATGAAACTCGTCAAAAATCACATGGCAATTCATCTCAACACATAACATATGAACAGAAAGCAAGCTCAAAGAAAAAGCAAGTGCACAATGAACTCCGGTAAGACGGAGTTCAAAGAACTCCATAGTCTCTACAGAAGTAAATGGGAATGAGTCCCATTGGTTACTTGCACCGACTTCACTATGGAAGAAGGTTGAGAGGAGATCAATAAATTACCTTTGCCTAATAGATGAGTGAATGCTCCGGAATCAATAATCCATGCAGCGACTAAGTTCGTAACAGAATTAGCTATGCTACCTGACATGGTAGCCAGATGTGTTGTATGGCGCTATTACATGGAGAAGCGCTGGAGGTATGTAAAAGCTGCATCAGACAAGAATAATCAGTAGCTAAGAGTTGTAATGTATGTTCGAATTGAGAGTGGACTGGGGTGAAATCAATCTCTATAGTATCATAGTCAGAAGATGCCACATGTACTCGAGGATAGACATATTTATCCCAGCAACGATCAAGACGGTGATTCATTTGCTGGCAATAGGTACACTGAGGATAAACAGTGCAACGACCACGTCCCTGAATAGGTTCTCGTCCACGTCCATGAATCCCGATCATGTCCACGACCACCATCACGACCTCGTCCACCTCGAGTATTGTATGTATATCTACCGCCCCGTCCAGAGGGTACAAAGAAGGCAAAATTCTCTGCAAGGTGCAGAGTGGGAGCTCGGTTAATAGAGGCCCCAATCTCCTGGAGATGCCCGAAAATCACCTTAAAAGTCAGCAAAGCATCAGATATAAGAAAAATGCTCCTTCGCATACTGATATCAAGGATGTAAACATGTCATTCCCCTCTCTCTACCACATATTTATCACAACATGATGGATGGAAGATAGCAAGCTCCTCATAGAGCCCTAAAAGAATGCGGCAATACTCCACAAAAGTGGATTTTCCATGGGATGCGAATCAAAACTGCATAAAAATATCAGCAAGCCAGGATTTTATGGTCTGTTGCGAGTAGATATGTGCTAGCTCCTCCCGTGTCTCCTTTGTAATTCTTTAAGCAGGAGAACTGTAGCAATATGAGACTCAACAATATTGATCATCCATGTCATGACCTAGTGGTTGTCACCAAGCCAGGTGTCATAATCCTTGTCAATCTCCTCCAACGAATCCTTGGTGAGAATGAAGATCTTTTTTGTCCTCCTACAAACACCTTGAAGGCACGAGATCAAAGAATATAGTTGTCAGCATCCTTAAGTTTGATGGCGGTCCCTTATGCATCGCATTGGATGAAGTGAACAAGGGATAGATCTCGATGGGATTGGAATCCATGGTTGTTAGATATCATGACAGGATAGACACTTTTTGTCGAAATGTGGAGGGATAGACGCAACTTGTAAGAAGGGTAGACACCTCCAATAGTAACTAGATATGAAGACCTATGTCTCTCGTGGCATTAATGTGGGATGGACACCTCAAATGACATCCCTACTAGAGGCCAGTGTCGCACAGAAAGCCTGCAGGTTGTTCTGGGGAGGGTCGATGGCATGCAAAACGGCACGCGTAGGGGAGTGCTCGGCTTTACATTGCACACAAGAGGGGCGCGCGACTTCAGAGGACACACGTGGGGCGGAGGATGCCCCGATGGCACTTGGCAGCACTGGGCAAGGGTCCCACAGTTGTGGCGGCGCACACAAGAAGGTGGAGGGCGGCCTGGATGGGGCATGGTGGTGCAAGGGATAGCGTCGAAGAGGGTTGGCGTCGAGGATGATGGGGCATGCTGCGTATTGGGGCTGGCAGTGGCCGTGGGAGTGAGGGTACTAGTTCCGATCTAGGACGGTTACTCTGATACAATGTGGAGAAAATGATTGGGCACGAAAGCTTATCCTATTCCAAGGCTCTAGGGTTTCTCATATAGAGTGGAAACCCTAGGGAGCCAAAAAGAAGAAGTTAGAGTGGATTATAGGATTCAAGAAGATAATAAATAATGTCTAACACAAGGAATCAAACATTCTTAGCAATTGTCAAAGGGATTTGTATATCTTTGATCTAAATTGACTATTTTAGATATATTGACGGAATCGAAGGTGCAATGTCCGAACTTGGCCATACAATGTGAAACTTTGATTGTCCAAGGTAAGTTTCCCAAATGTTTGCAGGCTCAGAAGAATGATTTCTGCACTAGCATGACACCTAAGATTTAGAAGGGTGGCCACCTAGTCGTCCTTAACTACAACTACAGGCTCTAGAAGAACTTACATGGCCACCAAAGAGGCCATCATAGCCAAGGTTTTAAATCTCGATTTCGATTTCGTTTCAAGATGACTAAAAAACAAAACCATTTTCGCAATTTCATCAAAATTTCAGCCAAGATTTGTGAAGGGTACAAATCGAGATTTTGATTTCAATCTCGGTGGAGTGTCGAAACCGATTCGGCAAGATTTTGCCCAAATTTCGTGACATTTGAAACAATGATCATAGCAGGTGAAACTAATGTGTTGGTAGCTAGGGTAATAGTGTTGGCCGATGACCAAAATCTTCTCAAAAGTGGAATGGTATCAATGAAGAGCGCCTAATCTTCTGTTGCCGGAAAGCATGGGGATCCAGCTGTCAAGAAAGCAAAAGGCCAACCACTTGGCTATCTCCTTATCTTTCTCGACACAACATGGAGGTTGAAAGATGGGAAACACCTCATATGACCCCATTGTAGTGTACAATAAAAAACAGCCAAATAGGACTCATCCCCACGGTCAGTCAGATATGGTTCTCATCGAGCATATCTGCAATTAAGACGTAAGGCTTCATTTGTTCACCACAAATCTTGAAGTCCCGATACCAAAGAGTAAAGTTCAGAACCCCACCAACCTAGACAGTGGTCCCTAGAACCATAACAGCAGTACAAGATACTAACTAATTGGTCTTAATTGTGTACAGGAAGCAACGTGGAGAAGACAAAGAAACATGAGAAGGCAAAGCTTTTAGTTCAAGAGGATTAGAACTAATAATTGGAGGCACAGACCACCATTCAAGGACGGTCACCCTTACAAAAGAAATGAATGACTTAATTTTTGTTGAGAAATATATCATCCATATACGGATAGCATTCTATGAATCTAAGAATGTATTAAATAGCAAGTACGTACAAAAAGGGGCATGCACACTACCAAGGAAATAAAATTTTATCTAACAATTTCAATCTCATCGTCAACAACTAGTTTTGTACCTTGCATGGTGCACCATTTTGATCCAAAATAACAAGTGGCATTTGAATTACACTTCCCTTCTTTTTTTAAGGATAATTTCTTGACTTGCCCGCGATGTACATGACCTTGGAAAAAGTGAGGGCTCTTGTATGATGAAGACCACCACATAAGGGGGCTTCTACTTGGTCTGAGTGCACCAAAAAAGAATTCAAATTAATGGAAACTCCTTATTGGAAGACAGGACTAGGCTAGGACAAATGTCCAGACCAGAATAAATATATCAATGTTCCATGTGGTTGTGTTCTTGCTTATCGATCTTGGTTTATTGTGCATTCATCCAATAGATTTTTATTATTGTGTCTTGCAAACAAACAGAGGAAACTAACACAAACTACGCGAAATAGCTAAGAAGAAAGCAGAAAAGGTTGTAAGTGAAGGTAAGACAAAAGCCTATGAAGTTTTGTAGAAGAACTTGACTCTAAGGAGGTTCAGAAGGATATATTCATATCAGCAAATTAAGAGAAAGAAAGACAAAAGATCTTTCTCATGTGGGATGCATTATCAATGAGGATGGATATGTGCTTGTTACTCAGAAGGATACAGAGATTAGATGGAAGAAGTATTGTCATAAGCCTTGCATTGGGCAAGGAAATAATGAGATCACTTTGGAAGATCTAGCTAGTAGCGAAAGTTAACTGAATCGTGCGTACTATAGACAAATATAAAGAAAGGAAGTAGACGAGGCTTTGAAGAGTATTAAACTTTGGATCTCTTTCATCATTTCATGAAGCGTTGTGTCACCACAACATCCTGCTCCGTGCTTGTTAATGGTCGACATGATGGAGGTTTTTTCCAGCCTCGACGTGGGGTGAGGCAGGGGTACCCCCCTGCCCCAATGCTTTTTGTTATTGCAGCCGATATCTTGCCTTGCATGGTTGAGCAAGTGTTATGTTCTGATATCACAGTAGGATACTCAATTGACAAGATTTCTATTCCTCTTACAGTATGCAAATGACACCATCTTCTTTATTGAAGGGAGAGAGGCAAATGGAATGGTTGTAACTTTGGAGCTTTTTGGTGAGATGTAAGAGCTTGTTCTCAATCATAGCAAATCAACGGTTATTCCTTTCAATCTTTTTGACTTAGATGCTCAGGCTTGTTGTGAAGAGATCGGTACAGAACATTGATCACTCTCGATCCGTTACATAGGTCTTTATTTGACCACTGGTAGAATTAAGATGTCTGATTGGTTACCTACATTGAGAAGATGGAAAAAAGCTTGCAGATTG
This sequence comes from Ottelia alismoides, assembly GCA_037367405.1. Lineage (NCBI taxonomy): Eukaryota > Viridiplantae > Streptophyta > Magnoliopsida > Alismatales > Hydrocharitaceae > Ottelia > Ottelia alismoides. The sequence goes on from JAZKJV010010743.1 coordinate 26,751, forward strand.
GAAAGCAGCTATTCCATACATAGGTGGTTTTTTGGTGCTTATTAAGGACGTTCTCTCAGCTATTCCTGTATTTTGCATGTCATTTAGTCTTCCCCCAATTGGTATTAGGAACCGACTTGAGAAGATAATGCGAAGATTTTTTGGGGCAAATCAGGGCAGAATGGTTCATGTGTTCATCTAGAATATTGAGATATTGTTGCTTTGCCGAAGACGATCGATGGCCTTGGGATCACCTGTCTAGAAACCATGAATGGGGGCTCTTTCTGAAATGGGTTGGTAGAATTTGGGTCAGAACTGAAGACTTGTGTTGCAGTCTCATTTGCATGCTTGCAGCATCTACAGAATAAGGGACAATGGCCCCTTACCCCAACACTAGAATTTTAACTCTTCGGTCTTTTAGATGGGCATCAACTCTATTTTACTGTGCTTTCAGGAGTTTTTTCGTCCAGCGCTTAATGACGATAACTATTTCACTTTTTGGACTGATAACTGGATAGGTGAGGGCCTTTTTCCTCTAGGTTTCCTCACCTTTTTCCTTGGCAGCTAACTATGATGCACGGATGTTGGATTATTGGATTGACGGCCAGTGGATGCCTTCATTTTTTATGGTTTTTTCTGACCAACGCTTATAGGATTTTGTTCTTTTGGAATCTCCGAGACAGATTGAGAGACCAACAGATAGGTGAGATCACTGGGAGTGGAAAGATAACTCTTTCTCGGTAAAGCGTGCCTACATAGCTATTTCCAGACCACATCCACCTAGGATGACATGTTAGTTCATGATTGCAATTTCGTTTGGGAGCTAAATCTGCCGAGCAGAATTGGTTTTTTATTTGGTTGATGTGAAGAAAGTACATTATGATTGGGGGCCATTGTGCGAGACTCTTTGCGGATATTTCCAATATGTGCCCCTTTTGTGGGACACGGATTGAGATGGTGGAGCATCTCTTCTTCCATTGCGCGAAAACTGCACCAATCTGGCTGGAAATTGGTGCAGGTTGGCTGAATTTCAGAATTTAGATGTGTTTTGGAACTCTTTGATTGAGGCAAAGTAATGCCCGAAAGAGGACGTCTTTCGACCATTGGCAACGATCTAGGCTATTTGGTTAGAGTAAAATTGTGCACTCTTTTCTTCACAGTGCTTCTATAGCGAAATTTTTATTTTCCATTCTAATACTCTTCTCGAGTCTTGGCTTTTATAAGTCTCTTTATACTTATTTTCGACTATTTAATCTATTTGGGCAGACACCTCGCATGTTTCCCCCTTTTGGCTCAAAAAAGAAGTATGGAGAGTTCTAAGTAAACGTAGCTTGGCTTGGCTCACAAACTTATTTAATGTTATTTAACGAAGCTGAAAAATGCCTGAAGAATGGTGAAAAAGCAACATAGCACCTCTTTACAAGAATAAAACCCGACATTCAAAATTGATTGATTTTATAAAGGCATCAAATTGATGAGTATAGTATGCAAATTTGGGAAAGTGTGATTGAAAGAAGGCGGAGGAATGTTTGTAAAGTAACAGAAAACCAAATCGAATTTATCCTTAAGTCACTCAACTATTGAAGCTATCCATCTATTGATGAGAATAATGGAGATTTATAGAGCTAAAAGGAATAACCTTCATATAATTTTTATTGATTTGGAGAAGGCGTATGACTATGTTCCATGGGAGATCTTATGGAGAGTTTTGGAGAAGAGACAAGTACATGTCGAGTACATCAACCTTATAAAGGATATGTATAATGGCTTGTATAAGGATCCAGTCTGGGAAGACCGATTAACATCCGCTCGATTTACATCAAAGTTTAGCTTTAAGTCCAATCCTTTTTACTTTGATTATGGATGAGTTGACTAGGCACATTCAAGATGAGGTACCTTGGTGTATGTTGTTTGTCGATGATATTGTGTTGGTTCATGAATCTAGATGGAGTAAATAAGAAGCATGAGGCTTGAAGACATGCCCTAGAGACTAAAAAGTATTTCATATAAATAGGGCTAAGACAGAATATATGGATTGCACATTTGATGGAAATAGTGATGAAGGAATTGAGGTGAAGATTGTAGAAGATAACATTTAAAAGAAAGATTCTTTTATATACTTGGGATCTCTTTTGCAACATGACGGGGAAATTAATGGAGATGTTACTCATAGAATAAATGCATGTTGGTTAAAGTGGAGAGGAGCCTCTATTGTTCTTTGTGATAAGAGAATTCATTTGAAAATCAAAGAAAAGTATTGCAACGAAGTCGTAACACATGCTATGCTCTATGGATTGGAATATTGGCATGTAAACCATAGACATGTGCAAAGAATGACAGTAGCAAAAATGAAAATGTCATGATAGGTGTATGGCCATACACGAAAAGATCAAATTCGGAATGATGTGATTAGAAGGAAAGTTGGAGTAGCTCTTATGGAGGATAAGATGAGAGAAAACCGCTCAAGGTGGTTTGGTCGTTTGCAAAGGAGATCGGGTGATGTACCAGCTAAAAGATGCGAGACTCGGGATGTTGAGCATGTTAAGTGAGGGAGTGGAAGGCCTAAGAAGTGTTGGAAGGAAACCATTAGAAGGGATCTTAGTTACTTGGATCTAAGCTTGAGAATGACTCAAAATAGATCTGAATAGGCAAAGAATCCATCTAGCCGACCCCACTTAATGTGGGATACGGCTTTGTTGTTGTTGTGTCTTATAGCACCACCAGCCACTACCTAGCATTGTTTCAAGTAAGCTCGCAAAAGTTGGTAGTTAATATTCAATTAACCGAGTCGATGATTAAAAATTAATCGACAAACAAACTATTATTCAAATTTAGTCAGACTTTTATCGATTTTTTAATATATATATCATTTTTATACATATTGTTGTATATTTTTACATAGACCGGGACATTTTCAATACTATCATGATGAAATAAAAGAAACAATTGAAATACAATCAAGCTTTGCTTAATTAGTTTATTTTAAATATTGAAAAACAAATGACGGTTAAAAAAAAGTTGATCGATCGATCATCACACCGAGCTAACTAATCGATCTGATTAATAGGCCTACTGAGCTGGCTTTTGCAAGCTTGGTTTCAGGATGTAAGACGGAGATAAAGAGGAGATACTGAGATGTAAATGTGTGCGCAGAGTAAATACGGTAAGGTTTCCAAGGAAACATATTCATGTTTAAGTTAAAGCTATTTTTAAGTGCATACTTAATATCCAAATATAGGCACCCACTTGCAATGCAAATCTAACATGTCTCGCTTGCATGGTTTAAAATGGCAAATAAACGTGAGGCACAACCTTTAGCACCAAAGCATTGAGGTCTTGATGCTGAAAAGAGGCATGTGCTTCAACTTTACCATTTAAGTGGATCATGTGCTGCACATGATCATGTTTGTCCCAAGTCCTAGACCCGAGAACCCATTCCATGACCTTTTTACTCTTCCTCAATGGTCCCAAAAGCTCAATGTCGCTACCTAGCCTCATTATTCTCCCATCGCAATTGTGTCAACCTAAGCATTGTGGAGTATTGCCCGTTGGTCCCACCCGTGCTCGGAGAAGAAGCCCTCGCTTGGCCCGCAACTTTACCACCACCACGTTTCTCTAGCTCACTCGCGTCCGAAGAAGAAGCCCTCACCTGGCCCGCAGCTTTACCTCCACCATGTTTCTCCACCCCGCATCCGAATCTCATTTCCACGAACGCTATCCGCCCCGAATGACCCAACGCAAACGCTCTCTTCCGCCGCTCCATCCGGTCCATGCCTAATTGGTCAGTCATCGTAAGGTCAGTCATCGTAAGACAAACATCTTGTATTCCAACTAAACAACATCCATTCCAGCTCCAAAAGGCAACCCTAATCCAACAACTTTAGTTTGCACCCGATTAAAGGCGTGCACACTCCTAAGCAGACTCCTCCTATAATCGAAAGGACGGAGGCAAATTTGTCATTATTAATCCGTAAACATGAGCATCCATCGAAGATTTCCATTAAGGGCAATGGAAATTGGCCTCTGACAACTTAATCATCAGACATGACCAGCTAGCATCGTAGAGATAGCTAGTACATCCACCACAATGGTAAACAAGAGTGGCACCAATGGACAATCCCATCTAACACCCTTCCGCGACTAAAAGAAAAACTCTTTCAAATGACCATCAACCACTGCCAAGTAAGAGGCAATAGTCAAACACCTCTTCATCCACACAATCCTGACATCTGGAAAACCTCTTTTTTATGGTAAAAAATAGCATGTTCAGAATGATGCCCCCAATCCAAAATTATATTAAAAAAACTCGAAAAAATAAATTAGAATTGATTGATGAAGAGTCTTGACATGATAACACACTCTCAACAGAGAATCTCCCCTAATGAAAAACGGGTCCATTTTGAGCTAACCGCATAACCAGAAAATGTGCTATAGGTTTCAACCTGTATGCAGCCTTTCTGGACTGAACTGCAACAATTGAGGAAAAAAGTTCTCCAAAGAGGATATAATTAATACACGTAATTGACACCTCCCACCAAAACTCACTCTGTCACAGGTAAAAATAGGTTTTTCAAATCCTCCATGCCAAAATCACAAAGGGGGCATTCCACCCTAGAAATGAGTGAGAACTTGGCCCTGCACACCTTCATCACCAGTCTTCCATGCCTCAATACCATCAATGCCACTTAGGAACTCTAGAATAATTTGAATAGTACGCCATAGAAGCCTTCATTCAATATTGTCATATGCTTTGGTAATGTCCACTTTCCGAAGCAACTTGAATACATGTCTCCTCTTCCAATCTACTATAAAATTAAAAACCATCACGTTTCCCATCATCAACATGCCATGCACAAAATCCGCACGTCATGGGTTGTTAGACTGCTAAGAACTGTGTGCATTGTATTAACCAGACAATAGCTGGAATTTGCTACTTTAGATATTTTTATCTAGCAATAATTGTTTCAAAGGATTGAATTCTAGATATTGATTCAAAGGAAAAATGAGGCATGAAAACTATACAAATCCACCGTTGTTTGCACATATAATTTATGCAAAAATGGCGAATGACAAAAAGGGTATTGTGCTAGGATTCTTTGAGGCGAAGTGAAGCAGTCAGAAATGAATGTCCTACTGAATGATATAATTTATGCAAAAATGGAGAATGCGCAAAAAAAGGTATTGTGCAAGGATTCTTTGAGGTGATGTGAAGCAGTCAGAAATGCATGTTTCAGTGATTTCTAACTCTGCAGATTCAATTATGCACAACCCCTATTTCCATGCAGAAATCATTATTTATCTACATACTGGTTCACACAGAACACGGAAAAAATCAATAATACATGAACGACCTTTACCTGCTAAAGAGTTGCCAGCAACATTAAAACAGACAGGATGCACAACTTCAGCAGTTTTCTCCAGCTCTTGAAATGTCAGGGAAACATCAAATCCTGACGTACCAGTAGATGTCTCACTAACAAGAGTGTTGTACGAATCACTATGCTGCAATTTGGAACCCCTTGAAATAAATTTCTGGTTGTTTTGGTGAGTTCGGGATAACACAGAAGGACGGCTGCTCTCAGCTTCACCGAAATCATCCTCTTTCAATATTAGCCGAGCTTTCTTCCTGGAAGTCTCACTATCATGTGCAAAGGTGCTCCATTGACTCGAATGGAACAACTTACGATATTTGTTAACTTTATCGTCACAAGGATGTACATGCAGGCTCTTGTCTTCCACAAACTTTGATACATCATGGATCTGTTCCTCTTTCCTTGCGCCTCCGGAAAGCTTTGATGTGTATCTCTTCATAGAAATGTTGATCTTAGAATGTGATTCTGTTCTTTTCTTTTCAGATTGTTCCTGTTGTGATTCAAATTTTTTCTTTGATTCAATTTTTTCCTTTTCAGAACCATCCTGATGTTCCACGTAGCCGACCCTACTTGATGTGGGAGAAGGCTTTGTTGTTGTTGTCGTTGTTGTTGTTGAACCATCTTGTTGTAATTCCAGTTTTTTCTTTGTTACGGCTCTTTTCTTTTCTAATCCTTCCCGTTGGGTTTCATTTTTTTCCTTTTCAGATTTTATCTTACGAATGTGTACATACTTTCCAGGTACTACAGGTGCAACAGAGGCTTGTGTGTCATCATGCTTTTCTTGCTGTCCTAGAGAATCTGGGGCGCCATACCCTCTGTTTTCAAACATTTTCACCTAAATAAAAGATCAAGGAGAGGGTGATTACTGCAATATGATACAAAACCTATCAGACAATTCAATGAAATGCCTTCACTATTGGTGCAATAGGAAAGAATATAGATGAACGCACCTCAAAATGAGATGCCTTTGGAAGTAAAGTAGAAGTTACATCCTTTTTTCGTTTTGCAACACGCCAAGGCAAAAGAACCTCACGCAATATTCTTTTCATATGACATGTTCTCCACTCTTCAAGGATAGAAGCATGTATTTTTCGTCGGACTATTGCCAAAGAAATGAGTTCACCCATTGCAGAAGCAGGCTTTTCTGGTTTTGGCGGTTTAATTTTTTTATTGCTGCAAAGATTCCAATTAAGAGGAGCTTCTAGACCGGGGGGAGGAGGTTCTTGGAACACCTGATTATCCACAACTTCCACCTCAGGTGAACTCAATCTACTAATAATTTTTGAAACATCAAGATAGGGAAATGTTGAAGCCTTGCCTGTTTAAAAAAAATACATGATAGCAACCTGTCAAGATTAACTTCAGACCTTTATAATAAGATTAAAGAAACTATTATGATAATGTGAAAAAAAAGGCAATATACCAGGTGTATGAATTTTCTCGTCTTTTTGGTCATTGAAAGATATAACTCCATCAGCTGTTAGGCATAATTGGAAAGAAGGGCTAGATAATGTTTCACCACCTGGAACCTGTAAAGATCGGTAGCATATAGCATTCATAACTTGCTATCAACTGTTGATCTATGTAACAAAATCAGAACTGTGAATGCCGAGGAAAAAGGTCATATCCAGAAAAACAAAGTCGCCAAGGGCTCAACATTGCCCCTTCAAAGAAATGATATTCGTAAAAAAAGGAAAGAACCTCATTCAAGTAGAAAATAATACCCAATCGTCGGTCATATAGAAAAATAATATATTGGTCAAGTGACAACATTTCTCCGCCATGCCCTAGAGAACTACTACAACTAAGAAGTCCTCCAAAAGCAAATAATGTGAGTTTTACTCTGTCGTGTGAGTGAACAGTTTGATCAATTCTAGAAAGATTCTCTTAGTGGTGAACACATCTCTATACGGCGCATAAGCAAGAATTAAATTTAGGATATTATGTGAGTTTTACTCTGTCATGTTACCCATAAGTTTCCAAATCATGTGGTTTGTGTTTTATGATTTGATGAAGCAATAGGACTGTACAATAAAAAAGGCTTGTATATGTGTATATTAGGGTTTTGATTTAGAACCTTAGCCATAAAAAAATAATCCCCCGCCAAACTGAGTACACAGTTATAATACCACTGTCTATAATACCACTGTCACTAGTAATTTCCTAAAGATAGCTTGTTATCGTGGCTTACCTCTTGATCAGTGGAAACTTCTAGCAATCCTTTAATACTGTCCATAACGGTGACTTTATCTTCGAACTGATTGGAGGTACACAAGATTATTTCACTATCTTCATTAGCATCCAAATTCATAACATCATCTACAGCAGGGCTTTTATGAACTGGAGAATGGGAATGACCATCTGTAGTACCCCTCAAAAACTCGAAACCTGGGGGAATATCAACAACAACCTCATTCGCTTGGCAGGTATCATCCAACTTGTTCTTGGCCTCGAAAACAAGAGCTCCCTCTTCAATAGGGTATAAAAATTGGGGATCACTGCACTTAATCTCAGCTGCAGCCTCATAACCAGGAGAGATGTCATTATCAACTTCTACAGTTGCATTAATGATGTCATCTGGTTTGCTGATGGCATCCTTATTCGAATACCCTTCTTTAGGGATGCGCAGTCCTCTGGATGTTGCACTGTTTCTAGAGACAGGTCCAAAACCAGGAGGGAGGTCCCAATCACAGACAAAAGATTTATGATCAGCATTAACCTGTAAAAAACACCGCATTAAAAACAAAATTAAGTAGAATACAACAATGTTTCTAATATGACAGAGAAAGGAAACATACGGCTTCACTGTGTTGCTTAGAATTTCTGAGCCCCTTGTCAGCATATAAATTTTGGTTGTTCGAAATCACGGTCACATGGCTATCCGAGGATGAAACTAAGGGCTCAAATCCAGGGGGAACATCCGCATTTCCCCCATCTGCATGGTAGGTATGATCCACTTTATCCTTGATCTTCAAATTAAGACATCCCTCCTTCGACAGAAGAAAAGATTGCCTACTACTATCCGCGATTTCTGTTGATGTACCGAAGCCTGGTGGGATATCTGCAACATTCTCATCATTTAATTTTGCATGACAAATATCACCGGACTTGCTGAAAGCTTCTCTATTAGAAGAACATTCAGGATCATCTCCATTTCCACAAGCAGGTCCGAAACCAGGAGGGAAATCGAAACTAGAAATTGGTTTATCACCTTCAACCTGGAAGGATGTCATTTTAGTAACGAGCTTTTTGAGGTTTTTGGAGGTCTTACTACCACAAAACAAATAGACAAGATAAATACTTCTAACATGGCAAGATACATACAGCTTCAATTGGTAGGTTGGGTAGATTTGGTTTTCCCTTTTTCTCCGCATACAGCATATTACAGCCACTGCTTGTAGTCATAGGCAAGAGTGGATAATTTGACCAACGTTTTCTTTTACGCCAGGAATCACAATAATCTGCAATAAAGTCATAAATGACTGCATTCCAAATTACGTGCATGCAATCATCAAAGAACATCTTGTATGCTAAGGACAAGGACTCTGAAATGTTGTTACTGCTTTTAGCAGCCACTTTAGCTGAATAAGATTTAACAGGATTTCTGGAACAGGATTTGTCCAAAACAGCCAGTGAAAGATCATCATTTTTCCCAGACACAACAAGCGTTTGCTCCAGTGTTGCATTCTCCTGTATAAGAAAAATATATATTAGAACCATCTCAATATGATTGCAAACAATTGAAATTTACACATTTTTGTTAGAAACATTACCTGGTAATCAACAAGGAGAGTGATATTGATTATCTGATTTTCAGGCTTCTGATGAAGACTGTTCCGTGTTCCTTTTGAAGCAGCAAATTCTGTTACAATGCTACTAACTATGTCATCTAACACATATCTCCGAGCGCCCTTCATTACCACTGAGTGAAGTCGCCTAGAGACATATTCTGATATCTTAGATATAGAGTTGGTAAAAGAACTACCATCTGCATCTTTAATGTCAACTTTACTAACTCCACGCAAATTAACTATCTGTTTTTGAAGCTTCCGCTGAAGATTACACCGATCTCCTCTGGATGCAATAAACTTTGTTACTGTTCTACTAACTATGTCATCTAGAACAAATCTCCGGACTGACTTCATTACAACTAAGTGAAGCTGGCCAGAGACATATTCCGATATCTTAGTTATAAAACCAGTAGAAGAACTATCAGCATCTTTAACATCGGCTGTGGAAGCCCCTTGCATGCTCTCTTTGCACCAATTCTCAATTAATGATACAAGGCAACAGGGGGCAAACTTATTCTCGACATGGAACACCTGAAACAAATCAATAGAAACTAATCAACTCTGTACACTTGAAAGAAGTTGATACAATGGTAAAGGGTTAAATCATACCATAAGTAAAACATAGCACAAAAAATTTATCCTGGCATCTACACATAAATTCTCAAGGACCAACTTTACCATGTATGAAAGACAACTACGCATTGGGCCTTCAAAATATATATCCTGACAATTGGTCGTTTTGCACAATCAGTTTGGTATTCTTGGAAGTTGGAATTCCCCATAAAGACTACTAAGCATTGGGACTTCGAGATCTGTACTCCTGACAATTGTTCATTTGGAAAATCCTTTTGGTATTCTTGGATTTTTCCCATTTTCAAGAGAAAGATGACTGCTGCATGTCAGTGACCTTGACAAAAAATTATTGACGAAGAATTATATTACAGAGTTCATAAACATTTTGTCACTGCTGAACTTCAAGTACATTATGTCATCATATTCATTGATATATCATTTTTACGGACTCTTTATATAATAAGTGGCAGCCATTATCCTGCGAAATGTTGCCAATGCAGGAGCATGGTCATAAAAGGGGGGTTTTGGGGTAGTCTGTGGTCAGTAAGAAGACAAAGCATGAGCAGTACGAATGTGTCCCACTTCAAAAGCAGTGGATGTTTGTCTTGGAGGTAGTTGTTCTACGAGCCGTGAGTTGTGACCTTGGGGTAAATTATAAGAACATTTTTACGAATCTGATGAATGTTTTGCTAGTGATAACATGGTTATTAGATGATGCCTTACTCTCCGATGAGGGAGGGCTGCATGTGCGGATTGTGCAAAGGTCGCCAGATACAAGTATAATACTTCAGCTTTCTTTGGTGATTATAACAGTTGTGGGCTCCACAGGTGCTACTTTTATTTATCAAATGATTTCTGGCACTCTTTTGACCAGCGTCTGAGTTTGTAGCATTTTCTCATTCGGATGCATCACCGAGAGCAACGAACTTATTGGCCATTCTCAAAGGTTTGCAAGATGCTCGCTGAAGGAGGTTCTGCTTCACAAGCATATCATTAACATACTCCTCAAAAACTTGCATACTAATATTTAAAAAAAACAAGGTTGACAAGTCATTGGTAAGTTACTATGTACCATGGCATTTTTAGCCTAAACAGCAATACTCTGTACATGAAAAGACCATGGTCGGTATTGAACAATGTGTGATCGATTAAGAACACATGTGTTTTCGATCTTTGATTATGTAGACATCTTATTAAAACCCGATTATGCATCCAAGAAGAACATTTGGGGTTGGCCCCATAATTCAAAATATCACGCAAGAAAAAGCCAATACATCTGTATTGACGAGGAGAGGGTTTCAATATTAGCATATACATCGTATTAAAGGATATCGACCAATATCTCATGAGATATCAGCATATCATCCCACATTGGTCAAAATTAGAGGTTTCCATTGCAACTTTTCCTAGATATCGACTGATACCATCAATAATGGGTTGACATAATTGATGGGTTGACATTGTTCAATATAGTCCAAAAGTTGACATCCGTTTGGAGTGTGAATGGACGGGCAACTAACCTAAAGGGCACAAGTGATAACATTGCAAAGTCAGGGGCACAACTGATATTCCAAAAAAATAATATCTCACAACTGAAAAAAACAAATATAAAAAATTGGATATTTCTGAGAAAATTCGTCGAAAATCATCAATTTCGACCGATGTGGCTCGATATGTCAAAATATCATCGAAATTTCATATCATCTCGATCGAAATCCAAGAAATTGATAGAGAAGAGAGTTTCGATATCCCCGGATTGCTGAAACCAAATTCGTCGAAATTTCACAAAATTTAAAGCCATGATATTCTATCTAATCTAGCCTACTAGTAGGCTTAGTGAGATTACTTTTGCAAGCTTAGGCATTCTTTTAAGGACCCCTTATATCGTTTTTTGATTATTTGTACATTAACTTCAATCTATTAAATGATGTCAATTTTTTTCGAAAATAAGAGGGTGTGAGCTTGAGATGAGTTCCACTTGGATCAATTGATAAAGCAAGAAGTTATATTGCATGGACCACGCCTCAAAATGGCCCTAAAATGGTAAATAGTATTCTCCTTGCTAAACCGCTCATAGTCAAACGCCACTCTATTGCATAATAACCATACATCCAGGCCATTACAAAAGGGCAGAGACATCCCTCAAAAGAGGCAATGCAAGCAGCTCTCATAGATGCCCAAAAATTGTTGCCAAATTTCGAATCAAGCCATGGAAAGTCCAACCAATTCTAGATCTCCATCAAGCAGTGACACTTAAAGAACAAGTTCTCAATAGATTCCACCTCAACCGAGCATCTTGGGCCAGCATTGTTGGTCCCTCGAATCCATCTAGCTTTAAATTCTTTCATCGTCAGGCCCTTGCGCAATTGCCAAAGAAAAATCTTTCCATGTGTGGGTAATATGGATCACCAAATCAATCGGTAATCATCGGCCTCCTCCCTTGATCTTACACCCAAGCCCCATGTAGGACATGCATATGCCTTCTTAATGGAGAATTTACCATCAACTCAAATCCATACATCAAAGCCAAAATCCTGGGAAATCTCTCAGCAAAAATACCCATCCGGGACCAATCATCCTTTCAAAATCGAAACAAATCACCTCTTCCCAACCACAGAATCATCATATGTCAAATCAAAGGGAGCACATAGCAAATCCCTCACGAAAAAGTGGAAGGATTGGAAATTCTCAAGTCATATGTCAAACTAGCTTCTACTTTATAAATTCGATTAAGTAAATTGATGACAAGATCCTCTCTTCTGCCACATATCCTAACAATCCACTTGATAAGGAGAGCACGACTTAATTCCTTCAACCTCTTAACACCCAAACCTCCATCCTCTATCGAATGATAGTTCACCAATCCACAAGACGGGGATGCCCGACAACGGAGAATCAAGCTTAGCCCCATACCAAAAAAAACCATCAGCTCTGAGCTCTTTCGATGTCGCGAATCCCAGTTGTATTTTAGGGAGAGTCAAAAATGTTGGCACGGCATTATCAAGATCTTTTGTGTGACTTCGTTGTAAGTTGTTCTAATTAGGGGTGCACGTGGATCAGATAAAATCCGTAATCCGATCCAATCCAATGTCATTGAATTAGACTGGCTTAGATTTATAAGTCTAATGGATCGGATCCGATTGAAATGTTATTGTTAGAGAATAATAGGTGGTTACCCCACTCATATTTAGTCCCACATGGATGAGCGGTGAGACTCCGGCATGTCTGTGAGGCTATATAAGGAGCCCCACACCCCCTGTACTCATTGAGAAATTTAATAGAATATATGCTCCTTTGAAGGCTTCTTCCATGGTTTCATCCCACGCCTTGGAGAGTATGGTTCCACATTAAATATGTGTTCTTCATGTTTATTATTTTGTTTATCGATTTCGCTTCCGCTTCTCAGATTTCAACATGGTATCAAAGCGGGTCGATTCTCGAGAAGTTTATGTTTATGATTTATTCAAGATTCGATTTTCTGTAATTTGTTTAAGATTCGTTCAAGAATTATAGGGTTCTACGAAACCCTAATCAAGTCGGTTTTGGGAGTTGTAATTTTGTTCTGAAGTCAATTATTTTTTGGAGATTTTGTCACAAAAAATCTAGGGTTCTAAATCCCAATCCAAGCGGCATGATTCCAGCCGTCATCAACTTGCTTGTTGTATCACAGAAGCGGCCGCAGCCGCATTAGCAAGGTTGCGTCGCCCATCTCCAGGCGCCCCCGGCTCCAAACGACACCCTACAGGAGGAAGCGGCATCTCCTTCATCACCTTCCTTGCGCCACCTGCGCATCTCCAGCGTGTGCAGCCCACACCTCCCCGAGTGGCATCACCTCCTCCAGCACAACCTCGCGGGGCATCCCCTCGATGACGACGGAGCCCTATCGCCTTGGTCGATGCGCTTCCTTTCCATGCGTGGATCTCACCGCCGCCTGACCTCCTGGCGGGCTCCCAAAGCTCCTGGCGGACTCCAGCTCCTCCGTGCGATAACCCTTGGCGTCATACTGGTGTACGTCTGCACCGCCTCCATGCGCTCCAAGCGCTGTTGCGCCTCCGCCCGCATCACATGCGTTGCCCTGTTGTGCCCCCGTTTGCTGTTGTGCCCTCGCGCTCCCATCTTCGCTTGTAGATCCACGGCGGCGGCACACCTCAGCTCCATGCATCCCTCCAAATCCATGGCGGTTGCGCTCCCATGTCCAGTTCCAGATCCTCGGCGGCGGCGGTGCCCTCGCCCTCACCCTCGCGCCCCCTCCAGAGAGCTCTTGTGCGCTATGCACAAGCGACGCTCCTCAAGCCCCGTCGGGGGGCGGCAAATATTTGAGAAGAGGGTTCCACTGGGAACCCTAACTAAAAAAGGGGGAGGCCCAAAATGGGTTGTGATTTATATAAAAAAATTGAAAAAGGGCGTACAATAAAAAGTCGTACACAAAAGATTGGCAAAAAATCCAAAAAAAATGTACAAAAATTGAATTGTGCAAAAAAAATAAATGAAGCACAAAAAAATTGATAAAAAAAAGTGGCATGTTATTCATTTGTTTCTCCCAACTTGATGATATATGCTCTTTATTCTATCAAGTATGGGAGAAAGGGGGAGTCAGAGATGTATTCTTCAAAGCTTCTACTGCATGACACGACTGACAAACTGGCACTCCAGATTTCTACAGATCATCCGTCTTCACTGAACCTCAACTTCTTCGTCAGGGTGTATACTTATTTTTTTACGATCCGATCAGTACCCCACGCTGAACTTCTTCTGCAACGATTCTTCTCCAGGCACGACAGAGATATGTTTCAATGACCTGATATAGCAGTGGTTCTACATGCATGACAAAGATACATTCCGATGACCTGAAAGCCACAAACTCGTCCTCATGTGAGGTCCTATACCAACAGCGGACATGTGTTCTTCTTGTGATGTATTATGTGAAGACGTGTTGTATACTTTCTTTTTCTTGCAAGTTGCAGCTTTCTCAGCTCCAGCTTGAGGAGGAGTGTTAGAGAATGTAATAGGTGGGTAATTGAATCTCTCCAAGATCCAATTACCCCACTCATGTTTAGTCCCGCATGGATGAGCGGTAGGACTCCGGCATGTCTGTGAGGCTATATAAGGAGCCCCACATCCCATGTACTCATGGAGAAATTTAATAGAATATCCGCCCCTTTGAAGGCTTCTCCCGTGGTTTCATCTCGCTCCTTAGGGAGTAGGGTTCCACATTAAATCTTTGTTCTTCATGTTTATTATTTTGTTTATCGATTTCGCTTCCGCTTCTCAGATTTCAACAGTTATAAATCCGTTCATTTATGAATTGGATCAGATTATTGTCAAAATCCAATCTGATACAATCCGTTAATAAATAACGTAATAATTCATTTACTGCAATTAGAGCATATTATATATTTAATTTTGTTTGAGATTTGTGTGTAAATATCCAAGCTACTCTTTATAGTTTAAACACATGCCATGATTTACCCACTCCAGATGCTGGAAACCACCTTACCTCGCTCCACTAGTTGGTTTAAAAAAAGTAATACCTACCCGCAATGCCCTTCGGGCCCTTCCAAGCGAAATAGCACACGTCTCTGATGTCTACCAACATGGTCCCCAGTTGTGCACACCCGCATCCAGATCACCCTCGTGCATGCACACCAGACCTCCCTCGTGCATGTGTAACCAGACCTCATCCTCGTCTCTCCCAGATCTCCCTCAAGCACCTGATATTGCCTCCCTCCCAAACCGCGCAGTCGTGCATGTCTTCGTCCCAGATCTCACTCGCATGCATCCATCTCTCTCTCTCTCTCGCAATGCGCATCAAAGCATGTTAGTTGTAGTTCCTATTTGATATGTACAAACTTGCAATTTTATTCAAAGTCAACGTGATGCTTCTACAATTTCTACATATTATAGTTATTTATTTTATTTATATTCTGTTATACAATAATGTTTCCAAAACAATATTTAGTTATACTTGGTTAATATTTAGTTATACGGCTTCTACCATTTCTACATATTACGGTTTCTACAAACAAGCATATATCCTTTTGTTTCCCAAAATTAACTATGCTTTTCTTTACACTTATACATACTCTCAATTTAGAACCATGATTCAAATGTCGAGGTCAAGCGTGCTACAAACTTATTCATAACTTATGAAGTAACAATAGGTGAGCATTAAAAATCCGATCCAAACTGTAATCCGGTGGATTGAATTTGCGTGTTTAATGGATCGGATTGGAATGGGAAAAAATATATATTAAGCGCGGATTAGACATGAATCAAGCCAAAATCCAATTCAATACAATCAATGTGCACCCCTGGTTTAATGTCATGAACCTCAACTGACCTTAAGGCAACGTCAGCATTTTCAGTCATGGTTAGCTTGGGGTTTAATGGTTTTACCCTCATCATTAATGATGAGAAACAAGTCAACTTCTACACACCAGCATTGAAATTCGTCATAAAAGGATCTCAATAATGCCATGCCAACAAACTTAGCCCAAACCATTTTAGAAATTTGATGAAGTAAATGGATGACAAGATCATCAATTCTGCCGCAAATCCTAACAATCCACTCGACAAGGAGAGCATGATTTTATTACTTCAACCTCTTAAAACACAAACTTCCATCCTCCTTCCACCAAGTGACATCAAAACAGTCTTTATCTGTAACATGATAAATCAATCAAAAATGTCGAAATGTTTACAAAAAAAAGCAAGCCTATGTAGGACATACTCTAGGTTGATTTAAATTAAAGTTGCATACATATATACCTTCAATGAATCAGGAAGATAGCTACTTTGGTGCCAATAATGAAGTTCTGCAAAAGAATGGGGCCCTTGTTTTCTTCCTGCTTCATCCTCAAACATCCAACAAGCTTCTTCGCTTGACTGCATCCGAAATACCCAGTGTAAAAAATTGTATATAGGAAAGAAAAACCGCATGCATAAAATGGAGCGAAGTCCTTGTGGCATGAGAAGGAAAAGAAAAATTATGAACATTAAAATAGTGAAGAGAATCCTCAAGTAGGCATGGCTATAGTAGAAAATACCACAGGATATACAGATGTCATCGTGTTAGCAGTCTCATTATTGGTGTTTTGAGAGTCTGGGCCAATAACAACTCCTGTAACCGGGTGTGTGCTTGCATGGGCCAACAAAGCAGAAGGCACCGGATTAGATTCATTTTTCTTGCAATCTTGAGAAATGGGAATTCCAGAATAAGCAATGGAGCAATCAGCAGTACTCTGGGTTTCATATGGCATCATCACCGGATTGTTAGAAGTCCAGTACGACAAGCATGCGTACTGACTAAGGTATTTCAATTGCACGGGATTCGTGTAATTCCCATTCACAACAGCGTAAACAGGGAGCTCCCCAGGCAGAAACCCACTACGTAGGCCTTCATATAGTTGATCTTGCATATATGGTCCACACATTTGACCATGCTCGTTGATGTAAGACCATCCCATGACAGAGAATTGGGCATATTGTCCAACAACACCCCCGAAAACACAAGATTGGAGAACCTCACAACTTGTACTCGCAACTTGGGACGTCCCATCCGTTGCCATATTAAGTCTGCTCTTCCCAATGATCAATTGTCAGGAAGAAAAGCATCCAAACCTCCCCTAACCTGAAAGCAGCATCACCTAAAAAAATAAGGGAGTTCGAACAATCACATTAATAATCAAAAATCTTGCAAAATTATAGGGCACTGAGATTAATATGTGCTGCTGCAAAGGTATGTAAAAGAAGTCGAGTCACTACCAGCCAAATGTGCCTTTTTCCCCCAAAAAAAATGTTAACCTAGTTACCGCCGTAATATTCATGAAAAAAACAAGTTTTATTTTCATGATAAATTCTTTAAAACTTTCTGTCCTCTTGAATGGTCCTTTTTCTAATGCTTCATCTTTTGAGGATCTTTTCCATGACAGAATCCACGAAATCTTAATTTCTGTCTACAATAGCTATCAAGTAGAGGTAGCTTTACAAAACAATTGAAGTGAAACCTCCTCGAGGTTTGATGTGGCAGGAGCTTTTTCATCATTCCTAGGTACAACTGTGGCAGCGAGTAGGCAGATTGGAAGGAACAACTAGGATGGGTCTTAAAATTTATGTAACTTAAACACTCCAGGAAATCTTGATTTCTATCTACGTTAGCTATCAAGTAGAGGGAGCTTAATTTGCACATTTTTTCATGTTTGTTTCAGTTTTAAGCCGCGGTTTATAAAACTATGTTCTGGTTGGAAATGTTTGAGGTTGCCAATATTATATTTAAGCCGCAACTGCTCCAATCGCTGACTTTTAAGCTGTGGCAAAATATCGCAGACACAAATCACTCGTCTGCAAAGCACAGGGTAGGAAATCGATCCATATCAAGCCCACGGCCAACCAAAACAGAAGACCCATCCAGGTCGTCACAATGCAATGCAATGCAATTTAATTCCGATGTTCCAGAGGAACGACTCAAAAAGGTACAAGCGAAATTATGCCGAAAGTTCACATTTCCAAACAATTTACATAATGGTGCGCCTTGAAATCTGCTTTCAGACTACATGGAGGAGCACTCCATCTAAACAAATCGGATCGAATTCGTCAGATCCACAGACCAGGTGTATCTTGCGTTGCCGTTACCTTATATTTTCTGGACGAGATCTATGGTCGCGATAATCTCCTGAGATCGATTGACTACAGAACCAAAGGGAGAGGAAGATGAAACAGGCGACCTACGAGACCTGATTCCGAGATCCCTTCCTCAGCGCGGAGGAGGAGATCCCTCCGCTGCGCTTTGCGGACGCCGCGCCTTCGGAGATCGTCGGCTCCTCGCCTTGACCGCAGTACCCGCCGTTGTCCGGGTCGTCCCTGCCCTAGTCGTCTCCTTGCCCCAATAAATGAAAAGAGAAAAACCACGTCCTAACTGGCTCCGTTTATACGGTGGATCATAATATGGGGTACATGCTTCTCGATGAAATATGGGGTTAGATCTAATCCTGATCGGTGTTGATATATAGCTACGTTACAACTTCTGCGCACAGATATATACAAACCACTCAGGCCCTATGTCGGTATCGACTTACCGGTTTAAGATGGGCCGAGTCGAGCCAAGACATCTTTAATTATAGGCGATCTTATTTCTCGCGTGCTCTTTAATTATAGGAGTGGATTAGCTTTGCGAATCGCATAAGGAGAGCTTTACCAAGATGGTTTCTATCGTCTGTATTGATTACGGGTTGTTCGGTAGATGTTATCCCTTAAATATGCATTCATGGGAAAAGGAAAAGGCTCATGTGAAGCTTTTTTCCAATGCGGCATAATATACAGCTAGGGGCGGAGCCAGAAAATTTTTGGAGATGGGGCCAAAATATATATGTACAATTCATGTCCAAAGCATAACGAGATTGTCTGATTTGTGTCCAAATCATAAGGCACGTTATGAGGTCAATTATATGATAAAAAATGTTGGTTGAAAATATAACAAAAAATGATAAATATGGTATACTGGTATGCAAACTATGGAGAGATGGAAAAGTGTAGTTAGCAGCACAATCATTAAAAAATATATTATTACAAAAAAAATACAAATGTTATATATATGGGGAAATTGGGGTTACCTCCTTTAGTGAGCTAACTTGACTCTCCTGCCCCTCTTTTATTATTATTTTATTTTATTTTAAAAAATGAATACGTGAAAATTTATCACTATATCCTTATGTCATTCAAGTTTCGTGCGAAACAGAGATTCTTACAGCCTCCATCTAGATAGACGCTTTTTAATGGTCGCATAATTGTTGAAATCGACCCCATCTAGATGGAGGTCGTAGGAGTTTCTGTTTCATGTGAACCTTGAATGACATAATATAAGGATATAGCATTGAAAATCCACAGAAGCATTTTTCAAAAAAATAAAAAATTAGAAAAATGGGGCAGGGGAAGTATACATTCGTTCACCTATTTGGTATAATTACTATGATATAAACAGATTTAATACATTCAAATGATGTGCATCTATCCAATACGTCTATATTTGAGCTAATATCTACAATATTTCTAACATTATTCACACGCGGTAAATATCCATTTAACATATGTATCCATCTGTTAAGAATATAGTAATATAGTTTTCATATCCATGTCCACATTTTTATTCATATTAAAAATAGACAACGATATAGTAACACCTATATCTGTATCTGTTCTTTGCATCTTTAATAAAAATGTTAAGCTTTTACGAAAAAATGGAAAATGATGAAAGGAATGGCGGTGGTACTTTATGTGAATTTAAAAAAAATGAGAGAAAGGAATTGTTGCCCTTTATAGAAATTTCAAAAAAATTGGAGAATTGTTGTTAGAAATGGAAAATAACATGGACATTTTAATAATTTACCAATTTGGGAGGGGGGCCATGGCCCCTACCCGCCCCCCTCTCCCTCCGCCCATGGATACAGCTTCCTATCCCTCCATGGTAGCTCCCTTCCCACCATCATCCCTTCGTGGTACCTTCCTTTCCCCCTTTTGCACCAAAGCGTCTATTGAGCCCATGTCGTCAATCATTCGTTGCACTCTTTGATCATGTAATCACCAAGCAACTGCATGACCTTATAGAGTATTAGCCATGTATGTTGGGATTTGAAAATCCCATTGATTGCTGGGATTTGAAAATCTCATTGATATGGACATTAACAATTACCATTAGTGCACCTTTGATTGTCGATTAATTAGAGAATAAAATCTCTTTATGATGGACAAAAGAGGAAGGTGAATTGGCAACTATTTTGATTGTCTAGCCAAATATAATAAGGACAAGGGTCTCCAAACGACATATGTTCTTTTCTCTATTGTTTTCCATCGACAAGAGAGAGACCGAGAGCCATACGTTCGTGAGGAAGATCCAGGGCACCGTCGATGGATTGATCTACGCCAACATCAACCATCAAAGCAATGACATCAGGTATTCCGTTACCCTTGAACTCGGATCGATTTCTAATCTATCAAGTGGTATCAGAGCCATCTCGATTCCGTCTTCTAGGGTTTATGTGTGTATTGTTGATATACGTTGATAAGATTTCATTCTTCGGTACTCTATTCAAATCTGTTTTTCTTTTGTAAATTAAAACTTTGTCAACGGTTTGGTTTTCGATCATTTCAAGTTTTAGCAAAATATTAGTATATGTGAACATCCCGATTGGAAGCCTCTGGGTGTTTGAAATGTCACAGAACAGACTACATTCTGGGTGTTATAATATTAGAAATTACTCTATTCCAGACCATAATGTAAAATTAAAGAGTGTTTATCATGACTAGTTACAATAATTCTGCATGATTCATCCCTGTTTATATTGGCTAGTTACAAATTATGAGTTATTGGATCATCTCATGCATCAGATAAATCGATAGTAACCACATCATTGGGATTGAGATTCGGATTTGAGAATGGTGTGTAATTTCTACAAGGATGGTTGCACTGCTTATTTGTTTCAGAAGAATAATATGAGATCCATCTTTTGCCAGATTCTCTGGTGTAGCACGGCTATCTCGCCGTATAGTGTTTTATTTGTTCTCTTCATCATTTTCATCCATACCTTATCTACAGTTGGTTTACAACTTTCTCTTTTTTGATTATCCAAGGACCACAATCCGACGCCTAAACAAAAAAAAACCTACAATCTCTGCCAAACTGAACGTCCTATAATATATCACAGGGCATTTGATACATTTAATATTTTTTCTAATTCTTAATACCTGACGAGTGCAGATTTTATCCTTTTAATGTTGTCTGATAGACTAGTGCGTTGCAGTCCGATAGATCCGCGTCGATAAAAAATAAAACTGCATAAATAACCGCCACCCGCACCCTCAGTTAATTCGGTCAGATTAATGTCCAAATTAATTAGATGTGTTCATTGCAGTCGGATACGAGAGGGCTAATCAAAAACCACTTTAATTAGATTTGAGTTAATTTCAAGCGGCAATTTTTTTTACTTGGTGGAAGTCCAAGGTCGAACTCAGGGAGGCATCTGTCTCCTTAGGTAAATTTTAGCAAAGATCAAGTGTTGGATTTTCAGGGAATTTTTTTTGTTCTTCTTTTTTTTATTCTATGCAGGACACCTGCAACAAGCAAGCTAATTCAAAGTTAATTCAATTAAGATATCAAATGAAGTCCAAAAATCATGAAAATTGGCCAGATGATTAAATATGATGAAAATGAACTACTCTAATTTTTTTAGAATTTTTAGACACTAAATGAATTTATTGTGAATAAAACATGTAGACAGGGTGATTTTCACTAATTTATTTTTAATAAATATCAAATCACATTTTTTCAGGAACAAAAATTATCCTAGATAGATCTAATGATAAGGAATCTAGGAAAATTGACAAACCTTAATTTCAATGAAATGTACCTATTAAAATTAAAATAAGGAAATCACTAAACAATTTATTCAGGCCTCGATATGTGTGCAAATGACATGAAATTTTTATGCAAGGTTGAGTTCACTATCCTAGAGCTACTATGAATTTTTGAGAATTTTTGGAGTCACAGAAAATTAATTATAATTTAAAAGGTCTCACTGGGCAAAATATTACACAAATCAACCAATTAATTCATTTAAAAATCTACTGCAATTACAAAAATGTGACAAGTGGCACAATAGATGGAGGAAAAGTTACTCAACAATATGCAACTTTTAAAATTCAAAAATGATGCAAAATGAAGCCTAGGGATGCGTGCAAAGATAGGGGTGTATTTGCAATACAAGAAAATAAAATTACATAAAAGAAATATGCTGACAGGGACTTAAATGCAATTACCTAGAATGCTGGGGTTATCAATGCAATTTCTCCACTAGCACGTGCTCCTCACGTGGGGTCTGCTTCACAGGGACCTTTTTGTAATTTCAAAAAATCCCCAGGGCCTCTGTGTAAAATTCCCAAGCCGCGCGTGCTCCTCACGTGGTCGGCCTAGGCTCGGGCGGCTTAGCAGGCTCGGGGCTTGGCTCGGAAGCTCCTGGAGGTTTGGAGTGAGGCTCGGGTGGTTCGAGCCTAAGGTCAGGGAAGAGGCTCGGACCAGGGATGTGTGGCGTGTTGCGGACCCTTGGATCAAGATCGATCCAACGGATGTCGGT
This sequence comes from Ottelia alismoides, assembly GCA_037367405.1. Lineage (NCBI taxonomy): Eukaryota > Viridiplantae > Streptophyta > Magnoliopsida > Alismatales > Hydrocharitaceae > Ottelia > Ottelia alismoides. The sequence goes on from JAZKJV010010743.1 coordinate 49,587, forward strand.
GAAGACGCGTGGCGAGATCTAAGGCCGTCAGATCTAAGTTGATCCAACGGGCATTGGAACGCGATGGAAGGGGCGACGTGGCTGAATGCTGATCTTTGGATCACGGCAGATCCAACGGCTATTGGCTGCTCCAGATGTCGATGACGTGGCGAGCTAAGGACCGTTCGATCAGATGATCGAACGGTATCTGGGGCTTCTCCTTCGATGGCCCTCCGCCGCCTGCGGAGGAGATGGCGGAGCTCTGGCGAAGAGGCCTTGGCTCCGCCCGCCCCTCCTCGTGTCGGTGATGCTCTCCGGCAGTCCGGAGCTATCCCAGAAGAAGCGCGGCGATGCGACGAAGGTGTTGATGGTCTCAGGAGCGGGAGAGGGCCATCGGAGCTCGCTGGCGACGAAGCTCGAGGATGACTCTGGTGAAGTGCCGGCCAATACACAAGATAGGTACCTGCAGGTGTTAGAAGAATAGCCAAGGCTCATGGTGCACTTGTGGAGACGTGGGGGTGGACGGCGAGGCCTAAGGCGGATCGGAGATGGTATGGCGGTGGTGCTCCGGCCAAGTGGTGGAGCTGGAGATGGTGGAGAGCGAAGCGCAGCGTCTGAGGGTGTGAAGGGGTCCACGAGGATGAGAGCTCCGTCGCGGAGCTCGGCAGAGTGAAAGCGATGCGAGAAGATGGTCGTGGACGAAGAATAAAAAGGGAGAAATCGAAGCAAAAAATAAAACTAAGATTAAACGAAGGTGGAGGCAATTACCTGGGGTTTGGAGCTCGAGATCGAGGTCCAGATCGTCGCTCGAAGGGGCGGTAAGTCCCTGAGCTCAAGCAGCGACTCGGCGGAGGAGGGCTGCGACACAGCGGTGGCCGAGCATCTCGCCGGAGAAGACGACCGTCTTCGCTCAAGGAATCGTGCAATTAATGTCACCAATCGAACGCTCCGAGCTCGGGGTATCTCTCAGAGGTGGCAGATGGGTCTAAAATCGGCCGGAGGGCGAGTATTTATAGGTTGGAGGTCTCAGTCGGGCTGGTGATGGAGCGAGGTTCATGGAGGAAGTGGGGCGTCGCTGGTGGAAGTGGTGGCGAGTGGGGTAGCTGGCGAAGATGAGGGAAGAGTGGGGGTGAACGTGGGAGCGATGGTGGTCGACGAGAGCGACTGAGGTGCGGCTGAGAATAGGAAGGGGCTGCCCCTCCCACAAGGCGGAGAACATGGGAGAGAGGGGGCGCTGGAGGTGGGAGATGAAGTCTCCACCGTTGGATCTTGTGATCCAACGGTGGTGATCGAGGCGGAATGGAGGATTAAGATTAGATCCGGGCGAAGCGATCTGAGGGTCGTGAAGCGGCCACGTGGTGCAACGGGGGCGAGGCGCGAGCGGATGGATGCGATCAGCGTGGGGTGTTTTGATCGGGCGGTTGAGATGTTTGTGGGGCTAACGACTCATATGGAAAGATTGGGGCGTGATCCGATGGCGCAGAATGCGCCACGTGGCACAATGTGGAAGAGGCGCTAATGAGCGGGTCAGATGAAGCGGGGGACTTGATCAGACGGTGGTCATTTAGGGCGCACGTGGAGAGCATCTGGCCATTGGATCAACAAGACCATCCAACAGCTGAGAGGCGCGGCGGCCTGGGCAAGGGGAGCGGGCCGCGTGACGCAACCAGATGGCGCCACGTGGCCTGCTGTGATTGGTTGGACAAAGAAATAAAGGTAGAGAGAAGAGGGGGCCGAATTTGGAAAAACTCAAAACATGAAAGTTATAGATCGCAATGAGATCTACAAGTTTCATGTTGACCAAAGATGAAAATGAGGTCAAATATGATACATAAATACAAAGATACAAATATACATACATGTAGTATACAAAGAGGCCCAAAAACCCAACTTTTCATACGAGCTCCAAATTGGATGAAATTAGTCTCATTTTAAAGGTCCTTTAATGTGTATTATTCTAAAAGTGAGTAGACCTATTTTGGAGTTTGTATGAGGGAGCTATGGGTATTTTATGGTCCAGGGGTTCTAGGGCTTTATTGGTTATTTTACAAAGGCATTTCTGGCTTTCTTCCCTATCTTATTAACTAGGAAGTACATATTATAAGGAAGAGGTTGTTTTGATAAGTGGATATTTACAAGGAATTTTGGCTTCTTATTTAAATGCTAATGGAGTGCTAAAATGCATGTATTATGTATGCATGCATGAATGTTATTTATGCATTATAAAGAGAAATATGCCTCTATTTACTCGGGAACAAGGCTCTATTTTTAACTTTTAGAGTGAAGAATCACAGATTCATCAATACCTTAAGTGATTCTACTTCATTGCATCATAAAGTACATTTAGTTCACATGTTTAACTAATGGTAACATGATAACGTGTGTATTGTATTCATAGCATGTTATTTTTGTTCTTTTTTAATTGATTTTTTGGTCCATATGGGTTTTTTTTCAAACCGGATAAACTTTTGATTCTGCATCAGCCATAAGACATAATTACAATATTTCTAATAATACAATTGAAGCGAATAAGCCACCAAAGTGACCTCTATCGCCAAAATTGTACTATTAGAAACAGTTTTATATGCATTATAAATATTATCCTTCCCAAAGGAGGGACAATATTTATTTAAAGTGTATCGCATACATGTGGTGATAATTGAGCAATGATTATAAAGTTCCATGTGAGTAATGAGACACATCCGAAGATGGTCTCACTGCTTGACAGGATTTATCATTGGCGATTGATCACCACAACAAGAGTATCACTTACAACTAACATTATTGTACAAAGACTTAATAGTTAGTGATGTGCTCGGTATCTTATTTTTCTTATGGTTGTGTATATATATATATATTCGCATTTATGAACAATATATTAATTCTTATTCTTTTGTTCTTTATTTTATAGTTTCCGCTTCCGCATCTACTATCGTTGCCACTTTGAATTCCATTCCCGTGCTTCGGGGAACAAATTTCAAGGTATGGAAAGAGAGCATTATGATACTGTTTGACAACCAAGTTTGGGACCTTATACCATTGCCAGAAGGTGCGAAACTCATTGGTTGTAAATGAATATATAAAACCGAAAGGGGTTCAAATGATAATGTTGAAAGATTTAATGCACGTCTTGTAGCTAAAGGATTTACTCAAAGAGATGGAATTGATTACAAAGAAACATTTTCTCCTGTTTCTAGTAAGGATTTCTTTAGAATTATCATGGCATTAGCTGCGCACTTTGATCTTGAGCTTCATCAGATGGATGTTAAGACCGCCTTTCTCAATGGAGATGTTGATGAGGTGATCTATATGGTTCAACCAGAAAACTTTGTTCAAGGAAATGTAAAGAATATGGTTTGTAAATTAAAGAAATCCATTTATATACTCAAGCAAGCATCCCGTCAATGGTATCATAAATTCCATCAAGTAATTATCTCATTCAGTTTTGAGACTAATCCAGTAGATGATTGTGTATATCATAAGTTTTGTGGGAGTAAACACATTTTCTTGGTTTTGTATGTGGATGACATACTGCTTGCTAGTAATGATACGAATTTGTTGCATGAAACAAAGAAATTTCTTTCAAATAATTTTGAAATGAAAGATCTTAGAGATGCTTCTTTTGTATTAGGAATCCAGATACACCGAGATCGAACTCGAGGTGTACTTGGATTGTCACAAGAGAACTACATCCATAAGGTGCTTCGAAGATTTGGCATGCAGCTTTGCAAATCAATTGATACCCCAGTTGCTAAAGGAGAAAAATTCAGTCCGAATCAATGCCCTAAGAATGACCTTGAAATTCAGGAAATAGGTAAGATCCCTTATGCATCTGCAATTGGGAGTCTTATGTATGCACAAGTGTGCACACGTCCGGATCTAGCATTTGTTGTGGGCATGCTAGGTAGATACATGACGAATCCAAGCATGGATCATTGGAGAGCTGTCAAACGTGTCATGAGATATCTTCAGATAACAAAATACTACAGACTTACATATCAAAGGTCGGATAAACAGGAGATCATTGATTTTTTTGACTTTGATTTTCCTGGATGCCAAGATAGTAGAAGATCCACTTCAGATTATGTATTCTTAATGGCTGGAGGAGCCATATCATGGAGGAGTGCTAAACAAACAATTGTAGCATCCTCCACTATGACGGCTGAATTCATAACATGTTATGAGGCATCGAATCATGGAATATGGCTGAAGAATTTTGTCAATGGGGTACATATTGTATGCAGCATCCAAAGACCATTGCAGTTATTTTGTGACAATAATTCAGCAGTGCTTTATTCCGACAGCAACAGAAGCTCAACCAAGTCAAAGCATATTGACATAAAGTTTTGGTTGTGAAAGAGAGAGTACAAGTGGACAAATTTCCATCGAGCTTATTGGGACAAATTCCATGGTGGCGGATCCGCTAACCAAAGCAATGACATCCAATATATTTCATGAACATATGATTCATATAGGTGTTGTATCAAATAAAGATATCCATTTTTAGTGGGAGTTTGTATTATTTTGCTCAGCCCTTTACAGTTTTGAAACATTTGAAGTTCAATAAATTTCTGCGCAGAATAAAGTATTTGGTGTTGATTCCATGTTCTCTCACTAAAGGGTCTCCATTAAGAATATGGATCGCTCATTATAAATGCAACTTTGGATATAGATCCAAATTTATTTAGTTGGCATTGATCTATGTCATTTGGTTGTGTTAATATTAGTGACCATTGATGGGTTTAATCGTGCTCAACACGATGAATATCTCCTTGATCTCATGTTATCATAACTAATGGACAAGATTATTCAGTTATATCTCGGTTGGTGGCAATAATTTTGAGCTCATACAGTAAGCACATTACATGGTCATTATCAATGTCCAGTTGGAGATTGTTGGGATTTGAAAATCCCGTTGATGGTTGGGATTTGAAAATCCCATTGATATGGACATTAACAATTATCATTAGTGCACCTTTGATTGCCGATTAATTAGAGAATAAAATCTCTTTATGATGGACAAAAGAGGAAGGTGAATTGGCAACTATTTAGGTTGTCTAGCCAAATATAATAAGGCCAGGGGTCCCCAAATGACATATGATCTTTTCTCTATTGTTTTCCATCGACAAGAGAGAGCGCGAGAGGCATACGTTCGTGAGGAAGATCCAGGGCTCCGTCGGTGGATTGATCTACGCCAACATCAACCATCAAAGTAATGACATTAGGTATTCTGTTACCCTTGAGCTCAGATCGATTTCTAATCTATCAATGTAAGCTTGGTGCGAGCTATTTCAACAATAAATATTTATTATAATATTTGATATGTCAATAAAGGTTATTAATTTATTTTCACTCCTTATGTAAGCTTGGTGCAACCTCCATCACTGACTTGCCCAATGTGGCACCAGACGATGTGCAAGAAAGGAATGTGTAGCCCCTGAATCAAACAATGCATGCAAAGAAGTCCCATGTATTGAAATCATACCTCTGACGACTAATCCAGAAGCATTGACTGACTCTTGGGTCACTGCATTCAGCTGCCCTCGTTGCGGACACTGACTGTCTGTTGTGGGGCTCGCTGGAAGTCACGGCTCCCTCGGTAAGATCCTGATCCCTGAAACTGTTCGGATGACCCAGCTGGTCTTCCACTCTATTGTTGTTGCGCGCCTGAGTTGCTGGCATGCAAAGGACATTGGGTATTGAAGTGACCCGTCTGTCTACAAAGGTAACAAGTACGGATGTCTTCTTGTGACAAGCTCCTACCATAAGCAAGACTACTGTCCTCAAGCCTACGACTCTATGTCTGCGTATGGAGGCGAGAAGAAACTGAACCGTGCCTTGCCAAAGCTTACCCCAAGATAGGGGGATGGTGCAAACGTGCTAGTGGACGATGCCGTCACTGTCGGGTGGTGGTGACGATCTCTGTAGCTTCCCACTTTGTCGTCTTCGCAATAACCTCCTAGATGGAGGTAAGGTCCAAGATGGAAAGTCTGTCATGAACCTCCTCATGCATCCCTATGATGAACTTCTACAAGTTCTCCTGGGGTAGACTGTCGTAGCAAGGGAATGGCGAGAGATCTCTGTTAACGAATCGGGTACTCTTGGGTCGTCATTGACCCCTTTCTCAACTCAGCAAACTGCATTCTCTGATCTTCCACCCAATGGTCTGGGTAGAACTCTGCATGAAACTCATAAAAAAGGTCTCCCACATGATGGGTCCGTCAAGTTCTCCTTGGTGGCATTCCACCACCACTCTGCATATCCATCTAGGGAGTATTCTGCAAATGACACCCATGTATCCCCGGGTGCACGTAACATTTCCAGAACGTTGGCAAATGTGACATCCATAGCTTAGCGTCGTCAGTTGTGATGGTACCAAAGAATTGTGGTACAACTGTCCGTTGATATGCGGCGTAAGTTCTCTGATGCTTCTACAAAGCATATGCATCCTCTGGTGGCCGGACTCCAAGAAAAATGACAAGTTGACACTCTCCTCCCATCGTGAGAGGGACGGTAGGAGGGGTCAACCTATCGCTGGAGTCGTTGCTCCATTGCCTCTTGATACTGTTTAATCTCATGTACCGCGTGTACAAGGAGAGACAACTACTACGCCACATCCTAGTCTACGCGAGGTAGCATGGTTCTGCATAAAACAACCAATGCATTACTACTTGCTTTTCTTAAGAGAGACATTATGAGAGATGTGTGGACATGGATGCAATCACATTATTCTCATGTGGACTCGTGTTGAGTTAGAAGACTTTCACACTATCTAGTATTCAAATACCAATGAGGAATGATATGCATCAATTGGAATGGAGTACCACGACTCTGATACCAAACTGTGATGCCCGTACCCTCTAGGATTCGGGTACCCGACAAACCAATCCACTCACATACATTCTATATTCGAATATTTGGCATTCACCATTTGAAAACTCAGGTTTTGCGAGGGTCAAAATAGTCCACACAAGGCGGGACTACAGTGTCGCTGAGCGACCGCTCACGAAACCCGAATTAATCAACAATTAACCCACGACAAATATATCAAGCGATGAAAGTAAATGTGCGGAGTTAAAATTTATTATAACTCTACAATAAGATGTGTATAGGTGCAAGTATTGTAGAGGTCGAACACAGGGAGCAGACAGGTAGAGCGGGGCAAAATGCACAAGTGTGTGAATGTGATCAAAAGTCTACTATGCTATTTTTTGTGGGTTTTTAATTTTATATTTTTTATTTAATTTTTAATTTTATATTTTTATTTTGATTTTTTAATTTACTGATTTTTATTTTATTTTTTATTTTTTATTTTTTATTTTCTTTTTCAATATTGGAATGTAAAAACTATGTAATAAAAGGGAGAAAGAGATATTTATAAAAATAGATAAAAATGTTCAAAAATTAGCAAATAAAGTCTTTTTGGTCTTTTTATACTTTTTTTATTATTTTTGTGATTTTTGGGAAATTTTCAGAATATTTTTGGTATTTTTAAATGTCAAAATACAAGAAAACAGTGAATATCAATGCTGGCCGAAATCAAAATGGGAATGAAAAATAGAAAACAGCAACAAAATTTTCCCAAATTAATTTTATATTAAAGATAACAGAATAAAGAAAATTCAGGAAAAGAAAACACAATTTTTAGATTTTTTATGAATTTTATATATATTTTTGAAGGTTTTTAGAGTTTTATAATTTTTTGGAGTTTTCTTTGATATTTTTTAATGATTTTTGGTCTGGAGCTAAATTATACTAAAATACACAAAATATATTTTTTTGGGAATTTTCTGGTAGTTTTTATAATTTTTAGGGATTTTCTAATGCAAACAGTGCTGAAAATACATGTTTTTGAATTTTTAAAAATATTAAAATGCAACAAATATACAAAATAAAAATATGGCGTGAAACTACAATGCAGCAGGAGCTTAACTTGATTTTTGGAGAATTTTTGAGATTTTATGAATGCATGCAATAAATAGAGATAACAACAAGAAACTACACTATTTGCAAGGGCATATATGTAATTAGACAGGAATCCAGGTGGCAACTTGCAAATTTTACAAAATTTCACAACTGCAGATGAATGTTTCAGTCCCTAAATAAACATTACACAAAATTGCGGGGGAAATGGCACAAAATACCCACGCCCGAGGCGATCGACGGCTGCGGAGGCGTGGAGGAAGAACGACCGACGAACTCGGTCGGGATGAACTCGGAGCTCCAAAATCTCCACGCACGATGCTTCGAACGCCCCTCTGATGGTTCCACGAACCTCCAGGAACAGCCCAAAACTGATAGGCGGCCGCAAAATGGCCTAGAAGAGGCCGGAGGTCCGCCGCAACTTGAAGGAGGTAGGGGTGCTCCAAGTGGTTCGTCCTCAAACAAAAATCGACCTCAGGAGGGGGTCTTTTGCCCCTGAGACCTGCAAAAATAAAACACACGACCACAGCAAGAGGTCCAAGGGCAAATGTGGGTGCACGAATGGAGTGGGTGGCGGAGATGAACGTCGGAGCTCACGAGCTCCGACGAGGTGTTTGATCGAGAAATCTAGGCTAGTGAATGATTGAATCAACAAACTAAACGTGCAAACTAAAAACTGAAACTGAGAGCTAACTAATCAGCGATAAATGGAAAGAAAACGACCTCGAAGGCGGTTTGCCTGAGATGGGGTACCTCACGGCCAAGCTTGGCCGGAGATGGGTGGAGACGCCTCCGCGCCGCTCCTCCTCTCCTCCTAACGGTGAGGTGAGGTTGCTGTCACCTTCCTCTAACCTCAGCACATGAAAGAAGGGAGGAAGAAGGGGGAAAAGGAGTTCAAAATTGAAATGGAGGATTGGAGGTCTTTTTTAAAGAGTGGTCGATGGGGCACAAAGAACGGTGCTTTTGGAGCACACCAGTGATGCACTCCCCGAAAACAACCATGGGCGTGTATCCTCAATATACGGTGAACAAAAGTCAAGAAGGAAGCGATGCCAAATGGTGAAAGACGCGCTCTCCAAAATTCGGAGAAAACGCCAAAAAATGCAGTCTGACAAGCTTCAGAACATTGGGCAGAAAGTGGCCGAGATGGCATGAAGATCGAGGTTTATCGAGCGAATCTTCGATCCAAAGACCAATGTAAGTATTGGGCGTGTATGGTGGTTATATGGGGATAAAAAGTGAAGAAGGGCCCGAGGTCAAAATGTGAACGATGCGGCCTAGAAAAATAGGAGAAATTGGCTAAAAAACGCAGCTGACAGGCTGCATGTGCAGACCAGGGAGTTGACCAGCGGGTCAACTTCCACCTGGTTGGTCCACGTGGACCAACCAGGAAAATCCTTGGGAAAAAACATTGCTAAAATCAATTAAAAATAGCAAATCAATTTATTATTTTTTGGTTAAAAAATAAAAAATGTTTATTATTTTATAAATTATTTTATTATGATATTTATTTATTTTTTTAGAGGTATATTTTTACAAGTTGCCTATTATACCCTTTATAGGTATATTCTTCTATACATTGTGTTCTTTTATTTTTATTGTATGTATCTTATTTATTTATTTTGTATTATTATTTTATATAATTATAACATACTTTATACACATAATTATATTTTCATTTTATTTTATTGATGTGTTTTGTATATTTAATAAAATAGAATTAGTAATTATACAACTATGTATATATGTATTATACCTAGGTTTTGTACATACAAGTATTTTTATTTTGAGTTTTCTTTGCATTTTTATTCTGATTTTAATGCACATAATTATTATAGGTAATATTTATAAAATTATAAAAATATAAAAATACAAAAATAATGAATAAATAATAAACTGAATATTTTAATCTATACAAGTATACAATAGGGGTCCAAAACTCAACTTTCAAACCGTAGCTCCGCCAAATACGAAACCACCACCATTAAATAGATTATTTTCTTCTATATACAATTAAAGATGAGTTTGCTGCACTTGGAGTTTTCAGTTGTGAGATACGGGTCTGGGAAGTTGGCATTCTGGAATTTTATTCAGACCATAACTTTTTATCTGTACATTATTTTTGAGTGATATCAATTTTGTATTTTTATTTATAAAATTATCTACAACTTTCATGTACAAAGTTTCTTTATTTGATGTATAAAAAGTGGAACCAAAAATAGGTCCCAAAATGAATAAAGAATGAATAAAATAAAAGGGATTTTATTGGTATTTTTGGCCCTTATCTCCCCCTACTTTATTCCTTGTCGACCGAGTCATCGAGATGCCTAGGTCTCGGGGTTTCGGATCATAAAATATTTACAATATTTTATTCTTTTTCTTTTCTTTTCTTTATTCTATAATTTTGGCACTAAAACCGCATTTTATACAATATTTACACACATATACATGGATGCTAAAATGCATAAATTAATGTTATTTACACGCATTTACTAGGGTTTTTAAGGCCAAAATGATAGAATAAAGATGATGAAACGTAGATTCATCAACAATACCGTGAGAAAATAACAACATGCATTGGAATTTAAAATTTTTCTTTACTTTGCATTCAACCTGTTCATAACAACCTGTATTTCCATTCATTCATTCCATCCACCAATTCCATTACACCCCATTATCCATTTCTATGTCCACAAAATACACATGTAAGCATAAATATAGATGTCCACAATTATACATTACATGCCATGTCTCTCAAAAAGAACTAAGCACAGGAAAACAATAAAAGAACTACCAACCAGTGTACTACAAAAAGGAGTGGAGCTGCACAAAAAGGACGGTGCCTTCAACAAATCACTGCTGCGAACCTGTAGATCCACACATAAGTACGTTATGAGCAAAGTTGCCCAATACGATTTAAACAAAGCTATACAAAAAGAAATGCATGATATAATTTAAATTTGTGCGGAATAGAAAGAAACTGGGTAACATGATCTCACAAAGAACAACAATCTATTTATTATTATTAGATATGGATATGAGTAACCAAGCTTCGTGGATAGTCTATGGTCTTGGTCTATGTGAGATCTCACACTATGACTCTAAGGCAAAAATAACGTCTTAGGGTTGGGTGCCTCCGTAGGCATGCGGTGGGGTACAATGCATCGTAACTAAGTTCTCAACACATCCACTTAGCCCTACTTCCCAACGATACTTTTGATTCACAATCTAGATTCCAACCCGTGAATCCTCGCGACAATCCAATCCTCCTTATGCCTAGGAGAAATATCTCTTCTTCCCAACTTTATTAACCCCATTTCCTGGACTTCCCCTCTTAGCGCTCTAACTCAGAATACCTACCAATGTGACCTACATCGGTCCGTACACGAGTGTCAACTTTAAGTGACAAGCGAAACACTAGCCGATCAATCATGACTAGATGACATGCGCTCGAGCACCAGGCTAAAGCACGCAAGTGCCGAGGCCGACACTGTCATATTAGCACCTCAGTGTGCCAAGCAACATGCCCTCAACCATCGCAGCTACAAGTGCGGTCATCTAGGTTCTACCCGAGACCCCAAGGGTGCATGCACCATCTCTTGCGGTGCCTACTCCATCTACCCACATGCTGCTTAAGACCAAATCCCACTAATCAAATCCTTTTTTTTCAAGACATCTTAGTCATATAGGTATTGAGATATATTCATTTATAAGAAAAAGAGAAATAAGTTAGAAGGCAGATTATATTATATATATATATATATATATATAATAGGTGATATATGTCTAAGTCCTGTGGAGATGGTTCCTTCCAAAACCCAAAATCTTGTCAGAATCAAAATGAAAATCAGCCCTACGATGTAAATGCCCCAATTGTTTCTCACAACTCATGCCAACTCATTTTATTCAAATATTTCCTACAAATAACATGCACACTGCAATCACGAGTTGTGGAGCATGTGTTTGCATCCCTTTTATGAGTGAAATTATAGCATGGGATTCCACAAACATTCTAGCTATTCAAATGACATCCCAGAGACTTGATTAAAATTTCCGATGATTCACAATCCATAAATGGGTAACCGAATCTCGATGGAATCCCATCATAAATGGATCCAGAGTTCCCAACTCCTGTTGTCCTATTACCAACTACTTTAGACCCCATTAAAAGCATACCATTATTGCCATATTTACAAAGCAATACTTCAGTTTCCATGATAGAAATTTTCTAGTCAACGATTGTTCTGTTACTGAAATATTCACAAATGATATGCTGATTTGGTAGAGGTGTAATATCTCATATAACCAACAATATAGTTATCTATATGAAGAACTTGATAAATGAAAGGAAGGGGCAATTGTTTATCTTACAGAGGTATGTAACCACAAGTGATATTGTGCACGGATTTGTAACTGCATGAATATCATGGTAAATAGAAGTCGTTTACAGTATTAAGATGTCTGATGGTACTCAAGAGTAAGGCTAGCACTTGAGTTCTAGTTAATGCGACCCCATTTACCCGTCATGGAAGTTGAACCAGCTCTTAAATGATTATATTCGGATGGTCTATGCGATGGAGAGTACATGGCTGAGACTTTTCATGCAGGGGCTGATGTAATCCCTGCCACAATGCGGAATCCAAAATCTCAGAAGGAAATAATCACAATTACCAGTGTTTTTCAATAGGAATGCCATTATCTAATTTATTGCTCAATTCCTCATTTACCATGGTTTTTATGTTTGCTACTTCTCTGCAATATGACACCTACCGTGTCCCCTGCTGCAAATTTTAGTAAACCTAAGTAAAACATAGATAAGAGAATTTGACTCGTGACTACTACTCTAACCTCCACTAGCCACATTGAGGCAATTTCACCAATATATTAAAAATTTATGTAGGCTATTCCAGTCGTGTAACTTTATAGCATCTACTGCAATAGGTCAAACTCTAACCACTAACATTCCCTCTAGAAGAAAGTCATATAATAAATATTATGAAGCTGCCAACATTCTTCTTTTATGTGATTTGATTTATCAAGGTTGTATGGTGAAGCATGTTCAACTTGTACTTCCGAATACCCATCATATGCAAGCAAAATCCATATTAGTAAGATGAGAAATTGGGTTTCCCAATGGAATCTCAACAGGAGCCAAATTAGACACCACGGCTACGAGAATCCCTAAGGCGGCACGATCGACACCCCAATGATGACACCAAACCACCCCCCGAGGGCTGCCTAGACCTCCTCAACGTGATTGCAACCCTAGATCGTTGATCCGCGTGCTCTGGTGAGCTCCGTTAAGGCTCCAACGAGGGAGAGGGAGGGGGTAGAGCAGTAGGTCGAAGGGTAGAGGTGTTTGGGTGTTTTGGAGGTGCTTTCATGAAGGGGAAGGGTTGGGTTATATGGATCCAACCTGGATCCGGATCCGGATTCGGTTCCGAATACGATATGTACCCCACGACGCCAAAATAGCTGTAACTCGGGCTCTCGTACTCGGATTTTCACGTTCTTGGACTCGTTGGAAAGATCTCGACGAACATTACGCAATGGACTCCTTATTTGATTTTTTTGGTCATTGAACAAGTACAGACTTTGCAATTAATCCTAGACTCAGTCAAGGTTTGCATTTTAATCCATGTTCAGTTTTCGAGGTTTTCACAAAGACTCATCAAGTACCGTTAAATGATTTTTAAGAATGGATCTCCAGCCTAAGAAGGAGATGACACTCCCTCTCTAAATGTTGATATCTGACTGACCTCTTGATGCAGGTCCTCTGGATAAGAAATAGAGATTCGAATGTAATAGATAAGTTAAGTCAAAGAGTTGACTTAACGAGATCAAGATAACCAAGACTCATGTCGTACGTTGTCACAATATTGGCACACACCCTTCGATTGGAGACAGATGTATTACTATATGTCTAAGTATATATGTTAGGCAGATCATTAGTTTGATCACCTAATCAAGTTCTATACACTTATAAGCCGGTGTGCATACAAGGGCACATGAGTAATATGATTTCTCAAATGATTCATATAGGTTCACTACTTAACCGGAAGACATGAACTCGCTCTTGAGGTATTGAGACCTATTAAATTCCATGCATGATCGTATCGCTTCGGAAACATGACAAGAATATGTGTATATATATATATATATATTTGAAAGTATACGATCGATACTGACTCCCAATGACTAAATGAGAAGCTCAAATGATAAAACCATGAAGAAGACAATTTAAATATCATCTACAACTTTGAATTTATTTTAAGTCCTTCAGCATTCAAGATGTACGAGTATCAAGAATTTTTGAGAGTGATGTGATCTTTACGATTGTCTAACCATGACACTTCCATTCCAAGGGAGTGGTGAAATATGTTTGGATTTTAGTGACTACTCATAGTAGATTTGTAATCCAATCTTAGTCCAAATGTTGGACATTAATCAAAATTGTGAAATCTTTGAACACTTCAAAGGTCTCTATGGTGAAATGGAAGAAATCTCATATCACAATCAATCATCAGTTGATATCACATATCATTAATGTTTATTATGATATAGATGATCCACATACATCAATATGTATGAGATCTTGAATATCTTGGCATCTTACACCATTCTCAGAGAAAGGTGGACATTTTACTTTTGAATATAATATTCATAAGTATGTAATATTTGAAATTTCAGACGCTCTAAAGTTTTATTTCTTACTAGTTTATTGATATCATCAACCGACATATGTCCAAGGCTTGGTGCCAGATCATTGTAAAATGATCTTCATCCTCCTATTGATCTTTTAAGGTTTAATTTTCAGTATTTAGAAATATTAATTAATAATTAATTAATTTTATAATTTAGTAAGTCCTTTAAATGCTAGATTACTATCTGAATATATCCATCAAAACCTTTTATGATAGGAATATTCTAGAATGCATGTTCATTTCCAACATTTATAAATAAAATGTGAATGTATTATAATATCTAGGTCATAGAGATATTTTCTGAGACCTGACTCTCCCACTGAAAATATGTAGCCTATCTATCCAATGGAGATTGTTGCAACAATTGCATCAACATCCATGTAGATGACTATTAAATCTTGAGATCAAATTTTCTAGTCCTCAAAACATATGCAACCAATTTTAAGTGTTATTAGAAGAATGAGACACAATTATTAAACTTTGATCTTATCTAATAAGTAAGTCAATTTCAATGATTATATGTAGATATATAATATTCCGATGCACTATCTGAGTCCTTCTCTAAGGATGTTAGATAGTCTAGATAGTCATATTATCAATACATCGGCTTGTTGTATTATTGGCATTCATCCAATTCTCTGGATGTCTTGTGTATGGAAGTCACAGATGTACAATCAACCTTTTGACTTTTCTCCTTACTTGGGTCAGACCCATGCTTCCATTGTGCTTCCTTCATTTATAAACAACCATTACTTAAGACAAAAGATCTCTTATGTTGAACTCAATAGATTTCAATATAAGAGTATTTCAACATTTACACATGCTTCATTCAATTCATATAATATGAATATTATGAAGCTTCATGAATGACTAGAGTATAGATAGTAGAATAATGATAATCATCATATCTACATCCATCTTAACTCTTAAAGACTTTAGTTTGGGTATGTACTCAAACATTTTGAGTACATCATCTCTTATCGAGCTACCATTCCGCATAATGCAGTGAACGATGTCATTGAAGATTAAATGTCGAGAGCAAATATGTATGCCAAAACTTCTTCTTAGATTTTATAAGGATTTTTGATAATTACGATCATCATCAACATGATACTTCCAAAGCACATTTGATGAGAGATCAAGACTATAGAGACATACAAACCCAAGATTGTTGTATTATTCTCTATTTAATTATCAATCCTCATTATTATGAGGAAACTTACACATTGCAACGGCATACATTATGTGTCCAACTTCAAGTATAATATCTTGATCATGAATCCAATTCATGATAATTTACTAGTTATCATTGAGTATAGTTTTGAGTAGGTTTAATGTAGGTTATCTAAAATAAGAAATATATGCATAAATACATATTTTACTTTGATTGAGGATTTTTATATCGAAGTTGTCTTGCCTTGTCAACTCTGAAAGTTCATTCCCTTATTCACCTTCAAAGTAAGAGACATACTTACAATTATATCTCAAGCAAGATCTATGAGCTTCTTTCTTACCTTTGTTGCATCCTAATAATATGAAAAACTACAATGCACGTAAAAAGAAGCGTGAACTCATTTCGCCTTGCAAGTCCAACTTGCATTTTCCAATTCGGTCTTTAACACTCGGGCTCACTACCCCTAAGGCGATATTTACTCGTTGTTAATTGAAATAACCGTCAACAAGATTAGAACTTGCTACGTGTAATTTAATATCACCTCAATAATGTGAGGAACCAATATTGGGGTCACTACGCATACAACCTTACTCTTTCGAGAAGAAAAGAGCATGATCCATGTGCACTTGTATGCAGGAGCTGTCACTTCGGACATGCATCTCCTACGTACAATCCATGGCGATGGAATCCTTCACCTTGACGGTAGACCATGGATGTCATTTATGTGATCCTCCATATCATGTTCAAACTTTAATTAATTAGTATAAATCATATTCATATAATTAATTCTTTAAAGGAAATTACAACTCTATTCATAATAAAGTATTTATTTTAATCGAATCTAATTCAGTTAATCATATTAAATCAATTTATCAATCCAATCAATCAACCAATAAACAATCTTGATTGCTACTTGAAGGATGGTATAATCTCAAAACATGCATTATTCAGATTTTAATAATTAGAAAAATACGTCAGATCTCTTAAAGCATTATCCTTTTCTTACGTACTGTCGTGGCCAGAACACACAAGATGTAGGACAGACCGCTCATGGAGCAACCGGCTACCTCAAGGATCCCCGACTAGACACCGTATCCGCCTCAGGTCAGGATAATGTAATATGATCATTTTGTATTTGAGATGATATTCGACCTTACAAGTGAAGTTACATCATATAATATTTATCAACATCATTTTAATTAATATTATAAGGATATTTACCAAACAAATCCTCAATCCTATTCAAGTAACAATATTTTGCATAAAGATTACCCTACAACTATTGTAGGAAAAACTAGGGCTTTCATGAAACATACATTCAATGGCCTATGATGATTAATAAATTATTTACATAACTATTAGAAATCATAATTAATCAAAGGCGGATTCATGATTTCCATGATTTCCATTGAATCATAAACACATCAAGTAAAGAAATTTGATGATCTAATCATCTTCCGACCCATCTCCAATAAATATGGAATATCTAGGGAAAACAGAGTCAGAGTCATGCGAAATAAATTCAAGCGGTTGCTGGTTTGATTCTCTACTTTATTCAAGTGTTTATTCATATTTCACGATGGAAAAATAGTAAGCAAAAATAATTTTCTTACAGATCCGCGAATACATGCAAAATAATTCTCATGTGGGAACTCTTCGAATCTTTTTCATGCACTTTTGGTTCCAATATTAGGCTACTATTTTTGGGATATATTAGGCATTCTAAATACATTTAATGACCAAAAAATACGGCCAAACAGTACACAAGCAAAAAATCAATTTGAATCTTGCATCTAATGCAAGAATAATGACTCACGTGCATCCGAAAAATGAGCCCTTATCGCCTAGGGTTTCGTATCATATCCAAGACTTCAACCTAGCTCTGATACCACTTGAAGGTTATGGAAAGAACCTTAAGTGCATCATGGAAGCGTGGAGATCACATCATATGTGATCGGGAGCGACTAGTCGCACTAGTTGCTCGGGGTAACATAGTTTAAAAATTTATAAAATGATGAAAACCCATGATCCAAGAACATTTCTTGGATCGTTTCATCTAAATCATAATGTAGATATCGAAATACCTCTTGAAGCATGGTTGCGATCATGCCTCTAAATGAAGAGACCTCTTGTCTCAATTCTGACCCGATGGAGGAGACGCTTGCGAGCGCGTTGATGAAACTCGTGTTCCTCGCAATCCAAGTTGATGATCCAAGTGACGAATCTTATGATCTTATATCACGAGATTTGATATCTTCTTCAAGAGCGCCGTGCACCGAAGGAGATGGAGATCCATGAGCATTCGAAGTAGTGGCACAACGACGTGGCAAAGACGACAATCCTCTCTAGGATTTAGAGTAGAGGGCCACTCTAAGGAGAGAGAGGGGACGTGGGTATGAGAGAGAGAAAGAGAGATCTTGCAATTATATTGTCTAAAAGAAGAGGTGGGTTGCCTCTTCTTTTATAGTATTTTGGGGGTCCATGGACCACAATCCGCGTGAAACACAAAATCAATGGTTGGGATTTATTTGTGTTTCTATTCAATGGCCATGATTTTGTTGTAAAATACAACAACAACAAATAATTTAGATTAAATTAAATATATTGAATAATCAATCTAATTTAATTTAACTAAATCAATTAGGATAAAAGGATTAGGAAGGAGGAGACCCACCTTCCTAATATAGAGGGGACGACCGCACTTTGAATGAGTCGAAAGGTGGTCATCTACCCTCTATACATGGAAGGTGTTGGCCTTCTAATTGCATGAGATAAAATCTCACATAATTATTCGTATATTTATAATAACTTTTGTTATAAAATAATTCACAAAAAATAATTCTAAATTAATTTTGTGAATATTCCAATCATGCCATCGAAAAAACTATGAATCATATTCATATATAAAAAATAAGAGATAAATTGTATTTTCAATTAATTATCCAATGTGAATCCAATTCACGTCAATAATTATTTTGAAAATACTATTTATGATTAGCTATCTCTAATATATTATAAATCACATTTATAATATATTTGATTAATGTGGATAGTACTATCCACATTATTCATATCTTTAATAATTAAATCACATTTAGTTATCTTGGATCATCATTCTCATGCATCTAAATAATATAAATCATATTCACATTATTCATGATAATGAAGTCACATTTAATTATCAATTTCTCAATGCTTAGGTACATAATCATCAATGGAATTATTCTTGAACTCTTTCAAGAATAATGCGCTTCTCCGCAGATACTTGGAGATAAGGACATGGCGATTGTACGTATAGTGACTTGGATATTAAGATAATATCTCAAATACAGATCTCGAGGACCTCTCAGATGCTCGATTAAATCAAGATCATAGATCTAATCTTCTCATTGCGTCTGATCACATTCAGATCAATGTCCAATATTTGGACTAAGATTAGATCACTTCTCTACTGAGAGGAGTCACTAAAATCCAAATATGTTTCATTACTCCCTTGGAATGGAAGCGTCATGGTTATACAATTATTTATGATCACATCACCCTATGGTATTCCTAATATATACATCCTGCATATTGTAAGACCTAGGAAAGACCCGAAGTTCGTTCTAAATCTCATTTAGACTGTCTTCTTCATGATTTCATCATTAAGTTTCTCATTTTGATCATTGGGATTTGGTATTGATCGCATACTTTCCAAAGCATATATTGTACCCATGTATCGATCATATACTTTCCAAAATCATATATCAAACCTACAAGATTAGTCAGGCTTTCAAAGTGATACGACCATGCACGGAATTTGATCCCAATATCTCATGAGTGAGCTCATATCTTACGGTTTAGTAATTGAACATGTATGATCCCTTCGAGAGATCGTATTACTCATATGCCCTTGTATGCATACCAACTCGCATGTATATAGACCTTGACTTGGCTATCAACCTATTGTCTGTCAAATGTACATACTCAAACATATAGTAACACATATGTCTCCGGTCAGAGGATGGGTGCCTATATCGAGACAGTATACGATATAGGTCTTGTTTATCTCGATCTCGTTAAGTCAACTCTTTGGCTTAACTTATCTAACACCTCTGAATATCTATTCCTATGCAGAGGACTTGCATCAAGAGGTCTTTTAGATATCAACCTTTAGAGAAAGGATTGCCATGTCCTTCTCATGTTGGAGATCCTCTCTTAACAATCACTTGACATTGCTTGATGTGTCCTTAATCAATCTCTTTAGATATCACCCAAACACCAACCTCTATGATTCAACATTTACATCAATAACTGTATGATCATTAATATGGTCATGGTACAAAACCTTAATTGTAATAAGAGATCTATAATATAAATTAGTTATTCTTCATTCAGATTAGGGAATGAGTTTTACAATAACATTTATTACATAATGGCTCACCGTAGACTCGCATGTCCAACACCTGAGATCTATATTTGATATATGATCTCAATATCCAAGTCACTATACATTAAATGTACAATCGTCATGTCCTTATCTTCAAGTATTCGCGGAGAAAGCGCAATATTCTGAAAAAAGTTCAAGAATAATTAACTGCTGATAATGTATATGAGTATTGGGAAATTGATGATAAAATGTGATTTAATCATCATGAATAATATAAACATGATTCATATTATTTGGACATATAAGAACAATCATCTAAGATAATTAAATATGATTTAATTATCAAATATATGATTAATGTTGATATCACTATCCATAATGATTGTGATTATTATAAATATGATTTATAATATGCTGAGAATTTTAATTGTAAATAATATTTACGAACCGAATGTTGATGTGAATTGGATTTACATTGTACAAATATCTGTAAATGTAATTTACATTTTATATTGGGTGGTTGAGTTATGATCCATAATTGTCAATGATGTGATTGAAATTATCACAAGATATTTTGAAATTATTTTTGTGAATAAATTTAGAATAAAAATTGTTATACATGTGGAATATTTGATGAGATATGATATCTCATCAAATTTGGAATGAGAGAGTCTCGTCGCCCCAATAGAAGGGGACAACCACCTTGAGTCCCAATTCTCTGTGATCGTCCACCCGATATATGAATGGAGGCTTGCGCTCCTTCCAAGTCATTCCATATTGGTTGATTTATTTTAAATAAAATAATATTGATGAATCTTCAATGTATTTAATTTATTTTAAATTAATTATTTATTTTTGCAAATTTATGGGACAAAATCATGGCTATTGATTTGAATTAGGAGTGCATCTCCACCATCCAATTTATTACACAAAAAGGCTATACCTAACTTTTTCTCTTACAACAAGAAGCAACAAATCTCTCTCTATTCTCATACAAGCCCAAGGTATCTCCCTCTCTCTCCCTCTCAATATTGTGGTCGTCTTCTTTATTGCTTATGAGAGCTATCGCCGTTGTGCTACTGGATTGATTGCACGTAGATATCCGCTTTCTTAGGTGCTTTATGCTTGTGCGGAAGGTCACTAATTTTGTGAGATGAAATCAGGGTATTCTATGCTCGTATCTTCAACTCGGATTGCGGGAAGCGCGCATCTCATCCGTGCACCTGCAAATGCATCCTTCATTAGATCAGATCTGAGACAGGAGGTCTCTTCGTTAAGAGACATACGATCACAAACACACATCAAGTGGTAATCCTTTAACTCATTTGTGAATTTGATGAAACGTTGTGATTATATCATGTTTTCCATCTAATTAAAAATTGTAATCTCCACCGCCCCGAGCAACTAGTGTGACTAGTCGCTTTATTGATCGCATGTGATGCGATCTTCACGCTTCCGTGATGTGCTAAGTCTAAATCAGAGCCTCCATAGAGTTCATCCGCTAAACACCGCCCTCACCTTTTGGAAACAAAAGAGCTAACTAACGTTGACGATCATTTGGGACGAGCATCATGTCGGGCCGGATTGGGTCCACTATGACCCCACATAAGTCCGTTTACAGGGGGTGAGCCTATCGGTTGTGCTTGGGCCTGGCTTAATTCCCAAAAGTAAGCCCAAGTTCAAGACCTACCCACGAGTGTTTGGGTTGGGCCGACCCACTTTGCATGTTGGATCCATATGCAAATTGTACTAATAGTTCTTTGGATATAAGATTCGAAGTTTTGTTAAACATAGTTTCAAAATTGAGTTAACAACTGTACAATTGCTTCTAAATGTAATATATAATGAAATCAATTAAAATCCCTTCTTTAAGGATTACTACGATTCACCTCAACAAAGAAAATTAAGCCTCAGCTTCATTTCATACTAAGTGAAATCCATTGTAATTTCGAGAATTGCTTTCTAATGCAATTACATTTTTAGCCTTTTAGTTGTACCCTTTCCTAGTGCATCCAAAATCAAAATAGTTCATGTTATATCACACATAATCTTAAGAATCAATTGTCATTATATATATAGGGAGCACTTCATATGAGGTGACACATTTCTTTGATTTTGGAAATGTGTCAATCTCAACCATTGGATGGTAAATGTGCGTCGGAGATTAAGACCAACATGATATAATTGGTGGTTTTTGTCTAACAAAGCTTCCTAAAATAGGGGATAGATTAAATTAATGCTTAATTAGTATAATACAAGTCATTGAACATTCTATATTTAGACAAACCTAAGGAGTGTGTGTTGTATTTTCCAGAAATATATGATGTGATGAATGCTTGCTTTTTGAAATAACTTTTACCAATTTATGAAAGTTGATATGTTTTACAATCATGTATTGTAAATTACAAAATTATAACCATTGATGTATGGAAAAAGCTCAAATTCGACAAAAATTGGTGTGTTCTACGTAGATGTGTTTCCTAAAATATGGGATACTTTTAGTGGCATAATTAATTGATGTACATGTAGAAAATATTCCTACA
The DNA here is from genome assembly GCA_037367405.1 of Ottelia alismoides. Taxonomy (NCBI): domain Eukaryota; kingdom Viridiplantae; phylum Streptophyta; class Magnoliopsida; order Alismatales; family Hydrocharitaceae; genus Ottelia; species Ottelia alismoides. The sequence continues at coordinate 72,279 of JAZKJV010010743.1, forward strand.
ATGATGAGATTTTTATTGCAATTATATTTCCTAATGTATCAGGTTAGATAAATTGCGAACACATTATATATGCTACATGTCATATGTATATTATTTTTAGAGGGGTTTAAATATGGGTGTATTTTTTTAATTTTCAAATTAGAAAAATATATGGCTTAGTTCATGTTGAATCTCATTTTCATCCCAATTCTGTAGAAACAATATTTGTAAGCTGTAACATTTTTTTGTAAATTTTGTAGTACATTTTTTAAATTATATTTGATTTATTTTGAAAAATTTCGCAGTCTCTTTGAGAACATTATGTGGGAGCAATGTTTTATTTTGTAAAATTTATGGTCCTTTTTATTAAATGATTGTGATTTTTGTAAAATAGATTACTTTTAACGTATATTTTTTTATATGTCCATCCATCCCGATATCATTGGTCCATCAAAATTTGTCATCCATTTGTAAAGTATGTGTTTTTTAATAAAATCCATGCTCTCATTGTAACAATTATGTGTTGATCTGCAAAATAAAAAGTCAGTCAGCAATTTATCATTTATTATTCAAAAAGAATAGCATTGAAATGAGAATTATAAAATGAACGTATGTAACGTAAAAATACCTGATGCATGTTAGAACTGATGGTGCAGAAGTCGTTTAAATATAAAATATACCATGACATTACAAAATGAAATGGGAAAATGTAAAATGATCCTATATATTGTAATTATGTTTATGTATTGTTAAAATGGTGTAATTAAATCACAGAATGAAAAAATTTCATGCATATATACCATTAATGCAATTAAAAAGAACGTAACTTAAAAACATATGCTTATAAACATATTGTGTAATACGAGGACGATAAGATATTGAATCGAGATGGAATCAAAATAAAAAAAACAAAAGTCAAAATAAAAAAATAAAAGCAATGTAAAATAACCCGGTACTCGATCAATGAATGTATAAAAAATTAATAAGAACATGATAAATTACTAAGAATATGCAACCACCTCCTTCCACTCAATGCAGCGCTGTCGTCATCGACATGCATCGCCGCTGTCTTTATCACACACCACCGTCTCCAAATGCATACATCGCCTCTATATTGAGGGTTGACGAAGAAGAAAGATGGGGAGAAGACCCTCACTAAGTTTTTCTTTTATAAATTCGAGTAATTGAGAGCCAAGATCGTGATGGATACTATATTTACAAAATTAATTTCAAGTAATTAATAAACAACATGATAATGACGTAACCAAATGAGATATTCAGAATTTTTCCCTAAAAGTAGCGATTTGGAGGTTATTTCAACGGTGGTTTTGAGTTTAATTTAGTGATTTTGTTAACAATTTTTGATCCAAATCGGAGGGCTCCTAAGAGATAGCGCACCATACTCATGAAATGTGTCACCTTAATTCAAGTTTCACACACACACACACACACCCACCCACACACACACACGCACACCCACACACGCACACCCACACGCGCACACGCGCACACGCCCACCCACCCACCCACCCACCCACCCACACACACACACACACACACACCCACACACACCCACACACGCACACCCACACACGCACACCCACACGCGCACACGCGCGCGCACCCACACGCGCGCGCGCGCGCACACACTTACACTTACACACACACACACAGCACACACACCACGCGCACACACACCACGCGCGCGCGCACATACACACATGGGTTAAATGGCACACACACCCCACACGCGCGCGCGCATACACACATGGGTTAAATGGGGCTGCCCCCGGGGGGAGCTAACTTAGCTCCCCCCGCGCCATTTCGCCCGCTTTTTTTATTTTTATTTTTTTTAAATCTCTTCCGTGAATATTCATCACTATATCCCATCTATTACGCTATTCAAATTTCGTGCGAAACAGAGACTCCTACGGCCTCCATCCAGACAACCATTTTTTAACGGTAACATAATTGCTAAAAACGACTCTTCTGGATGGAGGTCGTAGGAATCTCTGTTTCGCACGGAATTTGAATGACATAATATAGGTATATAGTGACGAAAATCCACGAAAAAAATTCAAAAAAAATAAAAAAGCATGCGAAATGACGTGGGGGGAGGCAAGTTAGCTCCCCCACGGGGGCAGCCCCATTTTCCCCTACATACATACATACATACATACATACATACATACATTGCATGCATAGATACATACATACATATAGGGTAAAATGGGACTGCCCACATGGGGGGAGCTAACTTGGCTCCCCCGCCCCATTTCGTCGGTTTTTTATTTCTTTTTGAAAATTTCTTTCGTGGAATTTCATCACTATATCCCTATATTATGTCATTAAAATTTCGTGCGAAACAGAGACTCCTACGGCCTCCATCCAGACGGGGTCGTTTTTAGCAATTCTGTTACCGTTAAAAAATAACTGTCTGGATGGAGGCCGTAGGAGTCTCTGTTTCACATGAAACTTTAATGAAATAATATAGGGACATAGTGATAAAATTCCACGGAAGAAATTTTCGAAAAAAAATAAAAAAACCGGGCGAAATGGGGCGGGAGGAGCCAAGTTAGCTCCCCCCAAGGGGCAACCCCATTTAACCCTCTCTCTCTCTATATATACACACACTCCTATAACCTCCATCCAGACAATCATTTTTTAACGGTAACAGAATTACTAAAAACGACCCCGTCTGGATGGAGGTCGTGGGAGTCTCTGTTTCGCGTGAAATTTTAATCGCATGATATATGGATATATTGATAAAAATCCACGAAGAAATTTTAAAAAAAACCCATTGAAATAGCACGAGGGGAGCCAAGTTAACTCCCCCCATGGGAGCAGCCCCATTTTACTCATGTGTGTGTGTGTGTATATATATATGAGAAAAGGGAAGCTGTTTTGAGTAACAGCCAAGATGGCTGTTACACAAGGCAGTTTCTCCAATATTTTTTTATTTTTTTTCAAAAATTCCACCATGTAAATTCATCTATATATCCCTCCTACATGTCACTCAAATTTCGTGACAAACAAAGACTACTAAGCCCTCCATCTAGAACAAGTAATTTTTAACGGTCTGAAATTTGCTGTAATCTACTTATTCTAGATGGAGGGCATAAGAGTCTCCGTTTCTCGTGAAATTTGAATATGTAGGAGGGATATATAGATGAATATACATGGTGGAATTTTTTAAAAAAATAAAAAATATTGGGGAAACTGCCTTGTGTAACAGTCATCTTGGCTGTTACTCAAAACAGCTTCCCCGACCCCCCCCCCTCTCTCTCTCTCTCTATATATATATATACACGAGGGCTGATCCTATGAGAGTAAGCCCATATGAGAGGATGAGAGCATCCTATGAGAGTAAGCCCATATGAGAGGATGAGAGCAGCCAATCTACATCGCCGAATCATGAAATGTAAGAACGATGTAGATTTGACAAGGTGTCCCTGTCCCTTCAGTTGCATCTCCTTTACGTTTCCCTTACTCCAACAGTACCGTCTCCTGGCTCCAACCTCCGGCCTGGTTCCACTGCGTCCTCAACGGCCGACTACCCACTCTTCTTCTCACTGGGGAGTTCCATGTCGATCTAATGGCATGACAACTTGATCCCTCTCGCTGCAAGGATGACGATACTGCGGCAGAGGAGGTTGAGGGTCTACACTATGTTGCTTGCCACGATGAGAAGCATGAGGCCGTCGATAGAACATTGACCTGTTGCACAACAAAACAACAAATACATTGATGGTACTCATCATTAATCACAAGATGAAGAGGAGAAGAGGTCGCCTCCAGTCGTACCTCCTGTTGGGTTCACTGTGTGTTGGGTTTTTGTTGTTGTTAGGGATCAACCATGGAAGAGTTGCAGACCTGCGGTTCTATTGCTTCCTGGAGTTAACCAAACATCTAAAACTTTGTTGTTTGGTATCAACCATAGAAGACCATCTGTTCTATTGCTTCATGGAGTTAAGTCAAACGGCTAAAACACCGGAATTAATATTGGTGGGGTGTCGTCCAAACATCAATGGGCATTGAACCAAATATTAGGAATTGATCTGTGGCACTTCTCCATCCACAAAGTAAACATTGTCACCGTGGAAACAAAGACATACCATGAATAGTTTCAACTTAACTTGTCCATTTGTTTTATCTAAAAATTAGTTACCGGGGTAGAAGATTATTAATACTGATATTAATAAAATCATTCCTGAATTTAGAATATCTAAGTCCAGTAAAAGGACATATTGCGTGAGCGGTTTCATTGAAATCCAGAGAACCATCTCAATGCCATCTTTTCCCATTCATATGCATCAGTTAAGCCTTTTTTCTAAGCATATTCATTATAATAATAATCATTACAATTACTATTCCCAGAATAACCACCGAGATCAAAGGAGATTTTGGTTGGAGTATCTCGATCTCGATCACTTAAACTTGGGAGAACAATCTCCCAGATCAGAAACCAAGCAGAAGGAGAGAGAGCTGTCGCTGGCCTTGTTGTTATCCTGTAAGCAGGAGGAGATATCTCTAGTGGGGAGTCAGTTGTTGATGTTGCAGGGGAATCAGGCCGAAGGTTGGGTGCGAGCATCCAATCTCCACCGTCAGAGCAACCTTCGGTTCCTTCTCAAATCAACGCACTGCAGGCCTTCGACCTCCTCTGCCGCGGTATCGTCATCCTTGCAGCGAGAGGGTTCAAGTTTTCATACCATCAGATCGATAATGGAACTCCCCAATGAGAAGGAGAGTGGGTAGTCGGTCGTTGAGGATGCAATGGAGCCAGGTGACAAACCGTAAATTCAACCCCTTAATAGTGTGGAATTAACACTCATTGGTCATTGCAGTCGGGCTGAATTCAGCTCGTCAAAATCATTTAATTGAATATGTCAATAGAATCAAATGGTTGAATTTATATTTTACTTGGTAAGTAACCAAGGTCGAACTCAGGGACACGCGCCTCTCTTGTGATATTTGGACTTAGAATTAATTTAACCAAGTGTTGGATAAACGCATGTCAAAAATACATATGAAGACGAGACCACAACATGCATCATGAAACACGTATTTTTTTAATCATGCAAATAGATGCAATGAAATGCAACAAAAATATGCCCGAATTACAATAATACTTGAGCCATTTAATCAAAGGTCAAATCAGGGTCGAATAATGAAACTACTTTCATTGATGTGGAAAATTAGGCATATGAATCATTATACTAAAGACACTTAGGCAATTAAATAATACAATAAACTCATAGTATCAAATTTGAAATACAAACATGCCATCAAGAAGACAATGAAAAGAGCTTCAAAACGCCACTGAAATCAACTCAATCGGAGGTAGGATGCTCAAGATACACACGAGTGAAGCTAGGGGCATAAATGCAAGAAAACATGAAAGATAAATAGCAACCAGGTCCCTGGGAGGGACTAAATTGCAAATAACAGAAAGTTCGGGACCTTCCCTGTAAATAACCCACACACACTAGGGTATTTTTGCAATTATTAAAACCCGCGATGGTATAAATGCAAAATACCCCTGACGTGGCTGGAAGGACCTAGATGCAATATGACAAAGTCACGAGGGCGCCGATGCAAAAAGCTCAGCCCCACATGTGTAAGGCACGTGAGTCCAGGCTCGGGTGGGGGCGAGGCTCAGCGCAGGGTCAGATGGCCGCAGCAGGTGGCTCGGGCCACGTGGTGGCTCGAGGAAGCCTCGGGCGAAGCTCGGTCCCACCGAGCCTCCACGCTCCGGGAAGACGATGTAGCTACTCCTGGGCCGTTAGATCTCTGTCGTGGGGCGAGATCCAATGGCGTCTGCACCTCCTCCTTCCTCGCAGATGGGTCGCACGTTTAGAGCTCCAGCATGAGGTCTGGAGCTCCGCCGCACCCCTCCGTGCTCGATGAAGTTCAGGGAAGAACGCTGGATGCTTGGCGATGAAGATCTGGGCTCAGGGAAGCTGCAGGAGGGTCTGAAGCTCGCTGTCGACGCTTGTTCACCAGAGGCGGAGCTCTAGAACTTGGCTCCGTCCGAGGTCCAGCCAATTGAGTCTTTAGACCTGCAAGAGTGGTTAGATGATAGCCGAGGCGTGTGTGCGTACGAGCTGAGGTGAATGGAGGGCTGAGGTGGGTGAAGAAGTGGAGCCCTTAGTGGGTCCTCCGCCGCCTCCGGCAGAGGAGAAAGCTTGGGATGGTGGAGGGTTTTGACGGACGAGGAGGATGAGCGGATGGGATGGCGAAGATATCTGATGATAGGCAGATATCGTGGGGGGTTCAAGTGACCATGAACGTGTCAGGAAGAGCCTAATTAGTTAGGAGAGCAACAGAAGAAAATGCAGAGGAGATTGAAGGAGCTTACTTGGTGAATGGCGGATGCAAGGCCTGGGCTTGAGCCTCTTGGAGATGCTCAAGGTCGTCGCACATCGAGGGCGGCCATTCCTCGGAGCTCTAGCGGAGGCTGAGCTGCCGCATCTCCGCCATGAACTGCGGTGGGTCTCACCGGGCTGCTGGGTCGTCATCGCTCGATCCTAACTCCTCCCCCTGTCACGGGGAGGAGGAGGAGGGCTGGGCCTAAGCCCCTTGGTTGGTGGACAACTGTGATTCAAGGCGGAGGCGGAGTATTTAAGGTGGAGAGGTCGGGGTACAGGTGATGGAGTCGTGGGTTTTGTGGGTAGATGCTGACCGGAGGAGAGGAGGGCAGACGCAGCTAGGTGTTGCGCGAGGGTAGGGGATGTGAGGGCTACGTGGGCCCGGCAGGCCGTGGAGATGGAGCGAGACGGAGCAACTAAAATTAGAAGGAGGAAGGTGGTCAGCGAGGCGCGAGGCTCAAGCGGAGGTTGCAGGAGGTGGAAGATGAGGCCTGGACCGTTGGATCGTGAGATCCAACGGCCCTGGTGGAGGCGCGTTTGGGCGGTGTGGATTAGATCTAAGGCGACTGGAATGGACGGTGATTGGGCATGCCACGTGGCATTCTAAGAGCGTGGCACTGGCGAACGGCTCAGATCACGTCTGGAAGTCGATCGGAGGGTTGAGTTTTGAAGCGGGTTGGGCGGTTGAGATGGAGAAGATCGGGCGGAGGAGGATGTGACACGTGGCTGGCTAAGGAAGAGGCGCTAGCAGACGGCTGAGATAAATCCTAGACTCCGATCGAAGGGCGGTGATCACAGCAGGATTGGATGGCCCAGATCAAGAGAGAGAGAGAGAGAACGATATCGGACGACGGGGAATGGAGTGCGCGTGGCGCGCAATGGAGCAGGCCGCGTAGCGCAATCAGAGAGCACCACGTGGCATGCTTTGAATGGCTGAAAGAGAATGGTGAATTAGAAAGAGAAGGAGGCCGAATCTGGAAAAACTCAAAACATGAAAGTTGTAGATCTCGATGAGATCTACAAGTTTCATGTTCATCAAAAATGGAGATGAGGTCAAATAAGATACAAAATACAAGGGTATAAATATACATATGTATAGTACATCTAGGGGGCCCAAAAACCCAAGTTTTACATACGAGCTCTGATTTAAATGAAATGGATCTCATTTTGAAGGTCTCTGAATGTGTATTAATCTGAAAGTGAGTGGACCTAGATCAGAGATTGTATGAGGTAGATATTTACATTCTAAGGTCTGGGGTCTCCAACTGGGATTGGGATTTTCATTGGGTATTTTTACAAGATAAAAACCGTGCCCCTTTTCCTTGTGTTATTAACTAGTAGTATACACAATATAGGGTTGGTTTTATTGACTATGAAGGGGATATAAAATACAGATAATTAGGTGAATAATGGTGAATATTTTAAAAGTGAATTAGGCTTCTTATTTAATGCAAATATGAATGCTAAAATGCATGTATTATGTATGCATGTATGTATGCTAATTATGCAAGATAAAGGAAGATGTGCTGCTAAATACTCGGGAACAAGACTCTATTTTCAACTTTAAAAGTGATGAATCATAGATTCATCAACCTCCTATACTTAAACCTTGCTCATCCTGAGCAACTAAATGAAATGCAAGAGTGAAATGATTTTGGTTTCCATACCAAGGTCATGAACGAAAGTTGAAAATGGAGCTTGACTCGACCTTTGGATTAATTGTGTGGCGGAACCTTATTGGGACATGAACTTAAGACCAAACAGACTTCAAGTTCCACATGTCTTCTATTCAAGACTCCTCAATAGTCAGGTCAGAACAAATCCTCATACGCACATTTCTGATGACTATGATTCTTACTTGTACTGTGTAAGTGTAAAATAGCTCTCCACATCAAAAATGGCTCAGAACCATCCTCCTCTAACAAGGTAACTCTAATTACCCAGTCCAGTAACTCTTTCCTCGAGGAGCGGGGTATTCCCTTCTAAGTTCAAGTGCGACCAGCTCAAGAGGAGGGGGTGGAGAAAGAATGGACGGTAGCCAGTGTAGCTACCTATTCCGAGATGCCTGACCAGTGTAGCCAAGTCATCCGGCTGCATTTTCTTTGCTATATACATGCTCCGACATGTATTTTATTTTCACTTGGACCTGTCTGATTTTTTTTGGAGTTTTTGCATTTTTTTCGAACTATATACAAGGTACATCATGTACATCAGGAGTTTTTCCTCTTGAGCCAGTAGACTATCCCTCTTTTGAAGCATTATTGCAACCCACAATATCCCGTCCTTAGATGTCAACACCACCAGACTAGGTTGAGATGCACTACCCTCCCTAGAGGAGGACGGATGTTTCCACCCGTGTGCTACTCCAAGCTAAAGGATTCTACCTTTTCACCACCTCATCAATGAAGAGCTACGTGCATGGTGCTTGTCCAAGTTAGGTCATTATCTAAAAGAATTATGCGTGCGCACGAGATATTCTTCTTAGACTAATCAAGATGACATGTGAACATAGACTTACAGACTCAAAGAATTAAGTCACTTGACCTGAAAAATCTTAACTCCAGCTCCTATAAGGTTCCTCTGAAATTAGGTGGATTAAGGTCAAATCAAGTCCCTCCTCAACATCTACTCATAACTTGGTTCAGAACCCACAAGCTTTTCACCTTGCATATGCAAGATATGCAGATGAGATGCAGATGACATGCTATGTAGATGAATGCGAGACTCTTTTTCTTTCTTTTCTTTTCATATGCAGAGATGATGTGCAAGAGTAAATAAGAAGCCTTTGATTTTGATTTTTCCATTTTTTAAGAGTTTTAGAAGACTTTAAAAGACAACATGACTGCCTAAACTCAAATGAGTAGATGCATCTACGTTCAGCCAGTATAGGTGTAAGTACAGGTCGGAGCCCATTGCTTGAGGACGGGGCCTTACGCGATGTCCTCTAAACCACCTACTCCGCTAAGGGCGAACCCTCACTGAACGCGACTACTTATTTGGGCTTAGTAGTCACTATTGACTCTTAAGGGATTTTTGATTTTTTTTTTCATTTTTATGGGGTTTTAATAGAGGTTAGAACACAGGTTAGACTCAACTTTCCTTGAAAGAAAAACAAGATTTCCAAACAATGTCATACAAATAAAGATTTTCAAAATATTTTCAAAAGATTTTTCAAAACAAAGGAAACTCATTTTTCAAATCATTTTCAAAAATATTTATAAAAATAGTGTAACATAGTATAGAAAAGCCTTGAAAACCACTTGCTCCGCTTAGTTCAAAGGATTTTACTTTAACCAAAAAGTTTTAAATTTTTCAAAATTTTCAGATTGTAGCTAAAGTACATATACTGTATAAACGGTATACCCCCTATACTTAAATTTTGCTATGTCCTCATAGCACTAGATGATACAAATCCATAGGGTCATTTAAATATAAAAAGATATACATGAACTAAGGAGGGCTCCCCCTATACTTAGGTTAGAAATAACCTAAGTATCGAGGAAAGGAAAGATGAGTAGAGAAAATTATGGGGACTCGGGTCCCCCCTATACTTAGGCTGAGAGTAGCTTAAGTATAAAAATTGAGAGTTGATATCGGGAGAGACCAGAGGTGAATGAAGAAGAAGGATGGATACACAAATGAGCGGATGAATCTTCGGGGATCAATGGAGTATCTAAGGCTCATGTGAGGATGTCGGAGCAAACAAGGCTCAATCACGCATGCAAAACCCTTTTATTCACCAACTCACTCATGAAACCAACAGATGTTGGTTAATTTATCTTGTCGGTTTTATTGGTGATTAAAACATTCTATCTTTACACGGAAAAATATTATGTAAAACCAGTTGCGTAAACGAGGGTGTTGCTCTCCCAAAATAAAACTTTACTCTATTTTAGATCAACTTGCAATTAACAATCCCAATTATTTTTCTTAAGGTTATCACTGAATTAAGGGGAGCATATAAATCAAGCAATCATTGTCTACCGTTCATTCTCATTTTCCATTAACCTAGGTGATCAAGCTAGGAGGGGAAATCGAGAAAAACCATGTAATTGATAAAAACCATGATCTAGGCTAAGCGAGAAAACATGCAGTGCCTTGGTGAAAAGACGTGAAAACTTGAACTATTTTGAAAACCAAAATGATATGTATGCAAGTCGATCGAAAACCGCACCTAACATGCTTCTATTAGTGGGGAAGAATGTCTTTTAAATTTGGCTAAGTGAAGCGATGCTATGTGCGTCTATATTAGAAGTGTGTCCTACCTACGAGCAAGCACGTAAAATAATAAGGTGAAAGAAGCTCAAAGAGCCGCGTGCCTATTCCTAGGTCGACACTCAAGTGGGGATGATCCCCACACAACCACATATAACTCGTTCATTTACAATCGCGAGTCTTCGATCGAAGACCGCTGTAAAGACGATTATTACATGAGATGAAATGATATACATGATAACATTTTTTCCTTTCTTTTCGATTTGCTCCAAGAATGCTTTTGCGGCACCTCGCAGCGGGGAAGCACCTGCTCCTTGCCTCCTTGAACATCAAGGGCCCCTATCACAAAAGCAAAGGTTAGATATCAATCGAGAAGAAAAAGTTTTATAATGCAGGACAAATGGACAACTTGACCTACGCAAAAGAAACACTTGATAAAATAAAAAATCCAAATAATACAAAAAATGAACAGTGTCTCCGGCAACGACGCCATTTGACAAACCGCAAATTCATCCCTTTAATAGTGTGGAATTAAAACTCATTGGTCATTGCAGTCGGGCTGAATTCGACTCGTCAAAAATCATTTAATTGAATATGTCAACAGAATCAAATGGTTGTATTTATATTTTACTTGGTAAGTAACCAAGGTCGAACTCAGGGACACGCGCCTCTCTTGTGATATTTGGACTTAGAATTAATTTAACCAAGTGTTGGATAAACGCATGTCAAAAATACATATGAAGACGAGACCACAACATGCATCAATGTGCATTTTTTTAATCATGCAAATAGATGCAATGAAATGCAACAAAAATATGCCCGAATTATAATAATTCTTGAGCCATTTAATCAAAGGTCAAATCATGGTCAAATAATGAAGCTACTTTCATTGATGTGGAAAAACAGGCATATGAATCATTATACTAAAGACACTTAGCCAATTAAATAATACAATAAAACTCATAGTGTCAAATCTGAAATACAAACATGCCATCAAGAATACATTGAAAAGAGCTTCAAAACGCCACTGAAATCGACTCAATCGGAGGTAGGATGCTTAAGATATACAAGAGTGAAGCCAGGGGCATAAATGCAAGAAAACATGAAAGATAAATAGCAACCAGGTTTCTGGAAGGGACTAAATTGCAAATAAAAGAAAGTTCGGGACCTTCCCTGTAAATAACCCACATACACAGGGGAATTTTTGCAATTATTAAAACTCGTGAGGGTATAAATGCAAAATACCCCTAATGCACGTGGTCAGCACGTGGTTGGAAGGACCTGGATGTAATATGACAAAGTCTCGTGGGTGCCGATGCAAAAAGCCCAGCCCCACGTACGTGAGGCACGTGAGTCCAGGCTCGGGTGGGGGCGAGGCTCGGCGCAGGGTCAGACGGTCGTAGCAGGTGGCTCGGGTCACGTAGTGGCTCGAGGAAGCCTCGGGCGAGGCTAGGTCCCACCGAGCCTTCGCGCTCTGGGAAGACGACGTGGCTGCTTCTGGGCCGTTAGATCTCCGCCGTGGGGCGAGATCCAACGACGTCTGCACCTCCTCCTTCCTCGCAGATGGGCGACGCATTTGGAGCTCCAGCATGAGGCCTGGAGCTCCGCCGCACCCCTCCGTGCTCGGTGAAGTTCGAGGAAGAACGCTGGATTCTTGGAGATGAAGATCCGGGCTCAAGGAAGCTGCAGGAGGGTCTGGAGCTCGTTGTCGACGCTTGTTCACCGGAGGCGAGCTCTAGAACTTGGCTCCGCCCGAGGTCCGACCAATGAAGTCTTTAGACCTGCAAGAGTGGTTAGATGATAGCCGAGGCGTGTGTGCGTGCGAGCTGAGGTGAACGGAGGGCTGAGGGAGGTGAAGAAGCGGAGCCTTTAGTGGGTCCTTCTCCGCCTCCGGTGGAGGAGAAAGCTTGGGATGGTGGAGGGTTTTGACGGACGAGGAGGATGAGCGGATGGGCTGGCGAAGATGTCTGATGACAGGTGGATCTCGTGGGGGGTTCAGGTGACCATGAAGGTGTCGGGAAGAGCCTAATTAATTAGGAGAGCAACAGAAGAAAATGCAGAGGAGATTGAAGGAGCTTACCTGGTGAATGACCGATGCAAGGCTTGGGCTTGAGCCTCTTGGAGATGCTCAGGGTCGTCGCACGTCGAGGGCAGCTATTCCTCGGATCTCTAGCCGCCGCATCACCGCCATGAACTGCGGCGGGTCTCACCGAGCTGCTGGGTCATCGTCGCTCGATCCTAACTCCTCCCCCTGTCACGGGGAGGAGGAGGAGGGTTGGTCCTAAGCCCCTTGGTTGGTGGACAAATATGATTCAGGGCGGAGGCGGAGTATTTAAGGTGGAGAGGTCGGGGTACAGGTGATGGAGTCGTGGGTTTCGTGGGTAGATGTTGACCGGAGGAGAGGAGGGCAGACGTGGCTAGGTGTTGTGCGAGGGTAGGGGATGTGAGGGCTACGTGGGCCCGGTGTTAGGCCGTGGAGATGGAGCGAGACTGAGCAACTAAAATTAGAAGGGGGAAGGTGGTCAGCGAGGCGCGGGCTCGGGCGGAGGTTGCAGGAGGTGGAAGACGAGGCCTGGACCGTTGGATAGCGAGATCCAACGGCCCTGGTGGAGGCGCGTTTGGGCGGTGTGGATTAGATCTAAGGCGACTGGAATGGACGATGATTGGGCATGCCACATGGCATTCTAAGAGCGCGGCGCTGGCAGACGGCCCAAATCACGTATGGAAGTCGACCGGAGGGTTGAGTTTTGAAGCGGGTTGGGCGGTTGAGATGGAGAAGATCGGGCAGAGGAGGATGTGACACGTGGCTGGCTAATGAAGAGGAGCTAGCAGACGGCTGAGATAAATCCCAGGCTCTGATCGAAGGTCGGTGATCATAGCGGGATTGGATTGCCCAGATCAAGAGAGAGAGAGAGAGAGAGCGAGATCGGACGGCGGGGAATGGAGTGTGCGTGGCGCGCAATGGAGCGGCCGCGTGGCGCAATCAGAGGGCGCCACGTGGTCTGCTCTGAATGGCTGAAAGAGAATGGTGAATTAGAGAGAGAAAGAGGCCGAATATGGAAAAACTTAAAACCTGAAAGTTGTAGATCTCGATGAGATCTACAAGTTTCATGTTGATAAAAAATGAAGATGAGGTCAAATAAGATATAAAAATACAAGGGTACAAATATACATACGTATAGTACACCTAGGGGGCCCAAAAACCAAGTTTTGCATACGAGCTCCGATTTAAATGAAATGGGTCTCATTTTGAAGGTCTCTGAATGTGTATTAATCTGAAAGTGAGTGGACCTAGATCGGAGGTTGTATGAGGTAGATATTTGCATTCTAAGGTGTAGGGTCTCCAATTGGGTTTGGGATTTTTATTGGGTATTTTTACAAGATAAAAACCGTGCCCCTTTTCCTTGTGTTTTAGTATACACAGTATAGGGTTGGTTTTATTGACTTTGAAGGGGGTATAAAATACAGATAATTAGGGAATAATGATGAATATTTTACAAGTGAATTAGGCTTCTTATTTAATGCAAATATGGATGCTAAAATGCATGTATTATGTGTGCATGTATGTATGCTAATTATGCAAGATAAAGGAAAATATACCGCTTAATACTCAGGAACAAGACTCTATTTTCAACTTTAAGAGTGATGAGTCACAGATTCATCACCAAGCCAGAGGTCGGAGCCAGGAGAGGGAACTGTTAGAGTAAGGGAAAAGTAAAGGAGATACAACTGAAGGGTCAGGGACACATTCTCAAATCTACACCGTTCTTAAATTTCATGATCCGACGGTGTAGATTGGTTGCTCTCATCCTCTCATATGGGCTTGCTCTCATATATATAATGAGTGATCCTGTGAAAAAACTGTGAGAGCATGAAAGCGGTGATTCTGGACCACTAGATTCTGTCTTCTCTCTCCTTGTTGAATCTAGTGGTCCAGAATCACCGCTCTCATGCTCTCACAGGTTTTGGCTCTCATATGATCAACCCTCTCTCTCTCTCACACACACACACACGATTTCCTTCCAATAGGATACAATTCTTCCTGAGTTCATGAAGGATGAGCTTTTTTTGTAAAAAAACACGATGACTTTTGTAGAATATGCATCCAGTTTGTATTATAATGTGCAATTTTGTACGCGGTTTTATATTTATAATGTGGAGCTATAATACAAATTGTATACATATTCTACGAAAGTGCTCGTGTTTTATACAAAAAGAAGATGACCTTACTGAACTCAAGAAGGACTGCTTCCTATTGGAAGCACCCTATATATATATATAGAGAGAGAGAGAGAGAGGAAAGGGAGCTTACTTTGTGAAGTAGGTAACCTTACATACTTCACATCCATTTTTAGCAATTTTTTTTATTTTTTTTTTGAAAAATACCACCGTAGATTTTCATAACTATATCCCTTTATGTCATTCAACTTTCATCAGGATAAGAGACTCCTACGGCCTCCATCTAGAACAGGTATTTTTAACGATCTTAGATTTGCTATAAATTACCTGTTATGGATGGAGGCTTTAGGAGTCTCTGTTTCTGACAAAATTTGAATGACATATTAGAGGGATATAGTTATGAAAATCCACAAAAGCATTTTTCAAAAAAATAAAAAAATTGCTGAAAATAGATGTGAAATAGGTAAGTTTACCTACTTCACAAAGTAGGCTTCCTTTCCTCATATATATATATATATATATATATATAGAGAGAGAGAGAGAGAGAGAGAGAGAGAGAGAGAGAGAGAATGGGGAGCTTGCACCAAGGTGCTTGTAACTTTACATGCACCGGCGCTTATATCTTCCATATTTTTTTACTTTTTTGAAAAATACCACCATATATGTTCATCCATATATCCCTCCAATATGTCATTCAAATTTCGTCAGAAACAGAGACTCCTATGACCTCCATCCAGAACAGGTCGATTACAGCAATTCTAAGACCGTTAAAATTACCTGTTCTGGATGGAGGTCATAGGAGTCTCTGTTTCTAACGAAATTCGAATGACATATTGGAGGGATGTATGGATGAATATACATGATGGTGTTTTTCAAAAAAACTAAAAAAATGTAGAAGATATAAGCGTCGGTGCATGTAAAGTTACAAGCACCTTGGTGCAAGCTCCCCATCCTCATATATATATATATATATATATAGCTTATCCAATGGGCCCTGTGCCCATTTGAGATGAGATGAGCCCACTCAAATTTTACCAATATTTTCCATCATTTTGAGTTTAATGCTTATTTATTTTACAGTTGTTATATCATATTCTTACTACTAGTAATTATTTTCATATAAAGAAGATCTTAGATTCACAAGAAATGGTCATTAGTAAGAATAAAAATGAGACTAGTAATACAAATAATAATACAATCATTTTGTATGAATTTAAGATTTTTTTCCTGAAAATAGTTACTAGTAGTAAGAATATGATATAACACTTGTAAACAAATATCTATTAAGCTCAAAAAGATATGAAATAATGGTAAAAAATGAGTGGGCTCATCTCATCTCAAATGGGCACAGGGCTCATTGGATAATTTCTCTCTCTATATATATATATCTATATCTATATCTATCTATCTATATATATATATATATGAAGATGGGGAGCTTGCACCAAGGTGCATATAACTTTACATGTACCGACGCTTATATCTTCCACATTTTTTACCTTTTTAAAAGATACCACCATGTATATTCATCCATATATCCCTCCAATATGTCTCTCGAATTTCGTCAGAAACAGACTCCTATGACCTCCATCCATAACAGGTAATTTTAACGGTCTTAGAATTACTGTAATCGACCCGTTCTAGATGGAGGTCATAGGAGTCTCTATTTCTGACGAAATTCGAATGACATATTGGAGGGATATATGGATGAATATACATGATGATATTTTTCAAAAAAGTAAAAAAATGTGTAAGATATAAGCATCGGTGCATGTAAAATTACATGCACCTTGGTGCAAGCTCCCCATCCTCATATATATATATATAGGGTTAAATGCGGCTGCCCCGTGGGGGGAGCTAACTTGGCTCCCCCCATCCCATTTCGTCCGCTTTTTTTATTTTTTTTTGAAATTTTTCCATAGACTTGCATCACTATATCCCTATACTATGTCATTAAAATTTCATGTGAAACAGAGACTCCTACGACCTCTATCCACATAGTAATTTTTTAACGGTAAAGGAATTGCGATAAACGACCCCGTCTGGATGGAGGTCGTAGGAGTCTCTTTTTTGCACGGAATTTTAATGACATAATATAAGGATATATTGATGAAAATCCACGAAAGAAATTTTCAAAAAAAAATAAAAAAACAGATGAAACGGGGCGGGGGCAGCTAAGTTAGCTCCCCATGACACACCCACACACACACACACACACACACACACACACACACACACACACAATGGGGCTGCCCCCCATGGAGGGAGCTACTTTGCCCCCCCGCCCCGTTTCGCCCGGTTTATTTATTTTTTTTTTTGAAATTTTCTTTCGTGGATTTTCATCAATATATCCCTATATTATGTCACTAAAATTTCGTGCGAAACAGAGACTCCTACGACCTCCATCCAGACGGGGTCGTTTTTAGCAATTCTGTTGCCATTAAAAAATGACTGTCTAGATGAAGGTCGTACGAGTCTCTGTTTCATATGAAATTTTAATGACATAATATAGGGATATAGTGATGAAATTCCACAGAAGAAAATTTCAAAAAAAATAAAAAACCGGGCGAAATAGCGTGGGGGAAGCCAAGTTAGCTCCCCCAAGGGGGCAACCCCATTTAACCCATATATATATATATATATATATATATATATATATATATATATATATATATGAGAAACTTCAAATGAGGCGGGGTCTCACCATATATATGGTGAGCCACCCTCAATTTAGGCATATTCCTAATATATTTTACAATTTCTTGTTTCATACATATAACAATAAATATTAACACAACATGTATAATGATATAAAATTATGAAAATATTATTATATTGGATGGATATGTTAATTTAAATTTCGATGCTATATTTTACAAAATTTATTTTTTTTACAATGTACAGTTTATACTTTTACAAAACTGTAACAGAGTTTTGCTAAATTTACAGTGACCTTTACAATTTCAGAAAAGCCCCCACCTCATTTGAAAGGATCAATATATATATATATATATGGGTTAAATGGGGCTGCCCCCTTGGAATAGCCAACTTGGCTACTCCTACCCTTATTTTTCCCTCATTTTTTATTTCTTTAGAAAATAAAAATTTGTAAATTCATCATTATATCCCACTAACATTCTATTAAAATTTCATCGGAAACAGAGACTCCTACGGCCTCCATCCAAACAGGGCCGATTTAAAAAATCTTGCGACCGTTAAAAAAATGACGTCTAGATGGAGAGCCTAGGAGTCTCTGTTTCTGACCAAATTTTAATAGAATGTTAGAGGGATATAGTGATGAATATACAAATTTTTATTTCTAAAGAAATAAAAAAATGAGGGGAAAATAGGGGTGGGAGTAGCCAAGTTGGCTACTCCCAGGGGCAGCCCCATTTTATATATAGTAGCCAACTTGGCTACTCCCACCCCTATTTTCCCCTCATTTTTTTATTTCTTTGGAAATAAAAATTTATATATTCATCACTATATCCCTCTAACATTCTATTAAAATTTCGTCAGAAACAAAGACTCCTAGGCCCTCCATCCAGACGCCATTTTTTTTAACGGTCGCAGGATTTTTTAAATCGACCCTGTTTGGATGGAGGCCGTAGGAGTCTCTGTTTCTGACGAAATTTTAATAGAATGTTAGAGGGATATAGTGATGAATATACAAATTTTTATTTCCAAAGAAATAAAAAAAATGAGGGAAAAATAGGGGTGGGAGTAGCCAAGTTGGCTACTCCAAGGGGGCAGCCCCATTTAACCATATATATATATATAGGGAAAAGGGAAGCTACACCGGGTGGTGCAGCCAACTAGCTACACCCGGGCATTTTTCTCATTGATTTTTGATTTTTTTTGAAGGAAACCTATGGAAATTTACTTAGTTTATTGAGTGGAATATGTAGTTCAAATTTCATGCAAAACAAACATTCCTAACATGCCCATCTAGATAGGGCCAATTTCAATAATCCTGAGACCGTTAAAATGTGATAATCTTGATGGAGATGATAGAAGTGTCAAATTTAGTTGAAATTGGTATGATATCATGGTGATATATGGTGATTTAAATCCCCCTAGGTTTCATTTCAAAAGCATAAAAAATCAATGAAAAAAATGGTCGGGTGCAGCTAGTTAGCTACACCCCCGGGTGCAGCTTCCCCAGTCCCATATATATATATATATATATATATATATATGAGATCCGAGACGCTGCTGCATGTAGCAGCCAATGTGGCTGCTACATGTGGCAGTTTCCCCAATTTGTTTTCTTTTTTTTTCAAAATTAAATCATGAATATTCATCTATATACCCCTCCTACATTGTATTAAAATTTCGTCAAAAACAAAGACTCCTATGCCCTCCATCTAGAACATGTAATTTTAACTGTTTAAAATTTGCTATAATCGACCATGTCTAGATGGAGGGCATAGGAGTCTTTGTTTTTGATGAAATTTTAATACAATGTAGGAGGGATATATAGATGAATATTCATGGTTTTATTTTGAAAAAAAATAAAAAAATTTGGGGAAACTGCCACATGTAGCAGCCACGTTGGCTGCTACATGCAGCAACGTCCCTTTTCACTATATATATATATGAGAGAGAGAGAGAAGGGAGCCTACATTCGGTGATGTAGGTAACTTACCTACATCGGCTTCATTTTCTCATTATTTTTTATTTTTTTTGAAATGAAATCTTGGGAGATTTTCATCGCAATACACCACCATTGTGTCATTTCAAATTCAACTTAATCAAAACTTCTATCCCATCAATCAAGATATTCAAATAACGGTCTCAAAATTTTTAAAATTGACCCCTTTCAGATGGGCATGATAGAAATATTTTTTACCAATGAAATTTGAACCACATAATCCACTCTATATATTAAGTGAATTCCACTGAAGTTTCATTTCAAAAAAATAACGAAAAAAATGACCCGATGTAGGTAAGTTACCTACACCACGAAGTAGGATCCCTTTCCTCTCTCTCTATACACACACACACACACATACATACACAGGGGGCAAGGAGCCTACATCGGCTGATGTAGGTAACTTACCTACAACATGCTTATTTTTTTTTACCAATTTTTTTATTTTTTTGAAAAATGCTTCCATGGATTTTCATAACTATATCTCTCTAATACGTCATTCAAATTTCATCAAAAACACAGACTCCTATGCCCTCTATCCGGAACAGGTAAATTACAACAAATCTAAGACCGTTAAAATTACCTCAACTGGATGAAGGACATCAGAGTCTATTTCTAACGAAATTTGAATGACATATTAGGGGGATATAGTTATGAAAATTCACGGAGACATTTTTCAAAAAAATAAAAAAATAAGGAAAAAAAATAAGCATGATGTAGGTAAGTTACCTACATCATAAAGTAGGATCCTCTTTCTCCTATATATATATATATATATATATATATATATAGGAGGAAAGGGAAGCTGCTCCATGGAGCATTTAAGTTGGCCGCTTCACAGAGCATTTTCCCCCATTTTTTTATTTTTTATCGAAATTTCCATAATGTATATTCATCTATATATCCCTCCTATACGTCATTCGAATTTCGTTAGAAACAGAGACTCCTACGCCCTTCATCTAGAACAGGTAATTTTAACGGTCTCAAATTTGCTATAATAGACATGTTCTGGATGGAGGACGTATGAGTCTATGTTTCTGACGAAATCCGAATGACACGTAGGAGGGATATATAGATGAATATACATGTGGAAATTTCGAAAAAAATAAAAAAATAGGGGAACTGCTCCGTAGAGCAGCCAACTTAGCTACTCCATGGAACAACTTCCCTTCCCCCCTCTCTCTTTATATATATATATATATATAAAGAGAGAGAGAGAGAGAGAGAGAGAGAGAGAGAGAATAATCTAGTGGTCCAGGATCACTACTTTCATGCTCTCACATGTTTTAGCTCTCACATGATTAGTCACACACATATATAGACTCATTTGAATGTTACAACGATAAATTTCAAAGAATGAGTCAAACCAAATTCAAAATCGTGGACACCATTTTTCCAACCTATTGAAACTTGAGAGCAGACCCAAATGCAAGAAGCCAACATGTTTTTGTACATAGACTAAGACTTTTGGACACTGAGTTGAAGAAGATTATGGCAAACTTCTCAACAAAAGAAAATTACGTGCACTTTTCCTTGATGTAGTAATTGATCTTATCACATTACCAAAAAGAATCACAAGGTTTACAAAGCACAAGGTTTACAAAGCATAAGGTTTGCAAGACTACAACCGCCTCCATAAATCACATGACGTACAATATTATTCGATTTAAAAAATAACTTGGTAGTGCATTTCACGAGATGTTACGGTAAAAATATTATAGTAATGGCACAAAATGATCCCATTAATTGCCCTAACCGATGCAATCTCTCCTTTTCCTCCTCGAAAGGATGCAAGAAGCTACCTACAAGAAATTGCAATCAATAAATAAAGGGATTTTATCACTTGTGCCCCTCCGAGATATCGCAATTTCAATTATGCCCCTATCTTTTTGGTAATATCAGTTGTGCCCCTCAAAACTTGCTAATTTATCACTTGTGCTCCTCGGGTTAGTGACCGTCCATCCACAGTACAAACGGCCGTTAACTTTGAGGACATAGGCGGAATTACTTAAAAAAAAAGGTTAGGAGGTCATTTTAACCTTCTTCCTCATCCTCTTCTTCTTCCTCCTCTTGCCCATCCTCTTCCTCCTTCTCCTCCTCCTCCTCCTCCCTCTCCGCCCCCGCCCCTGCCACGTGCCGCCCAGCTCCGCCCCGAGCTCCCCTCCCCTCCCCGGCGCCGCCCCTCCGCCCCAGCCTCGAGGCAGCCCCGACCTCCCCCATCCCCTACGGCCCCTCCGCCCTCGTCTCCCCTCCCCGGCGCCGCCCCCTGCCGCCCCTCCGCCCCAGCCTCCAGGCCGCCCCGACCGCCCCTCCGCCCCCTGTGCCCTCGCCCCTCCGCCCTCGCCTCCCTCCGCCAAGACCTCCCCCGCCCCCCTGCCCTCGCCTCCCTCCGCCCAGACCTCCCCCCGCCCCCCGCCCAGACCTCCCTCCGCCCCAACCTCCCTCCGCCCAGACCTCCCCCCGCCCCCTGCCCTCTCGCCTCCCTCCGCCCCAACCTCCCTCCGCCCAGACCGCCCCTCCGCCCCCTGCCCTGACCTCCCCCCGCACCTCCTCACCTCGCCGGTGCCGCCCCCTACTCCCCCTCCCCCTGGGCTACACCCCCTCCTCCACACGCGCGCCCCCCTGCTCCCCCTCCCCCCTGCCCCACACCGCCACCTCCCCTGCTCTGCACCGCGCAACCGTGCAACCGCGCAACCATCGTCAACCCCCTGACCTCCCGCAGCCACGCACTTCCCCCAGCCCCTGCCGCCAGCCTGCACCTCCTCCACAGCCCCGCACCTCCTCCCCAACCCTCCTTCTCATTTGATTTTATTTTGATCATAATACCCCTCTTAACCACACCAAGGTTTGAAAAAACCATGGTTAAGTCAATTCATTGACGGTCAACCTGACAGAAGGGCATAACTGATGACGGAGAAAGTTTTGAGGGGCACAACTGATATTACCAAAAAGATAGGGGCATAATTGAAATTGCGATATCTCGGAGGGGAACAAGTGATAAAATCCCATAAATAAATATACTTAAGTGAAGCACATTTACCTTTGCACAAAAGATCAGAGATGTAGCTCATTTCCATTTGTCTTACCTTGCCAAAACAAGTCTTCAACCGAAGCTCCAACCAATTAGCTTTCATTATGACTTAATAATGGTTTGCAAATTTACATTTCAAAGATAAATATTAAACATTGCGTAAACAAAAAAATATGTATATCTAATTGAGTAACACTAACCAAACGAATTTTTAATATCATCATCATCAAGATCATTTTCCTCTTCCTCATCATCGTTCATTGCTTCATCACCTTCACGGATCCAGTCCTTTGTGCAAATCAAAGCTTCTATGGCATCTGGATCAAGTCGTCTTATATATGCATCGAGAACTCTCCTCTTGGAATTGAATGTGCTCTCTGAAGTAATAGTGGAGTCTGATATTGCAAGAATATCTCGAGACATGTGCGATAACATTCCATATTTATTTGCATTTAGACACCAACTTTTTAAAATATCAAAGTGCGCATCATCCACATTGTCAGTGGAATTGTCTTCTAAGTATAATTGAATCTCAAATTTTCCTACGTTCAAAGAACTTATGACAGTCTATTGTTTTAGAAACTTTCTTCTCGTATCTTCCTTTCTTCTTACTTCACATGGATCATGTTCAGTTGCATTTTGCATTATGTTCTCACTGTATTGGGTTTCCATAAAGGCAACTGTGTATTCATCAAATAGTGCTCGAAAGACCCTCTCCAGTTGCGCTACATATTCAACACTTCCTCCATGAAGTAAAGTTCTGAATAAGAGAAATGCCACAACTTAAATTTGTACCGTGGGTCTGGAACTATTGCAATGGCAAGATGCAACATTTTTTTATGAGAAAGAGGGTGACCTCCCGAGTTGGGAGTCACTGCAAAACCATTATATTAATAAAATAAGGGATATATTATAAATTAACTTGACTCCCGATAACTTAAGAGCGCCTTACCGTGAGATACAACATTCTATGGATAGAATCTCTGATCGTTAAAAAGGAGGTTATTTCTCGCTAGCCAGATTGCCCATAGCGCGCCAAAGGGTCTTGCAACATCATCCGTTGAGCTACCTCCTATCTTTCTCACCCCTTCCAAAAGTTGAGTATGCCACTCGCATCTACGTATGGGATCACCATTTCTCTCCAAACCTTCAATGAGAACTCAAAGGTGAAGAAAAGATGATCCGAGGTCTCCGACTGCTCCCCGCACCTGTCACAAGTAATATTGTAAAGACCCATGATCCTCGCCCTCCTATCTTTGTCCAGAAGCATGTCCCTCCTCAAGCACCAAAGGAAAACTTTTATCCTATTCGGTATCCTACTTGCCCAGATAATCTTCACATCCCTGCACAAGCCTGATCTTGATCACTTCTCAATTCTCCGTATAGCTGTTTGACAGAAAATTTATTACCCGCCCATTCAAAATGATCCCTGGTCTGTGAAAAATCATCTGGGAAGGGTGATGAATCTACATTTCATCATCTTTATTCTATCATTTTGGCCTTAAAAACCCTAGTAAATGCGTGTAAATAGCATTAACTCGTGCATTTTAGCATTCATGCATATGTGTGTAAATACCGTATAAAATGTGGTTTTTAAAGACAAAATTATAGAATAAAGAAAAGAAAAAGAATAAAATATTGTAAAGATTTTATGACCTGAAACTCCGAGACCTAGGCATCTCGATGACTAGGTCGACAAGGAATAAAGTAGGGGGAGATAAGGGCCAAAATACAATAAAAATCCCTTTTTCTATTCATTCTTTATTCATTTTGGGATCTATTTTTGGTTCCATTTTCTATACATCAAATAAAGAAACTTTGTACATGAAAGTTGTAGATAATTAAATAAACAAAAATACAAAATTGATTTCACTCAAAAATAATGTACGTATAAAAAGTTATGGTCTGAATAAAAATCCAGAATCCCAACTTCCCAGACCCGTATCTCACAAATGAAAACTCCAAATGCAGCAAATCACCTTTAATTGTTTATAATTTAAAATAAGCTATTTAATGACGGTGGTTTCGCAGTTGGCGGAGCTACGGTTTGAAAGTTTTGGACCCACATTGTATACTTGTACACATTAAAATATTCATTTTATTTATTATTCTTTATTTTTATAATTTTATATTTTTATAATTTCATAAATATTATTCATAATAATTATATACATTAGAATAAGAATAAAAACCTAAATAAAATACAAAATAAAAATACTTGTATATAATATACATATGTATACTACCTATACTTATACCTATAATATTACTCTTATATTTTATTGAAGATACAAAACAATTCAGAAAAATAAAATAAAAAATATAATTACGTGTATAAAAGTATTTTATAATTTCATAAAATAATAAACATATTTTAAGAAATTAAAATACACAAAATAAAAATCAATTAATAAAAATATATAGGTATTATTTCTATAAAGGGCATAAAAGGCAACTTATAAAATTATAAATCCTAAAAATAAATAAAAATTACCATAAAATAATTAGAAATATTTTTAATTTAATAACCTAAAATTAATAAATTAGTTTACTATTTTTTAATGAATTTAGAAATCATTTTTTCAGGCTTTTTCCTGGTTGGTCCACGTGGACCAACCAGGGGGTTGGAGAGTTGACCGACGGTCAACTCTCTGACCCCAGCCTGTTCCCTGTGTCAGACTTGGTTTTGTCGCCGTCTTCTCCCTTTTTTCTAGGCCATTCCTTTCACCAATAGACTTAGGTCCCTTCACGACTTTTGAGCATGGACCATTGCTCTTACACGCCTATAGGTTTTTTTGAGGAATGGACCCAAGATTCATAACATATTCCTCGTTCTAGGAGCCCACTCAGCCATTGTTTCAAAAACACCCCCAAACCTTCCATTGCCGGTTGAACCCCTCTTGACCTAGCTTCACTCCCGTTCTTGGTGTACTCGAGGTAGAGGAAGGTGACATCTTCCTCCCTCTACCCTTGGAGGCGGCGTTTGATGCGGGGAAGGGCGGCTTCCACCATCGCCGGAGCACCGCTCATGGCGGTTTTATCTCGCAGTTCCCCCACTGCTTGAGGTCGTTTTCCCTTGTTTTTCTTCGTTTTTTTTGCTGTTTTTAGTGTAGAATAACTCCTAGATTAGTCCTTTGTTGCTGTTCGACCCTTCAATCGCTTGTTCACCCGTCAACATCCACCTACGTTGTTCACCGGGGCTGGTCTCCGGTGAACTCCACCGCCGCACATTCCACCATCTCTGTTACGCCATTCCACCTTCTGGAGCCCTCCGGCGCTCCGCTTTTTGCGCTGACGTCTTCCCTGCAGGAAATAGCTAGATAATATACATATGCAGGGCCTTCGAAGCTCGTGAGGTAGCCCCCAAGCGTCGCGCGTCACCGGACGTCCTCCGGTGGTTCCCGACCATTTGGGGGGGGGGGCTTCCTGGTTGCTGGAGAACGTCTGGAGCGTGGATCAACCATCGGAAGGCTCCCAGGTGTTCGAAGGGGAGAGCTGCACTCAAATCAAACTCGCCAAAGGGGCGAGTTCATCGTGTTCTTCCGAGCAACTCCCGAGCCGTTGATCTAGGCTGAGTTCGTCAGGGAGCACATGTGGCGTCGGATCAAGCACACCAGTGTCGTCCGATCTTCATCTGCGTTTTAATCTGGGCCACCCGCATCCAAGGGGTATCAGCGCTTCTGGCCGCGACACGTGGCGTAAGTGGGCGGCGCCCCATCGTTGGATCAACCCCAGCGAGGGTATTTTGCTAATAAACCCGCGCACGTTTTTGTATTATCGTATTAGTATGCAAACCTTTCTCAGCCTTTTTAAACTTCTGTAAAATTTGCGTAAAGACCCCCTCTAGTTTTGCGGTATTGCATTTTACCCCCTGCTCAGTCACGTGCTTTCAAGCACGTGACTTGGGGATTTTGCATAGGGGTCCCAAGGACTTTTCTTATTTCTCTTTGGTGTAAGGAATTTTATATGCAGCTCTATTATTGTGGACATTTTGTAGTTCAACCCCTGTATTGTTTGGTTATTGCAAGTGGGTCCCCGCCAGGTCACGTGCACAGTGCGCGTGACCTTGGCATTTTTGCATAATACCCCTGGCGTTTTTGTGCATTTGCTATTAGTCCAGCAAAGTTTTATTCAGTTATATTTTTTGTGGAATTATTGCGCAGGGACCCTCGAACTTTGCCATATTTGCAAAAGTTGCATTTTATTTTTCTTGCATTTTATTATTTATAAAAAATAAGAAACATCCATTTTCAACGTTGTTTGCATTATAAAATCCATAAAAAATATTAAAACATCCCAGAAAATTTCGAAAAAAATATATTTAGCATATTTTAGCGTGTTTTAGTTTTAGACCAAAAATCACTAAAAAATATAAAAGAAAACTCCTAAAAATATAAAAACTCTAAAAAACCTTCATAAAAATATATAAATATCATAAAAACTCTAAAAATTGTGTTTTCTCTTCTCGAATTTTCTTTATTTTGTTATCTTTAATTTAAAATTAATTTGGGAAATTTTTGATACTGTTTGCTATTTTTCATTCCCATTTTAATTTCGGCCAGCATTGATATTCATTGTTTTTTTTGTATTTTGACATTTAAAAATACCAAAAATATTCTGAAAATTCCCTAAAAATCACAAAAATAGTAGAAAAATATAAATATACCAAAAATATTTCATTTCCTCATTTTTGAGCATTTTTCCTTATTTTTATAAATATATTATCACCTCTTTCCTTATAGTATTTGTATATTCTATTTATAAAAACAAAAAATATAAAATATAAAAAGAAAATATAAAATCAGAAAATTAAAAATCAAAATACAAAAATATAAAATTAAAAACTAAATAAAAAATAAAATTATAAAACCCACAAAAAATAGCATAGTTAGACACTTGATCACACACACACATTTTGCGCATTCGTGCCCCGTTCCACCTGTCTGCTCCCTGTGTTCGACCTCTATACATACTTGCACCTATACACATATTTGTTGTAGAGTTATAATAAATTTTAACTCCGCACATTTACTTTCATTGCTTGATTTATCTGTTGTGGGTTAATAGTTGTTTTAATCCGAATTTCGCGTGGTCGATTCAGCGACTTTGTCTCCGCCTTGTGCGAGACATTTTACACCGCCGATTTTTCATGTTAAACAAATGGCGCCGTTGCCGGGGAGCAACATCGCTTAGTTCGGGTCTTGCTTGTGATTGTGATATTTGTCTACATTTTTGCGGTTTTATTTATTTGCTCATTTATTTGCTATAATTGTTTAACTTATCTAATCATCCTCTCTTGTTGACTTTGTGCGAGGAACCGCGGATCGAGGGAGGCGCTCTACCCTAGGCACCTACACACCCACGTGAAGCTGACGTCAGCTTGCCGACCGAGCATCAAAGGAGGCTTGGAGGATTTGAGAAGACAAGCACATTTTTGAGCATTTTGTGCATTTGTTATTTTTGTAATTTGAAGTGAGTGAGAGACTCTATTATTGTAATAATACAGCTACCCCTGGACATTTGGACTCTCGAGCCTAATTTCCAGGTGTTTGTACACCTGGGGGCTCACCATGCTTTTCCGTGTTTTCATCGCATTTTTTTACTTTGTTTTCCGATATTTCGATTTTATTTATCTTGTGTGATTGAGCCCTTAGTTTTAGGAGTTGCTTGCGATAGATTAAGGCCAAACACCTGATATCTTTGCATGTGCCTATAGTCTCATTTGGACTTAGTCAAAATTTCAAACAGTCGCCTCACCATCTTCGAGCCGCCGCACCACGAGCCCATCCTGCCAAGAGCTGCTCCTGAACTCGACGTGTCGAGAGGAGGAGGGGTGGGCCTAGACCGGACTCTTGGATTGAGGATCGGTGACCGACTTGTGGTTCTTCACGATAATAGCAATTTCTGAAACTTAGGGTGATTTCACCGGCTTTGCATCTGCATATAGACAGGTTTCAATTCTACGGAGCATCTTTGCATGTAGAGTGCTGAGGCAAGGTGAGCATTTACGCTTTAGCATACATCATCGTTTTGCCGCTTGCATTGCTTTTCTGACTCTCCCTCTGATTTTGCCAACCTAGGTGCTTAACGGAATTGAATCCCCGATAGGATCGTGCATTGCTTATTAAAAATCCAAAAAATTGATAATCAATAAAATTGGGACTGCTAATATTACTTGACCCTAAAATCGACCAAAAAGAAAATCTTCTCTTGGGGTGAGTAATCCCCTCATTGTCTTCGTTTTACATTGCTCGCGCACACACTAAGGCGAGTGCCCAAATCTTATTCAGCACCCTAAGTGTTCGTGCAACTTTTGGACTTCTCACCTAACTCTAAAATAGACAAGATTAAAAGACTGACTTTTCGATCTCTACCGAGTTGAGTAGGTGAATTGAGGGTTTGTCTTGTTTTCTTTTTTGATTGTGATTGTTTTGTGTGCATACTAGATCATCCCTGCGCATTTGCGCCTTCTTCTCCACTCTCTTGATTTGACCGTCGTGCCCTCCCGATCATTTCCTTTTGATTTCGAGATGGACCCCTGGACCACATTTTATCCGGACTTTGCAGATCCCTCGTTCACTCCAGCCGGTCCACCTCCCCTTTATCAGGAGGATCCTCCTCCTACTTTCCTGATTTTTGTACATACCCGACCAACCCACTATTTCAGGATTCGAATTTTGACTGTCACTACTCATTTCCACCATCATCACCTCAACATTTCGACAACCCGCTCTTCTTTGAGTATCCTGATCTGGAATGTGATTTTTGCCCACACCCACCGCCCACATTCGACACACCCGATCCTGAAATTTTGGAGTCACCTTTCATGGTATCCACACTTGAGACCTTGAATCAGATGATGGAGCATATGAATTCGAGGATCACTGATCTTACTACTTTAAATAAGAACCAGAATGTTGCTCCATTCTTTGAGGATACAGATTCATTTGAGGATTTCCATGAGAGCTTGCAATCGCCCAAAATACAAAAAATGAGAAAAATTTAAAAACACAAAAAGAGTTCGGGAGGCACATGATCGAGTCAGACTGTGAGGAGAGGTACCACTTGCCAGAACCGTTGACCACACAACCTTTCATACACTGTCCCACCTTTTACCCCGAGGATGCCGCTGTACAGACGCTCATGGCATTCCTCGTGTATATGCTGATTCTGAATTCTTCCCTTGTATGGAGGAGGTCCAAAAATTCAAAAAAATGCTATCTGAACCCGAAGTGGTGGCCACCATACATGAGATCATCCGTTCCCCACTTCAGCAGGCCATGACTGATTTATCTTCTCCTCTTCACAAGAAGAGAAAGCGGAGGAGCAGATCTGAGCATCACATTTTGACCATGGCCACTGCCCACGCCATCACACACCATCCCATTCCTCGGAAGAGGAACATTGCCACACCTTTCATCACTTGCACCATCTCTGATCATACATGTGATCGCACTCTCCTCGACGACGGTGCTTCGATTAGCATCATACCCTTCTCGCTGGTACAATCTCTTCACTTAGGGCCTCTCAAGAAGACCAGGATGATCGTTCAGTTTGCTGATGGATCAATAAAGAGGCCGAAGGGTATCCTTGAAAATGCCGTCATTTCGATTAAGGGCATGAGCTATACTGTGGACTTTGTCATGTTGCCCATGGAGACCTCCATAGGGGAGCATTCTCCAATCATTCTGGGACGACCATTCCTCACCTCCGTGAGGGTCGTTATTGATTACGGATCAGGAGAGATTCGCTTCCGTCTTGCTGACGAGAGCGAAGCGTTGATCACCGCACCCACTGCTGACCAGAGATCTGCACCTGATGTGACTACACCTGTTCTGGTTGACCTCAAGGACCATGACCTTGATGATACTATCAGAGAATTTTGTTGTTTATTGGATTCCACTGAGACCCGAGAATTCCTCCCTATTGAGGAAGACTCGGAAAGCATGGACCTCGGAGTTCCTTCTTTTGGGAATTGGCGCTGTGTTGATGATATCCGCGGGATTTACACGATTGACACCATTGAGCGGAGGACAGATCCTGAGACTAGATAGGACTGACATGTTTCGACTTCTTTCACTACTGAGTCCGCTCATGTTCACTTAAACACTGATGAGCCAAAGGTCGAATTTGATTTGATTGCTTTTATTCGGGAATTCATGCCTTTTGATGAAAAAGATGATCCGGTTGAGATTATAGAGGACGAACAGAGCTCGACTACTTCCACCGATGAGTTTGTGCCTTTTGATTTTGACCTGGACGACACCTCGCAGGACGACTCCGAGTACACTACGTCCTATGATGATGAGTTTGTCCCATTCCACTCTGACATCAGCGAGACTCCCAAGGCCGGACCTAGTCACACTTCTTCCACTCACACGTCTGTGCCTTCACATCCTAGGGCCACTGAGAACCTACACCATGTCAACTCTGATCGGATTCCGTCCACTATGGACCCCGATGTCGACCTGCACCACACTAGATCTATTCATCCACAGTCCCGCAAGAAGGTTCGCTTTCTACCTTCTTGATCATGTGTACATCCATTTCTGTTGTATATTCACTTTTTTGTACCTCTGTTCTCTCTACCATATTGCTCGTCCACCCATTCTTGTGTTTGCCTTGCTTAGGACGTACTTTGTCCTAAGTATAGGGGGTGGATGAGCCGAGTGCTATGTCATCGTTCCGTCTCTTCACTCCTGTTGTTGCCTATACTTAGGGCTTCTTTTACCCTAAGTATAGGGGGAGTGATGTGTACATCCTCTAATCCGTATCCATCTTCAGATCTCTTTTCTTCTTTTCCTTTTCTATCCTCTTTTTTATCTAAAAGGTGCCGCCCCTTGTAGATAGTTTTCTATACTTAGGATGTACTTTGTCCTAAGTATAGGGGGGTGTGCACCCCGAGTTTCTCTATTCTTTTCGATCCTCTCCATTGTCTCCTCTTCTTGTCTATACTTAGGGATATCTTACCCTAAGTATAGGGGGAGACAATCTGAGTACGATCTGTTCATTCCCACCATTGACCCTCCCTACTTTGTGTACAGTCTGCTATACTTAGGATTATTTTATCCTAAGTATAGGGGGGACGGTCAACTTCTCATTCGTTCATTCTTCTTCATTCATTTATTCTTTAGATTTTCCTATACTCAGTACGAGTTATGTTTTCTCTTTTCTCTCTGATCTATGAGGACATAGTTCAAGCTATGTATAGGGGGGTCGTATATACTACGTATATACTTTAGCCATAACTCGCACTTTCGTATTTTCTTAATAATATGGCTAACAATTCTTTAAAATTCATTAAAAACCGTAATAAAAAGATGTTGATCATTCCTCAAATTCTTTTTGTATATACTGATTAATAAATCAGGGGAAAATGTTTTTTGCAAAATATTTGAAAAATAGTTTGAAAATCTTTGTGAAAAATCTTTTGAAGACTATTTTGAAAATGTTTTGTTACATGTTTTCAACCTTTGTAAAAATACGTGGCTTGTAAAAATTTCTTTTCTTTGTGTGAAATAAAATGTTTGAAAAATGATTTGCAAACGGTTTGAAAAATGGTTGCAAAAATATTTTGAAAAATCTATATATACTGTTTTGAAAACCTTTGCAAAATGATTTTCAAAGGTGTGTACATGTTTGTAAAATGCTTGTAAAAACTATTTTGGACTATAGTTTTCAAAAATCGTTTGAAAACTTGTGTCAATTAAGTTTGAGGAATACATACATCTTATTAAAATTCCTTATGTATATGTCTATATAATTGATCACTTACCCTGTAAATTCTTAAAACCCATTGCTTGTATATATAAAGAAACACTCCCGTGTACATATTTTCACCTAGTTTTCAGCCAAAAATCTTTTTGTTTTCAAAATCCCAAAAACATTTGCAAAATTAAAATACAAAAACATTTGAAAAATCTTTTGAAAAATACAAAAAAATGCATATGCATCATCATCTTTTCAAAAATCTGTAAAAAATTCAAAATCTTTAAAAATTGCATCACAAAAATATTTTCTGCATCGCATTGCATAGCATGAGCATTTTTCGGATTGGGTTTGATAGTTGAACGAGTCTAAGTAAAATCCGGAGATTGGAGCTTGATTGGACCTTAAAATCTACCTAATAACAGGAACCTTATAGGAACTGGGTTTGAGGTACTTCATGTCTAGTTGACTTAATTCTTTGAGGATCACGAGACTTGGTTCAATGGATTCTTGACTGCCTAAGTAGAGTATTTCGGAGCACACACACGACTCTTGTTGATAATGACCTAACTTGGACACCTGCACCTTTCACATGGCTTAATTCAGTTGGAGTGGTGAGGGGATTGGATTTGCCGGTATGAGACGCACACAAGTGGAAACATTTATCCTCCTCTAGGGAGGGAAGTGCACCCCAACCCGTCCAGTGATGAGGAAGTCTATAGATAGGAGAGTGTGGGTTGCAATAAAGCTTCAAAAGAGGGATAATCTACTGGCTCAAGAGGAAAAACTCCTTATGTAAATGCAGTTGTGAATAGTATTTCAAAAACAAAAAAGGTCAGGCCTGTACAAAAATAAATGCCTGCAAAGTATGTACATATGTTGTAAAGTCAATAAGCAAGCTTGAGTTCCAAAGTCAAATATGTGAGCCTGCAGCTGGATGACTTGACTACACTGGTCTTGCATCCTAGGATAGGTAGCTACACTGGCTACCATCCATTCTTCTCTTCACCCCCTCCTCTTGAGCTGGTTGCCACTTGAACTTAGAAGGGAATACCCTGCTCCTCGAGGATGGAGTTGTTGGATTGGGGAATCATTGGATTGTCGTACTGGAGAAGTCACTTTCTTTGTCATTCTAGTTGGGGAGAACCACCATCACTTACACTGTACGAGTCAGATTCATAGTCGTAAGAGTTTACGTATGAGTTGAGATATTTCTGACCTGGCTATTGAGGGGACTTGAACAGAGTTTTGGGATTCTCAGGGACTGTTGGATTTCAAATTCAGTTCTCGTTAAGGTTCCGATTGCACTAAAATTCCAAAGGTCCGACTTAAGCTCCAAACTTTGATTTTATGAAGACAAGTTTGGTAATTAAACTAAATCCAAGTTCTTCTTTTTCTTTTCTTTGTTTTTCTTTTTCTGCACTTATTGCATAAGTGTTTGCTATGGACAAGCAAAGGCAAGTATAAGGGGATGATGAATCTATGTTTCATCATCTTTATTCTACCATTTTGGCCTTAAAAACCCTAGTAAATGCGTGTAAATAGCATTAACTCATGCATTTTAGCATTCATGCATATGTGTGTAAATACTGTATAAAATGTGGTTTTTAAAGCCAAAATTATAGAATAAAGAAAAGAAAAGAAAAAGAATAAAATATTGTAAAGATTTTATGACCCGAAACCCCGAGACCTAGGCATCTCGATGACTAGGTCGACAAGGAATAAAGTAGGGGGAGATAAGGGCCGAAATACAATAAAAATCCCTTTTTCTATTCATTCTTTATTCATTTTGGGACTTATTTTTGGTTCCATTTTTTATACATCAAATAAAGAAACTTTGTACATGAAAGTTGTAGATAATTAAATAAACAAAAATACAAAATTGATTTCACTCAAAAATAATGTACTGATAAAAAGTTATGGTCTGAATAAAAATCCAGAATCCCAACTTGCCAGACCCGTATCTCACAAATGAAAACTCCAAATGCAGCAAACTCACCTTTAATTGTATATAATTTAAAATAAGCTATTTAATGGCGGTGGTTTCGCATTTGGCGAAGCTACGGTTTGAAAGTTGTGTTTTAGACCCACATTGTATACTTGTACACATTAAAATATTCATTTTATTTATTATTCTTTATTTTTATATTTTTATATTTTTATAATTTCATAAATATTATTCATAGTAATTATATACACTAAAATCAGAATAAAAACCTAAATAAAATACAAAATAAAAATACTTGTATATAATATACATAGGTATACTACCTATACTTATACCTATAATATTACTCTTATAATTTATTAAAGATACAAAACAATTCAGTAAAATAAAATAAAAATATAATTACGTGTATAAAAGTATTTTATAATTTCATAAAATAATAAACATAATTAAAGAAATTAAAATACACAAAATAAAAATCAATGAATAAAATATATAGGTATTATACCTATAAAGGACATAAAAGGCAACTTATAAAATTATACCTCCTAAAAATAAATAAAAAATACCATAAAGTAATTATAAATATTTTTTATTTAATAACCTAAAATTAATAAAATAGTTTACTGTTTTTTAACGAATTTAGAAATCATTTTTTCAGGCTTTTTCCTGGTTGGTCCACGTGGACCAACCAGGGGGGTTGGAGAGTTGACTGGCGGTCTACTCTCTGACCCCAGCCTGTTCCCTGTGTCAGACTTGGTTTTGTCGCCATCTTCTCCCTTTTTTCTAGACCATTCCTTTCACCAATAGACTTAGGTCCCTTCACGACTTTTGAGCATGGACCATTGTTCTTACACGCCTATAGGTTTTTTCGAGGAATGGACCCAAGATTCATCAGATATTCCTCGTTCTAGAAGCCCACTCGGCCATTGTTTCAAAAACACCCCCAAACCTTCCATTGCTGGTTGAACCCCTCTTGACCTAGCTTCACTCCCGTTCTTGGTGTACTCGAGGTAGAGGAAGGTGACAGCTTCCTCCCTCTACCCTTGGAGGCGGCGTTTGACGCGGGGAATGGCGGCTTCCACCATCACCGGAGCACCGCTCATGGCGGTTTTATCTCGTAGTTCCCCCACTGCTTGAGGTCATTTTCCCTTGTTTTTCTTCGTTTTTTTGTTGTTTTTAGTGTAGAATAACTCCTAGGTTAGTCCTTTGTTGCTGTTTGACCCTTCAATCGCTTGTTCACCCGTCAACATCCACCTACGTTGTTCACCGTGGCTGGTCTCCGGTGAACTCCACCGCAGCACATTCCACCATCTCTGTTACGCCATTCCACCTTCTGGAGCCCTCCGACGCTCCGATTTTTGCGCTGACGTCTTCCCTGCAGGAAATAGCCAGATAATATACATATGCAGGGCTTTCGAAGCTCGTGAGGTAGCCCCCAAGCGCCACGCGTCACCGGACGTCCTCCGGTGGTTCCCGGCCATTTTGGGGGGGCTTCCTGGTTGCTGGAGAACGTCTGGAGCGCGGATCAACCATCGGAAGGCTCCCAAGTGTTCGGAGGGGAGAGCTGCACTCGAATCAAACTCGCCAAAGAGGCGAGTTCATCGTGTTCTTCCGAGCACCTCCCGAGCCGTTGATCTAGGCCGAGTTCGTCAGGGAGCACAGGTGGCGTCGGATCAAGCACACCAGTGCCGTCCGATCTTCATCTGCATTTTAATCTGGGCCACCCGTATCCAAGGGGTATCGACGCTTCTGGGCGCGACACGTGGCGTAAGTGGGCGGCGCCCCGCCGTTGGATCAACCCCAGCGAGGGTATTTTGCTAATAAACCCCCGCACGTTTTTGTATTATCGTATTAGTATGCAAACCTTTCTCAGCCTTTTAAACTTCTATAAAATTTGCGTAAAGACCCCCTCTAGTTCTTCGGTATTGCGTTTTACCCCCTGCCCAGTCACGTGCTTTCAAGCACGTGACTTGGGGATTTTGCATAGGGGTCCCAAGAACTTTTCTTATTTCTCTTTAGTGTCAGGACTTTTATATGCAGCTCTATTATTGTGGACATTTTGTAGTTCAGCCCCTGTATTGTTTGATTATTGCAAGTGAGTCCCCGCTAGGTCACGTACACAGTACGCGTGACCTTGGCCTTTTTGCATAATACCCCTAGCATTTTTGTGCATTTGCTATTAGTCCATCAAAGTTTTATTCAGTTATATTTTTTGTGGAAATAGTGTGTAGGGGCCCTCGAACTTTGCCATATTTGCAAAAATACCCATGGCCTGTCTGTATTTTCTTGCCGTTGTTTCTAATTTTTGCATGTATCTTTAAAACCCCAAAAAATCCCCAAAAATCATGTTTAGCTCCTGTTAACTTTTGCATTCACGCCATATTTTTGCATTTTATTTTTCTTGCATTTTATTATTTATAAAAACAAAAAACATCCATTTTCAGCACTATTTGCATTATAAAATCCATAAAAATAATAAAACATCCCAAAAAATGTCCAAAAAAATATATTTAGCATATTTTAG
Organism: Ottelia alismoides; assembly: GCA_037367405.1. Lineage (NCBI taxonomy): Eukaryota > Viridiplantae > Streptophyta > Magnoliopsida > Alismatales > Hydrocharitaceae > Ottelia > Ottelia alismoides. The sequence goes on from JAZKJV010010743.1 coordinate 108,888, forward strand.
TGTGTTTTAGTTTTAGACCAAAAATCACTAAAAAATATAAAAGAAAACTCCTAAAAATATAAAAACTCTAAAAAAATTTCATAAAAATATATAAAATTCCAAAAAACTCTAAAAATTGTGTTTTCTCTTCCCAAATTTTCTTTATTTTGTTATATTTAATTTAAAATTAATTTGGGAAATTTTTGATACTGTTTGCTATTTTTCATTCCCATTTTTATTTCGGCCAGCATTGATATTCATTGTTTTTTTGTATTTTGACATTTAAAAATACCAAAAATATTCTGAAAATTCCCCAAAAATCACAAAAATAGTAGAAAAATATAAAAATACCAAAAATATTTCATTTCCTCATTTTGAGCATTTTTCCTTATTTTTATAAATATATTATCACCTCTTTCCTTATAGTATTTGTATATTCTATTTATAAAAACAAAAAAAAAATATAAAATATAAAAAAAATATAAAATCAGAAAATTAAAAATCAAAATACAAAAATATAAAAGTAAAAATTAAATAAAAAAAATAAAATTATAAAACCCACAAAAAAAGCATAGTTAGAGACTTGATCACACACACACATTTTGCGCATTCGTCCCCGTTCTACCTGTCTGCTCCCTGTGTTCGATCTCTACACTTACTTGCACCTATACACATCTTTGTTGTAGAGTTATAATAAATTTTAACTCCGCACATTTACTTTCATTACTTGATTTATCTGTTGTGGGTTAATTGTTGTTTTAATCCGAATTTCGCGTGGTCGATTCAGTGACTTTGTCTCCGCCTTGTGCGAGACATTTTAGACCGCTGATTTTTCATGTTAAACAAAGGGAACCATAGCCATTAATCTTTCCAAATCCTCCTGCCTCCTAGTTGAAAGACCGGCAACGAAATACGGTCTCCACTCTCCAGAAAGCACCAACTTCTTCACGGTTGCTTCCTTTGATCTCACCAAAGCAAAAAATCCCAGAAAGAGCAGCTCCAACGGAACTTCCCCTAACTAATTATCCCTCCAGAATCTGAAACCTTCATCATCTCCTAGTTTTGGCGATAGTCTGACTGATACGGCTGTCAAAACCTCTCGTACCTCTTTCCAAAGGGATGAGTCGAACCGAAAAGACCTATTGTCTGACCGATACAGTTGTCAAAACTTCTCGTACCCCTTTCCAAGGGATGACTCAAACCGGAGAGACCCTGCCTCTACATTTCCTTTAACACTGTAAATCTTCTTCAGCAACTTAGATACCCGATCCATAGAAGGGCTCTAGATGCGTAAGACCCACTTTGCTAGCAATGCCTTATTCATGCATACCAAATCCCGAACTCCCAGTCCCCCTGCTCACGGGTTCTCGTTATTTCCTCCCACGCCACTAAATGTATGCCGAGCTTCTGTTGTTTCCCATCTGACTAAAAAAACCTTCTCATTAGCTTTTCCATCCTATTTCGCACACCCACTGGCATCATCCTGATCGAGATAAAAAAATTGGGATGGCAGATAGAACCTGCTTTAGTAGGACCAACTTCCCGCCCCTAGATTAAGTAACTACCTTCCATCCTGCCAATCTGAGCTCTATCTACTGGATAACTGCCTCCCAGTCTATTTCTATCAACTTGGCATCCACCAAAGTAAGGCTTGGGTTGGTAATCGATAGATCCCCTAACAGACACCAAAGCATATATGCTATCCTGGTCCTATCACCATCTTATAATCCAAAAGTGATTACCACCAATTTCTGCATATTTTTTTCAAGACCTGACAAACTGTTGAAGATGTCCAGCAACTGAGCCACATGACATATCATCTCATCCGAACTGCAGATCCGTGTCATCCGCGTACAACAATAGCAACACAGAGATCTCATCAAGACGGAAACCTTCACACCACCCTCCCTCGATCGTTTGCTTGAACATAACAACCAATGCATCAACAACCAACAAAAAGTGCATGGGCGCCAGAGGGTACCCCTGATGAACCCCTCTTTGTGGCTGGAAATAGCCTCCTTCTGGCTTCCAATTTACCAGAATCGAGAAGGACGATGCGGTGACACATCTTTTCATCCATGCAACCTAACAATCCGGGAAACCTCTTCTTCTTATCGAAGACCACAAAAAGTTCCAGTCCATACTGTCATAGGCTTTTGCAAAGCCAAATTTCCATAGCACTGCCTTTGTACCCTTGTGTCTCCATTCTAAACATATTTCTGATGCCATAACCAACCCGTCTGCCATTTGTCATCCTAGAATAAAGGCAGATTGACCTTCCAGAATGATGGACTCTATGACCCCTCTGAGCCTCTTTGCTATCACTTTTGCCACATTGAGGTACACTCCATTCGAAAAGGCAATTGGTATGAAATCCTCTACTTTACCGGATAATCCTTCTTTGGGAGTAAAAACATCAAAGACCTGTTCATCTTCTCGAAGTCCTTGTTTCCTTCTATGAATTATTCCAGCACTTCTACGATCTCTGCCTTGAGAAGATCCCAAAACTCTCTGTAAAAGAAAATCGGGAACCCATCCGGTCCTGGAGCCCCATCAGCATTCAGACCCCAAACTGCATCCTTCACTTCATTTTCAGAAAAAAGTTGTCACCAGTAGACCTAGCCAAAGTGCGGGCCGGGCCAGGGTTCTAAACCCCCTGTCCAAGGCTCGGTCCGGCCCTGTCCACGGGCCCTACTTCAAGGCCCAAGCCCGGCCCACGTCTGGTCCAGGCCAGGCCGAGCCGGCCCATGGGTCGAATGTAAAATTTTTTTATTAATTTTTTAATCAAATTATGGAGATAAATAGGTTTTTTAGCATCATATAATCTTTTTTAGTTCAATTAACCATAATATGTTTTACTTTGCATGTAAACTATAAAATAAGATGTAATATTGATAACGTAAAAAAACTTGAAGTATATTATATTAAATATATAATTTTTAAACTTATAAATTTTTTATATGCAGGCTGGGTCGGGTCGGGTTTTATGACACATGTCCACATCTCGCCAATTGACGGGCGAGCCAAGAAGCGTGCCGGGCCGGGCCGGCCCATTCCCGAAATCTCTTGGCCCAAGCTCGACCCATAAGGGACCGGGCGGGTGGACCCAGGGCCCATTGGCTAGGCCTAGTCACCAACGCCTCCACCTTTTCCGATGTCAGAGTCTTCACCCCCTTCCTCATCCACCCCCACCCATCCCCTCACCTCTTCCATGATGCTTCCATATAAAACCCTCTCAACGTACTGCCAATTTGCGCTTCCACAGAATAACTCTGTCCTCCACCTCAATTTCTTGAATACAGTTCCTCCACCTTATGCCTGAGGCTACAATGTGAAAGAATCTGGTGTTAGCATCACTGTTTTTTAGCCACTTCTGCCTGGACTCCTGTCTCATTCAACCTCTTCTTTTCGATCTTTTATCAGAATCACCTCCAAGATCTTGTTTATCTAGTACTTATGAAATTTAGTGTATATTTTTGTGGCCATGCATCGAATATACATATCCTCATCATTTTCAGCGAAATCAATTCCTTCTCTATCTCAAAAATCAAACAAAAAAATAAATTTACAGTTGTGTTTGACCATAGAAGGCCTTTGTTGCAAAATAAAAAATGATTTTTATCCTACAAACCCTATAAATTTTGTAAATTACATTCTTGACCTTTGAATCATCGATATTCCTTCCTCAAACCTGTAAACTTGCTCCGTCTTAGCCCACAGATATTTCCGTCAGTTTTAACTTTACTTGAGTCAATTGCTTGGGTTAGTCTTGAGTTAATCTAACCAGAGGAAATACAATGTTGGATATTCCACCTCCATGTTCTTTCCAAAGGTCATACTCTCTCCCTTCTTCTCCAGCTACATGATGACGAATGCTGGATATGAAGGAGGTGGAGCCACCTAGGGATTTGACAACAATGTTGGGGCAGAGGAGGGGTTGGAGTTCGGGGTAGTGTGTGGGGGGGGGAGGATGGGGCGGGCGGAGGTCCAAGAGGGGTGTAGGTCGTGGAGGGGCGGAGGTTGGGGAGGTGGGCGAACGGCCTGGAGGAGGCAGCTTGGGGGCGGAGCAAGGTGAGGGGAGGAGGAGGTGGAGTGGGCAGAGGCGTAGGAGTAATGGGAGGAAGATGTGGAGAGTGCAGAGGCGGAGGAGGTCGGGAAGGGGGTGTAGGTCGAGGAGGGGCAGAGGTTGGGGAGGCTGGGGGTGGGTGGAGGTTGGGAAGATGGGCGAACGATCTGGAGGAGGCAGCTGGGGGCGGGGAAAGGTAAGGGGAGGAAGAGGTGGAGTGGGAAGAGGTAGAGGAGCAAGGAGAGGAGGAGGAGGTGGCACATGATAGGATTGGGAGTTGAATGCGGTGTGGAGGAGATCAACAATGGCACACAAGAGATCTAGGAGGTCGAGGGCGGCATGGGGGAGGTTGGGGACGATGCGTGGGAGGTGATCGAGAAGGGAATGCAACAAGGAGGGTCGTGGAAGAAGAGAGATGGCATCTTTTGTAAATACACTAAACAAAAAGGTACTATGCACCTCTTTTTAATGGAATCCGGTTAAATATATGTGGGTTAACCATAGGATCTTTGGGGTAAGGGTTAACAAGTTTACATGGTCGAGGGAGGAGTATCGATACTTCAAAGTCGAGAAGGTAATTTACATAATTTATAAGATCTGTGGGGTAAAAATCCCTATAAAAAATCCCTAAAATTCCCTGAATAAGTTTCACTTTTCCATTTCATGGGAAAGGGACAAACATCAAATGAAAATCACAGGTCTTCACTCGATTAAAAATATTATGATATAATGATGTCGATTTGAGCATTAGATATAAAGAGTTCCATCTTATATTGTCATCCAACCGTAATTTTTTCGTAACCACAATGTGTTCCTATTGGACATACTCAAGAAACTCTTCATATCTTTGAGTAGAATATTTTATAACTAAATTATAGATTTTGCTTATCACTTCCAGACCGGTATGCATGTTTGTTAGATCCTTGCAAATCAATATCTAAGGGATCATCCTCTTTCTCTTGTTCTTGTTGACCACTACCTCCTTTGTGATAGGATTAATAACTTTGTCATTTTGTGTAGTTGACATCTAACAGCATTATTTAATACCAATTAAATAACAAAAATGATAAAAATATAAACATAGAACCATTCTAAATATGTCACACCACATAAATAATATAAAAATAACAAAAGGGGATGGTTCAAACAATGAACTGTGTATTGTAATTGGGAATCGTGTTTCTCTTTCAAGTTCGGTTAGACTCCTTTCCATCGTCAAAATTTCTCTCTCCATGATGTCCACATAATATTCATTTGATTTCAGGTTCACAAGTGGTTCATAACTCAAAGTCTCAACCAAAGAAGAAGTGGGGTTATGGAGTGGAACGTGTGAGGGGAATGATGATTGGGAAATAACCGTCTCAAAGAGGGGGTTCTTTTGAAATGTAAATTATGATGAAGACGATTAGGATATGATCATGTAAGCTTTACCCAATGAGTCTGGGTCTGGATACCAATATCCTGACATCTTTATAAATGAAGGTGGAGATTGATTCACGAACTTTGATAAATTTTGCAAGTGCAATGTTTTTAAGCACACAATACAAAATGCAATTGAAAAACCCTAAAATCACCGTAGTCAATTAAGTGGAATTACACTGTCTTGTTGTCCGTTCACATGGATTGTGATCCATGGACTCTGAAAATATTATAAAAGAAGAGAAAACCCTAGCTCTTCTTTTACACAACAATTTCATGCTCTCTCTCTCTTTGATTCTCATATACGCCCCTTCTCTCCATTAAGAGTGGCCCTCTACCTCCTGCCCTAGAGAAGTCTGCCCTCGTCACTACGTCGTCGTATCATCGCTTCGACCGATCGTGGATCTCCGTCTCCTTCAGTGCATCACACTCGTGAAGATGACGTCAGATCTCATGTGATGAGATCAAGAGACTCCCCACTTGGAATATCAACAGGATTGGGAGGAGCACGCGTTTCATCAACGCTCTCGCAAGCGTCTCCTCTATTGGATCGAGCTTGACACATGAGGTCTCCTAATTTAGAGACACGATCACAACCATGCTTCAGAGGTATTCCGGTATCTACTTTGTGTTTTATACAAAACAATTTGAGAAGTGTTCTTAGATCATGTGATTTCATCGTTTTATTTTTTTTTTTAAATTTCGATGTACCGAGCAACTAGTGCGACTAGTCACTCCAATCGCATATGATGTGATCTTCATACTTTCATGACGTGCTTAAGAATCTTATGATATCCTTTTGTATCAGATCCTTGATTGAGGTCTTGTATATGATCTGAAACCCTAGGTGATCAAGGTTCATCTTTCGAATGCGTGAGACTCATTGTTTTTGCATTGGATGTAAGATTCGAATTGGGTTTTCTCTAAAATAAAACATGTTGTTTGTGCACTGTTTGGATGCATTTTTTGGTTAATAAAATATATTTAGAATATCTATCTATATATATATATATCCCAAAAGCAGTAACATATAATTGATATAGAAAGTACAAGAAAAGATTCGAAGAGTTCCCACCATGAAAGTTGTTTTGCATGTGTTCACGTATATATAAGAAAATTAATTTTACTTACTATTTTCCCATCATGAAATATAATATAAACACTTGGATTAAGTAGAGAATCGAATTAGCTAACCACTCGAATTTATTTCGCGCGATTCCAACTTCTTTTGCCCTAGATATCTCATATTTAGTAGAGATGGGTTGGAAGATGATTAGATCATCATATCTCTTTACTTAATGTGTTTATAATTCAATGGAAATAATGGAAATTATGAATTTTCTTGATTAAATCTAATGCGTAATAATTATGAAAATAAATGATTAATCATCGTAGGCCATTGAATGTATGTTTCATGAAATCCTAGTTTATCCTACAATAGTTATAGGACAATCTCTACATGCAAAACATTATTATTTGAACAAGATTGAGGATTTGTTTAGCAAATCTCCTTACAATATTAATTAAAATGGCTTTTATAACTATTATGTGATATAACTTCGGTTGAAAATCTGAATATCATCTTAAATAACAAATGATCAAATCACATTATCTCGACCTGAGGCGGATATGGTGTCTAATCTGGGATCGTTGGGGTAGCAAGTTGCTCCGTGAGCAGTCTGTCCTACATCCCGTGCTTACTGGCCATGACAGATGGTAAGGAAAAGGATAATACTTGAAAAGACCATGATGTATTTTTTCAATTATTAAAATTGGGATAATACATATTTTAAGATTATACCATCGTTCAAGTAACAATGAAGATTGTTTGTTGTTTGATTGATTGTATTGATATTGATTTAATATGAGTAAAATAAATTATATAAACATTCTATTATGAATAGAGTTGTAATTCCCTTGTAAGAATTAATTATGTGAATATGATTCATAATAATTAATTAAATTTTAAACAAGATGTGGATGATCACGTAAGTGACATCCATGGTCTCCTGTCAAGGCGGAGGATTTCGTCAACCATGGATTGGATTTACGAGACGATTGCCCGAAGTGGCAGCTCCTGCATACAAGCATACATGGATCGGGCTCTTTTCTTCTCAAAAGATTAAGGTCGTATACATAGTGACTCCAATATCGGTTCCTCATATTATTGGGGCGATATTAGATTGCACATATGAAGTTCTAATCCTGTTGACGGTTGGTTCAATTAACGACAAGTCAACATCACCTTAGGAGTGGTGAGCCTGGGTGTTAAAGACTGAATTGGAAAATGCAAGTTGGAATTGCAAGGTGGAATGAGTTCCTACTTCTTTTTACCCGAGTTACAATTTCTCACATTATTGGATGTAACAAAGGTAGAAAAGGAGATCCCAGATCTTGCCAGAGATATAGAGGTAGGTATATCTCTTACTTTGAAAGTGAATAAGGGAATGGACTTTCTGAGTTGACAATGCAAGATAACTTTGATATAAAACTCCTAAATCAAAGTGAAATATGTATTTATGCAAATATTTCTTATTTCAGATAACCTACATTAAACCCACTCAAAACTATACTCAATAATAACCAGTAAAATATCATAGATTGGATCCATGATCGAGATATTGTACTTGTTATTGGACACATAATATATGTGTTTGCAATGTGCAAGTTTCCTCATAATATTGTGGAATGTCAATTAAAAAGGACAATAGGACAATAACATTGGGTTTGTATGTCTCTGGAGTCTTGATCTCTCATTGAATGTGCTTTGGAAGTATCATGCCGATGATGACATAATTATCAAAAATTCTTATAAAATCTAAGAAGATGTTTTGGCAAACATATATGCTCTCAACATTTAATCATGAATGACATGGTCTACTACGCTATGTATAATGGTGGCTTGATAAGAGATGTTGTACTCAAATTGTTTGAGTATCTGCCTGAACCAAATCCTTTAAGAGTTAAGATGTATGTATCTATGATGAGTGTCGTCATTCTACTATATATACTATAGTCTTTCATGAAGCTTTATAATATTCATATTGTATGAATTGAATGAAGCATGTATAAATGTTGAAATACTCTCATTGAAATCCTTTGAGTTCAACATAAGAGATCCTCTGTCTTAAGCAATGGTTGTTTATAGATGAAGGGAGCACAATGGAAGCATGGGTCTGACTGAAGTGAGAAGGAAAGTCAAAAGAGTTTTTTTGATTGTACTTTTGTAATATCCACTCATATGACATCCAAAGAGTTGGATGAATGTCAATACTGTAACAAGCCGATGTACTGATAGTATGACTATCTAGACTGTCTAACATCCTAAGAGAAGGACTCGAATAGTGCATTGGAATATTTTATATCTACATATCATCACTGAAATCGACTAACTTATCATCTAAGATCCAAATCTAACAATTGTGTCACACTCTTCTAATAACATTTGCAATTGGTTCCATATGTTTTAGAAGTCTAGAAATTTTGATCTTAAGATTTAATAGTCATCCACATGGATGTTGATGCAGTTGTTGCAACAATCTATATTGGATAGATAGACTTCATATTTTTAGTGGGAGAGTCCTTAGTCTTAGAGAACGTCTCTATGACCTGGATATTAGAATACACTCATTGTTTATTTCTAAATGTTGGAAATAAACATGAATTCTGGAATAGACCTATCATATAGAGTTATGATGGATATATTTTAGTAATCTAACATCTAGAGGATTTTACTAGATTAGAAAATTAATGAATGATTCATTAACATTTTTAAATACTGAAGATTCAAACTTAAAAAATCAATAGGAGGATGAAGATTATTTGATAATGACCCGTCATCAAGCATTGGACATATGTCTGTTGATGAGACCAATAGACTAGTAAGAGATGAAACTTTAGAATGTTTGAAATTTCAAATCTTACATTCTTTTGAATATTGTATTCAAAGTAAAAATGTCCAATACACCCTTCTATGAGAACAGTGTAAGATGCCAAGGTATTCAAGATCTCATATATATTGATGTATGTGGATCATCTGTATCATAATAAACATTAATGATGTGTGATATCAATTGCTGATTTTTGTGATATGAGATTTCTTCCCTTCACCTTATAAACCTTTGAAATGTTCAAAAATTTCACAATTTTGATTTAGAACCAAAGTTAGAGTAAGATGAAATGAACTTGATCTGACCAAGGTAGCAAGTACATATTAGATAAAATTCAAGGAATACCTTATGGAGAAAGGAATATCATTCCTATCTCACTCCTCCTAATACACCTAAACTCAATAGAGTTGTAGGGAGATGCAATTGGATCATGTGTAACATGATGTGATCAATGATGAATATTATCATAATTACCTCTTAGTTTCCAGGTATATATGTAGTAGAGACTACAATATAAATCCTTTATAATATTCTATGCAAATCTGGACATGAAAACCCTCATAAGTTATGGTTTGGAACCTAGCCTAGTGTTGGACACTTGAGGATTTAGGGTTGCTTGGTCCATAACTTCGTCATGGATGCAAGAAAGTTGGAATCTGGAACCAGAGAGTGCTACTTCATTAGGAAAATAAAGGCTAGTATTGGATACTTACTTTATGACCTTGAGATTCTTAGATTTCATCTCTATGACTCTTAGAGGATGAATTTCTTGAGAATCAAGATGAAAATGAAGTAAAGGAACTCATTGAATCTTGATAAGATAATGAGGCTCCTGAAATCGGAAACTAAAAGGGCAACTAAAGATGAAACACCCATTCCTCTTCAAATTAGTTTGAGGGTGCCGAGCCCACGTAACAAGTATGAATTCCATGTGTCGGTTAAGTCTGACAATGATCTGACTTCATATGATGAAGCTTCTAATCATCATGACATGGAGAGATGGTCGTTAGCAATAAAGTCTAAAGTCGAGCCCTCCTACTACTGATAATCAAAAGAATGAGAAAGTCTTTTTGGGTGCCCAGATACCCACAATCCCCAAAGCGCTCTTTCCCGCTCCTAGTTAAAGAAGCGAGTTATGAATTCCATGTGTCAGTTAAGTCTGACAATGATCCGACTTCATATGATGAAGCTTATAAGCATCATGACATGGTGAGATGGATGTTAGCAATAAAGTCTAAAGTCGACTTCATATACAAGTGCTGTATATGGACCTCGAGTAGGGTTGGGCGTTGTTTGGGTCAAACAAAATAACCCAGTCAAATCGTTTGATATGGGTCAAATGATTTGGTTTATTTGGGTTTTCGGGTCAGGTTAGATCCAAACCATTTTATTTATATGGGTACTGGGTTGGTTGATGGTTTTGATAGTATCCACCCGACCCACCTAATCAACCCGAAAAACTAATATGGGTAACCCATGGTTTAGACCCACCCGACCTGACCAAAAAATCATTAGAATATATTTATGTATCCATACACACACATGTGCACAATATTTATACCATTATATAGGATATTTAATTATATTTATTCACTTATTAATAAATGATAACAATTGAAAATGGAATAGCCTAATAAGTTTGACATCATATGTGAATTAAATGCATGTCGCCATGTTGGAAAGTGGAATCCAATTGAAGAACATGATTACGTAAATGACAATTGCTATATTGTAATTTATTCCTTACTAACAAACAAATAAGTCATATAAACACCCACTAAACCACAGGCTTTTGTAGACATGTAAGTTGAAGCTAATTTAGGAAAAGTGATTTGCATGATTATTAAGCGGTAACTTTCACCATTAGTCAATTTGATTAATTTAATTTTATCCCGACCCAATCGACCCAAACCAATGACCCGGATGGCTCAACTTGAATTAATTCAACTTTGTGATGGGTTCCATTTTTCCAACCCAAACCGAATTCAACCCGAATCGAATAACCCATATCCACCCAAATCGATCGAATACCTACCCCTACCCGCGAGGATCCACCTATAAGGATAAAACTTGTTAGGTGTAAATGGATCTTCAAGAGAAAGAGGAAACTTGATGAGAAGATAGAGGCCTTAAAGCACGGATCGTATCCACAAGATACACACGAAGAGAAGACATCACTTGCAATGAGACTTGCTTTTTAGTAACCATGCTTAAGCCAATCAGAATATTGCTAACTATAGCTAAACAACTTGACTATGATATCTATAAGATGGAAGTCAATATTGCATTCCTCTATGAATACCTCTCTGAGGATATTCATATGAAGTAGCCCCAATGCTTCATAGTTGAGGAAGACAAGATGTGTAAGCTAAAGGAAGTATATCTATGGACTCAAGTAAGCTTATTGTAGTTGGAACCCTGGATTTGTTGAAATTGTAAATGTTATGATTTTAGATAGAATCTTGATGAATCATGTGAAGCTTAGTGGGAGTGCCGTTGTGTTCATCGTGCAAAATGTAGATAATATCCTAACCGTTTGGAGTGATATAAGGATGCTAATAAGTGTTTTATAATATGGTTGTTCCATACATTGAGATATGATCTCAAGGATGCCTCTTATATCTTAGTTCTGAAGATGTTCAGAAACAAAGAGAAGAGGGCACTGGGACCGTCACATTAGTGGTACACCTTGGACATGTTCTATTTTTGGGAAAACACCAAGGAAGGCTTACTTTCCTTAAGATATGGTACTGACCTATCTAAAGGGACAGTACCTCAAAGAGTTGAGGAAGTGAATGCTAAAACTTCTTGCCCTTGTGCATCGGTTATGAGAAGCCTGGTGTATGCTATGTGTACAAAAGTCAGATATCTGCCATACATTGGGAGTAGTAAACTATTACTAATCCTACTATGGAGATAAAACACTTGATTGTAGTAATAAAACCACCTTCAAAGAGGACATAACTTTTTGAGATAGTGATTTCAATGTCTAATTTTCAAGAACTTAAGACTTAATTGAAAATGATCTAAAAGGTCTTAACTGTTGATGCCTTCTAAGACTTAAGACTAGGTCTTAGTCTTAGGAGATAGAGATCTCCGTGAATAAGGGCATTGTGATAGGGATAATTGAAATTACATAATGGTTGCAATAATTATTGAGTTATAGTATGAAGGACACTATAACCACTTTAACAAGATTGAGTATTGGTTGCATAAGATGCAACATCCACATTGGATGTGAGAGCTGTTACCAGGGGATATGCAAGTACCGTAAAGGGACTTGTCATGGTCTCTTGAGAACAGAGTGATTGATCAGCTTATCAAGCTAATTTTCTAAATACCTTATGATTAACACATGAGTATGGGTTTAACCATTAGCCTATTAGTGTCTCTTTGGACTAGCGGGAGATTGTTGGACATGCAAGCTGATGAATCTCCATTTTATCACCTTTATTCTATCATTTTGACCTTAAAAATCCTAGTAAATGCATGTAAATAGCCCTAATTCATGTAAATTAACATTCATGCTTTGTTGTATAAATACTGCATAAAATATTATTTTAATGCCAAAATTATAGAATAAAGAAAAGAAAAGAAAAGAAAAAGAATAAAATATCAAAGATATTTTATGACCCTAAACCCTGAGACCTAGGCATCTCGATGAGTAGGTCGACAAGGAATAAAGTAGGGGGATATAAGGGCCAATAATCCAATAAAACTCATTTTTTATTAAACCATTCTTTATTCATTTTGGGGACACATTTTATTTTCTAATTTTATGCCTCAAATAAAGAAATTTTGTACATGAAAGTTGTAGATAATAATACATAGAAAAATACAAAATTGATTTCATGTAAAAATAATACACTATGTAAAAGTTATGCTCTAAACAAGAATCCAAAATCCCAACTTCACAGACCCATATCTCTCAAATGAAAATTTAAAATATATCAAAATCACCTTTAGTTGTATATAACTTTTAATAAACTATTTAATGAACATGGTTTCATATTTTTAGAGTTAAGGTGTGAAAGTTAGGTTTTGGACCCCTATTGTATAATATACCAGATTAAAATAATCATTTTATTATTTTTAATATTTTATATTTCTATAATTCTGTAGATATTATTTACAGTATATGTACATATTAAAACTAAAACAAAAACATGAATAAAACATTAAAATAAAATACTTTTATAAAATACATATGTAAAATACCTATACTTATACCTATATATATCATACTCCTATTTAATTAAGTGTATATAATAGACCAGAAAAAGATAATAAAAATATATTTAAGTATATAAAATAATTTATAATTTTATAAATAATAAACTAAAAAAATAAAATAAAAAATACAAATAAAAATAAAATACTTCATAACATAGATAAATATACCTATATATTAAACCCTAAAAACTAACTTATAATTAAATACCTCTAAAAAATAAATAAAAATCATAATAAAATACTTTATAAAATAATAAAGATTCTTTATTTTATAACCTAAAAATAATAAAATCATATACTATTATTTTAGAATTTATAAGTAATTTAGGCAAGGTTTTTCCTGATTGGTCCACGTGGACCAACCATGTCGTGTCTAGAGTTGATCGTCGATCAACTCTTCTGAATGCACCTGCGGCCTCTGTCAAACCTCGTTTGACTCCTATTTCTCGATTTTTTGCCTGAAGATTCTTTCCTTCATTCGAGTCGATCTCTTCATGACTTTTCTTCTTCGATACCCGAGGATTCATACGAGTGTGTCTCCTCGATCTTTGGATCGCTGAGTCGACCACTGCGCCTCGTTCTTCCCATCCGCTTGGTCATCCTATACATAAGCTCCCGTTGCCTTCACTCTCGAATTCGAACCCGTTTGGACCAAGCTTTGACCCTCCTACATGTGCTCTGAATTGAAGGCAATGACAAGGCTTTCTCCAGCCGTGGAGTGAGTCAGGTGAGGCCAAAGAGCTTCCACCACCATCTCCGACTGCCACCGGCCGTCGAGTTTGACTTTGTGGCTCCGACCACTGATGTACTTTATTTCTTACTTTTCCTATTTAGTTTAGTCCCTGGGATTTGCTTTCGCTTTTACTTTATATTTTAATCACGTCACTTAGCCGTTAATCACACATTCGTAGTTCACCGGAGCTAGCCTCTGGCAAGCCCCCATCCGCTGTACTCCTTTGTTTTCCGACCACCTGACCACCTCCATTTCATTTCCTTGACGTTTCCTCATGCCCTTTGTCACTCCATCCAACCCGCTCCATCCTGGAGTAGGATCCAGGTGCTCCAACTGCCATGCCTCACTGGAGCAACCTTCGCCTCGAACCCCTCGCTTCCATTCGCCCATCTAACGGTCGAGGTAGTTTACCCTCGACCTTGGTTTATTTCTTGTGCTGGATTGAAGCCCCAGGGACCAGTTGGAGCAATTTTGGAGGCTCGCCGGAGGATCCTGGAGCTTTGCAGCTCCGTCGACCTTTTGTGAGCCCTCCGGCCATCATCAGAGAGTTTTGGAGATACCGGCATACAAAGGAGACCTGAAAGAGGAGGTGGAGCCTTTTTGAAGCGACAGAGCACGTTGAAGGAGGGAGCTATCGTCGAAGGAAACTCGCCATGCTGGAGTTCCTCCCTATTCCTCCTCATCCTCCCTCCGCCAACGGATCAGGAACGAGATCCCTGATCTCCAGCCATCGTCCGATCAAGTCCTCCTTCAGTTGTTGATCCCGTCTAGGAGATCTAATCTGGGCAATCAACATCGAATTGTCATCGAACCCCCTCGTTGTGCCATGTGGATTAGTGAAGGGAGGGGAACCATTCGATCATCGCTTAAATTGGGTATTTTGCAGTCTCCACCCAATCATTTTTTGTATTTAATATTTAAACCTCAATCTTTCCTTTGCAGTTTAATTATGTAAAATTTGCAAAGATGACCCTACTGTTTTTGGTAATTGCGTTTAGGTCCACATCACGTCACCTCTCATGACGCCCTACGTGAGGTGACATTTTGCAGGTGTGCCCTTGGACATTTATGTATTTCATCTAGCCTCAGGAACTTTTTAATTACATTTATTATTTCTATAGAAATTGCAGTCTGGACCTTGCACTATATTTTATTTAGGAAAATACCCCTACCAGTAATGTAGTTTCTATTTGTTGTCTCTATTTATTTTAATTAGCTATTGTGCTCTAAAAAATCTCAAAAAATAGGATTAAGTGCCTGTTGCATTGAAGTTTCATGCTATATTTTTGGATTTTTGTCATTTTTTCTATTTTATGAAAATAAAAAATAGCCTATTTATTTCCTATCTATAGTATAAATACATAAAAATATAAAATCTCTGTAAAAAATTCCAAAAAATATTTTTTTTATTTATTTAGTTATTTTGCAATTCTAGAATTTGAAAAATCTAAAAAATAGAAAAAGAAAACACCTAAAAATTTAAAAGACCTAAAAACCTTCATAAAAATACAAAAATAATTATAAACTCCAAAAATATTATTTTCTTTCTCTAAATTTTCTATATATTATTATTTGTAATTAAAATTGATTTGGAAAATTTTGTACTTGATTTTCTATTTTTACTTTCCATTTCAATTTCGGCTATTTAATTAAACCCTGATTTAGTGTATTTTACTTTAAAAATATGTAAAAAATATTTAAAAAAATCAAAAACAGTAAACAAATATTTAAAACAAAAAAATATTTTAAATTTCGAGAATTTTTAATTATATTTATAAATATATTAGCTTAAATTGCATGTATATCCTATATATAACTATATTATATATTTTAAAAGAAAAAGAGAAATTAAAATAATATATAAATATAAAAAGAAAATATAAAAATATAAAATAAAAAACAAAATACAAAAATTTAAAAACAAAAATAAAAAATAAATATAAAAAAACCCACAAAAAGAAATATAGACAAAGAGTTCACAATCACTTTTGCACTCATTTTTGCTCAATCTATCCTTTTCTGCTCCTTGTGTTCGACACTCTACACTACTTGTACACTATACACACATTTTGTTAAGTTATAATAAATTTAAATTCCACATCTATTTTTTATTACTTGATTATTATTGTGGGTTAATTGTTGTTTTAATTCGGATTTCTTGTCGGTCACTTCGACGAGTGTGTTCCCGCCTTACGTGGAACATACGACCACTCGATTTTTTTGTTAAACAAATGACGCCACTGCCGGGGAGCAAATGCGTATAGATTGATTTTTGACTGATTGTGATTTATTTGTCTACATATTTGTTTTATTTATTTTGATATTATTGTGACTTGTCTAATCACCCTCTCCTTATTGTCTTGGCTGCGAGGTACCATAAATCGAGGGAGGCTCTTCTAGGAATGTCTATGCACCCAGGAGAGGTGGTGTCACATCTCTGACCCAGCTGCCAGAAGGAAGCATCAGAGGAGGACTTAGAGGGAATCTTGAAGACAAATTTTTGTGCATTTATTTGAGCATTTATTTTTGTAATTCAAGTGAGAGAGAGTTACAATTATTGTAATAATACGGAACTCTCCGGGCTCTCCGACATTTCATGAGGTCCAGTATCTGAGGGATTGTTCCCTTGGGGGCCTCGTCGACTTTTTTGCTGTTTTCATCGTATTTTTTTCCTTCGCTTCCTGATTTTGATTTTCTTTCTTTTGTGTGATTGAACCCTAGTTTTAGGAGTTGCTTGACGATAGAATTAGGTCCAAACACTTAATTAATCATTGCATGTGGCTATAGTCTACGTCTGGATCTAGTTAAATATTAAATTGTCAATTCTTTGGACTTGAGATCGAGTGTCGAGAGAAGTGCTATACAACGCTTGCAGGATCCGCTGTAGCGGACACCAATGCACTTTAGAGACCGGACTTTTGGATCTCATTTCTGAGTATTTGACATTTTGTACTTCACGCTAATATCAATTTTTGTACCTAGGACGATTTCATCAGCTTGCATTGCATATAGTTAGGTTTCAATTCTGCTCAGCATCCATGCACGAAGAGAGACGGAGGCAAGGTGAGCATTTACGCTTTAGAATGCATCATTGATTTGCCGCTTGCATTGCTTTTCCGACTCTCTCCCTCTAATTTTGATCACTTAGGTGCTAAAAGGAATTGATTCCTCGTTAGGCACGTGCATTTTTATTAAAAATCTAAAAAAAAGCAATAATCAATAAAATCGAGACTACTAATATTACTTGACCCTAAAATCAAACACAAAGAATATCATTGTCTTGGGGCGAGTAATCCCCATCATTGTATTCGTTTTAGATTGCTCGCGTATACACTTCATCTAACTCTAAATCAAACAAGATAAAAAGATCGAACTTTCACAGTCTTCACCGAGTTGAGTAGGTGAATTGAGGGGTTTGTTTTGTGTGCATTTGTTTGTGTTTGCTTGTGTGAATACTTGATCTCTCTACGCATTTGCGCCTTTTTCTTCACATCCTCTTGAATTGACCATCGTGCTCTCCCGATCATTTTCCTTTTGTTTTGATATGGCCGACTGGAGCGCTTTTTATTATATAGACTTTGCAGATCCCTCGTACCCTCCAGCCGGTCCACCTCTATTTTTCCAGGAGAATTTCGCTCCTGATTTTTGTAGATATCCACCTCAGCCACAGTTTCAGACCTTGAATTTTTATTGACCTCCACCTTCACATTTTCCACCTTCACATCTACCTGAGACTTACCTATTAGAGTCCCCTCTTATGGCATACACACTTGAGACCTCGACCCAGTTCATGGAGCATATGAACTTGAGGATTGACGACCTCACTTACATAAATAAAATCCATATTGATGCTTCTTGATCTGACAACTTTTATTCATTTGAGGATTTCCATGAGAGCTTGTAATTGCCCAAAATACAAAAAAAATGAGAAAAATTAAAAATAAAAAAAGAATTCGGGAGACACATTGATGACTTATCTTGTGAGGAGAGGCCTACTTGCCAAAGCTTTTACCCACACATCCATTCACACCTTGTACATATTTATCCCCGAGGATGACACTATACAGATTGCTCTTCATCGTCCTCATGTATATGCTGATTCTGATATCCTCCCTTGTATTATGGAGATCCAAAAATGCAAAAAATATTGACTGAACCTGAAGTGGTGGCCACTATTCATGAGATCATCCAATCCCCACTTCGCCAGGCCATGTACCATATATATGATCCTCAACCCAAGAAGAGAAAGCGGAGGAGCAGATCTGAGCGTTATATTTTGACAATGACCACTGCCCACGCCATCACCCACCATCCACTTTCCAGAAAAAGGAACACTTCTACACCATTCATTAGATGCACCATCTCTGACCATACTTGTGATCACACACTCCTTGACAGTGGTGCTTCGATTAGCATGATACCCTTCTCACTGCTACAGTCTCTTCACTTAGGGCCTATCAAGAAAACCATGATGATCGTTTAGGTTGATGATGGATCAATAAAGAGGCTGAAGGGTATTCTAGAAAATGCTGTCATTTCGATTCATAGCATGAGCTATACGGTTGACTTTGTTGTATTACCCATGGAGACCTTCACTAGGGAGCACTCTCCAATCATCCTGAGATGACCCTTTCTCGCCTATGCAAGAGTCATTATTGATCACGGATCATGAGAGATTCGCTTCTGTCCTGTTGACAGGAGCAATGTGGTCATCACTGCACCTACTACCGACAAGAGACCTGCATCTGATGTGACCACACCTATCTTAGTTGACCCCAAGGACTATGACCTTGATGAGATGATCATATATTTTTGTTTATTGTTGGATTCTTCTGAGACCCAAGAATTCTACCCCATGAAGGAAGATTTGGAAAGCATAGACCTTGGAGTTCCCTCTTCTGGCACTTAGAGATGTGTTTATGACATCCGTGGGATTTGCACGATTGACACTTTAGAGTGGAGGGGAGATTTAGATGAGTCTGTTAAGGCTGAATTTGATCTTGTTGCGTTCATCCGTGAATTTGAGCCTTTTGATGATATTGATGATCTGGTTGAGACTGTAGAGGACGAACATGACTCGACTACTTCCATAGATGAGTTCAATCCTTTTGGTTTTGACCTAGGAGAGATCTCGCAAGACCTCCTTGACCTTACTTCTTTCGATGATGAGTTCGCCCCTTTTCACTTTGACATCTGTGAGATACCCAAGGACAGACCTAGCTACACTTCTTCCACTGACCCGTCTGTGCCTTCTCACACTAAGACCACTGTGGATCTTCGCCAGGTCGATCCTGATCGACACTTGTCTATTGAGGACCACGATATATCGACCTGCATCATGTCAGATCCATTCCTCAGCGGTCCCACAAGAAGGTTTGCTTTCGACCTTCTTTACCTCTGCACATCCATTCTCCTTGTATATTCGCTTTTGTTTACCTCCGTTCATCCACCGTATTGCTCATCCACCCCATTCTCGTGTGTGCCTTGCTTAGGACATAATTTGTCCTAAGTATGGGGGGGGGGGGTGGACGAGCCGAGTGTTCTTTCGTCATTCTGTTTCATCACTCTTGTTCTTGCCTATACTTAGGGCTCTTTTACCCTAAGTATAGGGGGAGTGATGTGCACATTCTTCGTTCCCTTTTTCTATCTTAATTTTCTTTTCTTCTTTTCTTCTTTTCCTTTTCATTCTTCTTTTTCTCCCGAAAAGGTGTAGCTCCTTTTTGTCAGTTTTCTATACTTAGGACGTACTTTGTCCTAAGTATAGGGGGGTGTGCAGCCCGAGTTCTTTTATTCTTTGATCTTCTACACTGTCTCCTATTCTTGTCTATACTTAGGAATATCTTACCCTAAGTATAGGGGGAGACCGTCTGAGTACGATCTATTCATTCCCACCCTTGACCCACCCTACCTTGTGTACAATCTTCTATACTTAGGATTATTTGATCCTAAGTATAGGGGGGACGGTCGACTTCTCATTCGTTCATTCATTCACTTCTTCATTTATTCTTTAGGCTTTTCTGTACTCATCACAAGTTATGTATTCTCTTTTTCTCTCTGATCTATGAGAACTTAGCTCAAGCTAAGTATGTGGGGGGTCGTATATACTGCGTATATATTGTAGCCATAACTCGTGCTTTCGTATTTTTAATAATAATGGATAAAATACTGTATAATATACTTATAAAATTCATTAAAATCATTTAAAAAAAGATGTTGGTTTTTCCTCAAATTCTTTGTGTATCTACTGATTAATAAATCAGGTAAACATATTTTTTGCAAAATGTTTGAAAAATATTTTGAAAATCTTTTTGAAAAATCTTTTGAAAACTATTTGGAGAACGTTTTGTTAAATATTTTCAACCTTTGTAAAATCATTTTGTTTGTAAAATGTCTTTTCTTTGGGTGAAATAAAATTTTTGAAAACTATTTGCAAATGGTTTTGAAAATGGTTGCAAAAATATTTTGATATATATATATATATATATATATACTTTTTGGAAAACCTTTGCAAAATGATTTTCAAATGTGTGTAAATGTTTGCAAAAATTATTTGTAAAAACTATTTTGGATATAATTATCAAAATTATTTGTACAATCATTTTCAAATAAGTTTGAGGAATATATACATTGTATTAAAATTCTTTACTAACTGTAATTATATATAAAAATGATCACTTACCCCTTGTAAATCTAAAAACCTAACTCTGGTAAATATAAGATGCATCCTTGTGTAAATATTTGTACCTATTGTTGGCTAAAATCTTTTGTTTTCAAAAATCCCAAAAACATTTGCAAAATCAAAAATGCAAAAACATTAGGAAAATATTTTTGAAAAACACCAAAAAATTGCATCTGCATAATCTTTTTCAAAAAATCCATAAAAAGTTCAAAACTTTGAAAAATGCATTAAGAATACATTTTCTGCATAGCATTTGCATGGCATTCGCATTTTCGGATTGAGTTTGATAATTGAACGTGTCTAAGTAAAATCCAAAGAATTGGATCTTGGTTGGACCTAGAATCTACCTAATAATAGGAACCTTATATGAGCTGGAATTGAGGTACTTCAGGTCTTGTTGACTTAATTCTTTGAGAATCTTAAGACTTGGTTTAATGGAATCTTGACTGCCTAAGTAGAGTATTTCGGAGCACACACATGGCTTTTGTCGATAATGACCTAACTTGGACACCTGCACTTTTCACTTGGCTCAATTTAGCTGGAGTGGTGAGGGTATTGGATTTGTCGTTATGAGACGCACACACGTGGAAACATTTGTCCTCGTCTAGGGAGGGAAGTGCACCCCAACCCGTCTAGTAGCAGAGACGTCTAAAGACAAGAGAGTGCGGGTTGCAATAACACTTCAAGAGGGATAGTCTACTGGCTCAAGAGGAAAAACTCCTTATGTAATTGCTGCTGTACATAGTATTAAAAAAAAACTCCAAAAAAGTGGACAGGCCTGATTGAAAATAAAATGCCTGCCGGGTGTACATATTTGTATAGTCAATAAGCAAGCTTGAGCTTTGAAGTCATACCTTGTGAGCCTAAAGCTGGAAGACTTGACCACACTGGTCTTGCATCCTAGGATAGGTAGCTACATTGGCTACCATCCATTCTTCTCTTCACCCCCTCCTCTTAAGCCGGTTGTCACTTGAACTTAGAAGGGAATACCTGGCTCCTTGAGGAAAGAGTTGCTGGATTGGGGAATCACTGTGTTTTCACATTGGAGAAGTAGGTCTCTTTGTGATTTCAATTGGGGAGAGCCACTATCACACACACTGTACGAGTCAGATTCATAGTCATAAGGGTTTGCGTATGAGTTGAAGTATTCTGACTTGGCTATTGAGGAGACTTGAGCAGAGTTTTGGGATTCTCGAAGGCTGTTGGATTCAAATCCGATTCCCAATAAGGTTCCGCCCCCACTAAAATTCCAAAGGTCCGACTTAAGCTCCAAACTTTGATTTTGTGAAGAAAAGTTTGAAAATTAAACTTAATCCATCTTTCTTTCTTTTTCTTTTCTTTCTTTTTCTTTTCTATACTTATTACATACGTGTTTACTCAGGACTAGCAAAGGCAAGTATGGGGGGGGATGGCGAATCTCCATTTCATATCCTTTATTATATCATTTTGGCCTTGAAAACCCTAGCAAATGCATGTAAATAGCCCTAATTCATGTAAATTAACATTCAGGCTTTGTTGTATAAATACTGTATAAAATATTGTTTTAATGCCAAAATTATAGAATAAAGAAAAGAAAAAGAATAAAATGTCAAAGATATTTTATGACACTAAATCCCAAGACCTATGCATCTCGATGACTAGGTTGACAAGAAATAAAGTACGGAGAGATAAGGGCCAATAATCCAATAAAACTCCCTTTTATTAAACCATTCTTTATTCATTTTTGGAACCCATTTTATTTTCTACTTTTTATACCTCAAATAAAGAGATTTTGTACATGGAAGTTGTAGATAATAATAATAAAAAAAATGCAAAATTGATTTCATGTAAAAATAATACACTATGTAAAAGTTATGCTCTAAACAAGAATCAAAATCTCAATTTCCCAGACTCATATCTCTCAAACAAAAACTCAAAATATATCAAAATCATCTTTAATTGTATATAAGTTTTAATAAACTATTTAATGAGGGTGGTTTCATATTTTTGGAGTTAAGGTGTGAAAGTTAGGTTTTGGACCCCCATTGAATAATATATCCGATTGAAATAATCATTTTATTATTTTTATTATCTTATATTTCTATAATTTTGTAAATATTATTTACAATATATATACATATTAAAACTAAAATAAAAACACAAATAAAACATTAAAATAAAATACTTATATAAAATACATAGGTAAAATACCTAAACCTGTACATATATATCATACACCTATTTAATTAAGTGTATATAATATACCAGAAAAAGATAACAAAAATATGTTTAAGTATATAAAAATAAGATATAATTTTATAAAATAATAAACTAAAATAATAAAATCAAAAATACAAAATAAAAATAAAATACTTCAAAATATAGATAAATATACCTATATATTGAACTCTAAAAACTAACTTCTAATTAAATACCTTCAAAAATAAATAAAAATCATAATAAAATACTTTAAAAAATAATAATCATTCTTTATTTTTTACCTAAAAATAATAAAAGTATTTACTATTTATTTTATCGTTTATAAATAATTTAGACCAGGTTTTTCCTGGTTGGTCCACGTGGACCAACAGGTTGTCTAGGGTTGACCGGTGGTCAACTTTTCTGACTGCAGTTGCGGCCTCTGTCAGACCTCATTTAACTCCTATTTCTCGATTTTTGCCTGAAGATTCTTTCCTCCATTCGGGTTGATCTCGTCATGACTTTTCTTCCTCGATACCTGAGGATTCAGGCGGGTGTGTCTCCTCGATCTTTAGATCATTGAGCCGACTGCTGTGCCTCGTTCTTCCCATCCGCTTGGTCAGCCTATATAAAAGTTCCTTCTTGAAGGCAGTGCCAGGGCTTTCTCCAGCCAGTTGGAGCGATTCAGGCGAGGCCAAGGAGCTTCCACCACCATCTCCGGTCGCCACTGGCCGTCGAGGTCGACTTCGTGGCTTTGGCCACTGAGGTACTTTATTTCTTGCTTTTCTTGTTTAGTTTAGTCCCTAGAATTTGCTTTCAATTTTATTTTATATTTTAATCACATCACTTAGCCGTTAATTACACATTCGTAGTTCACTGGAGCTAGCCTCCGACGAACCCCCATCCATTGTACCCCCTTGTTTTCTGACCGCCTGACCACCTCCATTTCATTCTCCTAACATTTCCCCATGCCCTTTGACACTCCAGCCAACCCGCTCCATCCTGGAGCAGGATCTAGGTGCTCCAAATCCCACGCCTCACTGGAGCAACCTTCGCCTCAAACCCCCCGCTTCCATTCACCCATCTAACGGTCGAGGCGATTTGCCATTGACCTTGGTTTATTTCCTGTGCAGGATTGAAGCCCCACGGACCAAGTGGAGCAATTTTGGAGGCTCACCGGAGGATCCTAGAGCTTTGCAGCTCCACCTACCCTTGTAAGCCCTCTGGCCATCATCAGAGAGTTTTGGAGCTACTAGCATACATAGGAGCCCTACAGGAGGAGGTGGAGCCTTTTTGAAGCAACAAAGCACATCGGAGGAGGGAGCTATCATCGGAGGTAACTCGCCATGCCGAAGTTCCTCCCTGTTCCTCTTCATCCTCCCTACGCCGTCAGATCTGGAATGAGCACCCATATCTCCAGCCATCGTCTGATCAAGTCCTCCTTCAGCCCTTGATCTCCTCCCGGAGATCTAATCTAGGACCTCAGCGTTGAACCGTCATCGAGCCCCCTCTTTGCGCCATGTGGATTAGTGAAGGGAGGGGAACCGTTCGATCGGTGCTTATATTAGGTATTTTGCAGTCTCCACCCAAACATTTTTTGTATTTAATATTTGAACCTCAATCTTTCCTTTGCAGTTTATTTACTTTTGTAAGATTTGCAAAGATGACCATGCTATTTTTGGTAATCGCGTTTAGGTCCACGCCATGTCACCTCACATGGCACCCCACGTGAGGTGACATTTTGCAGGCGTGCCCTTAGACATTTATGTATTTCATACAGGCTCAGAAGCTTTTTAATTATGTTTATTATTTCTGGAGAAATTGCAGATTGACCCTTGCACTTTATTTTATTTAAAAAATGCCCTACCGGTAATGTAGTTTCTCTTTGTTGTCTCTATTTATTTTAATTAGCTATTGTGCTATGAAAAAATCCCAAAACATAAGATTGAGTGCCTTATATTTTTGGATTCCATTTTTTTGGCATTCTCCTATTTTATAAAAATAAAAAAATAGCGTATTTATTTCCTATCTATAGTATACAATACATAAAAAATATAAAATCTTTCTGAAAAATTCAAAAAAATATTGTTGTGTTTATTTAGTTATTTTGCAACTCCAGAAATTGATAAAATCCAAAAAAAGAAAAATAAAATACCTAAAAATTAAAAAGACATAAAAACCTTTATAAAAATCTAAAAAAATCATTAAAAATTCTAAACATATTATTTTTATCTCTAAATTTTATATTTAGTAAGCAGAATCATTCTTCATCCTCTTATCCAAATTGATTTAATTAAATTAAATTATGTTGATGATAACTAAATATATATTTAATTTAATTTAATTATTTTTTGTATTTTTATACAACAAAATCATGGCTATTGAATAGAAACACAAATTAATCTCGATGATTGATTTTGTGTTTCACATGGATTGTGATCCATGGAATCCAAAATACTATAAAAGAAGAGGCAACCCTAGCTCTTCTTTTACACAACAATTGCAAGTTCTCTCTCTAATTCTCATACACACCCCTTCTCTCCTTCAAGAGTGGCCCTCCACCTCTGTCTCTAGAGAATACTGCTGCCGTCGTGCCGCTGCTTCGATCGCTCATGAATCTCCGTCTCCTTCAGTGCACCACACTCGTGAATAAGACATCGAATTTCATGTGACGATATCAGGAGATTACCCTCTTAGATTATCAACTCGTATTGTGAGAAGCGCGTGTTTCATCAACGTGCTCGCAACCATCTCCTCCATTGGATCGGACAAGAGATAGGAGGCCTATTACTTTAGAGACACGATCACAACCATGCTTCAAGAGGTATTCTGATACCTACTTTGTGGTTTAGATGAAACAATCCAAGAAATGTTCTTAGATCATGTGGTTTCATCGTTTTAAAGTTTTTAAATTCTGTTGCACCTAGCAACTAGTGCGACTAGTCGCTCTGATTGCATATGATACGATCTTCATGCTTCCGTGATGCTCTTAAAGATCTTTCCATATCCTTTCAAGTGGTATCACAATCTTGGTTGAGGTCTTGGATATAATCCAAAATACTTTGATTAAGTAGAGAATCAAACCAGCAAATCGCTCGAATTTATTTTGCACGATTCCGACTTCGTTTGCCTAGATATTCCATATTTAGTGGAGATGGGTCGCAAGATGATTAGATCATCAAACCTCTTTACTTAATGTGCTTATAATTCAACGGAAATCATGGAATTATGAATTTACCTTGATTAAATATGATGCCTAATAATTATGGAAATAATTGATTAAACATCATACACCATTGAATGGATGTTTCATGAAAACCCTAGTTTATCCTACAATAGTTGTTGGCCAATCTCTACAGGCAAAACGTTATCGCTTGAATAGGATTGGGGATTTGTTTGGAAAATCTCCCTATAATATTAATCAAAATGGTTTTGATAAATATTATATGGTATAACTCAAAATCTCTTTATAATGATGAATCTCAAGGAGATGTATTATATGGTATAACTCGAAATCTCCTTATAATGATGAAACTCAAGGAGATGTTCAGTGATGTTAACCGCACTAAACGTTATAATGTTATGAAAGAGCTTATTTGCTACAAACTTCAGGAAGGGACTTTAGTTAGGGAACACATACTCAAAATGTTTGGGTACGTCTCGGAATTAGAAACTCTCAGTGCTGACATGGATACAGATATGTAGTCTGACTTCATTCTGCTATCATTCCCTAAGTCTTTCAATAACATTGTGGTGTCATTCCACATGAACATGGCAGATTGATCTAATGCTGAGTTATTAGCTTCATTAAAGTCTGCAAAAGATGTAATGAAGAAATATAATCCCTCCAACACTCCAATGGTTGCATAGATCAAAGGGAAGTGCAGTTGGAAGCAAGGATCTCGAAAGGGCCCGACCCAGAAGAAAAACAGAAAGAGTCAAGATGTTGGCTCATCTTCTACTGCTTACGCACTGGCGACATCAAAGAAAATTAATGTTTGTCATCACTGCAATAAGCCAGAGCACTGGAAGCGTAACTATCTAGATTACTTGAAGTATGCTGCAAAGGTAAAGCCCCAATATGTATGAATTCTACTTTCATCATTGAAATCATTTTTCTTGTAGGATGAGAAGGTAGTTGGATCGTCGATTCTGGTGCTTCTGTTCATATATCCAATTTGTTGCATCTATTTTAGGAAACTAATAGTCTTGATGAAGGGGAGATAGTCATCCAGAGGAGATCTGATGCAACTGTTGTAGCAGTCGCCGTCGAGACCTGCAGACTATCATTATCTAGTGGAAGAGTCCTAGTACTTAAAGAATGTCTTTATGTTCTAGATGTTAGAAGGAACTTAATATATGTATCGAAATTAGTTAGAAATGGATTTTCGTTTCCGTTCTGTATTAAACTTGTCATAAGTCGTTATGATAAATATATTGCGGATGGTGTTCTGACTTCTGGTGGACTCTATGAATTATGCTTTGATAAAAATGTCATGAATGTTACTACCACTACTAAAAACCCTACAAGAACCAGGGAGGATGGAAATCATTCAAATGTGATTTTGCATCAAAGGCTTGGTCATTTATCTGTTGATAGGATCAATAGATTGATGAAGGATGGACCCTTAGATTTTCTACAGGTTCGATCATTGTCTACCTATGAACATTGTATTTGAGGTTAAATGACTAGGACATCTTTCCGTAACAAGGTTATAAGATGCGTAGATATTCTTGACCTAATACACACTGATGTATGTAGTCCCTTCAATACCACAACCCAAAGTTGATATCTACATTATTTGACATTTATTGATGACCTTTCATGATACTGATTTATCTTCCTATTACGTCATAAATCTGAAACCTTTGAAAAGTTCAAAGAGTTCATGGCTTTGGTTGAGAACCAAATCGATAGGAAGATAAAACAGATTCGATCTGATCGAGGTGGTGAGTACCTCGCATGCGAATTCAAGGAATACCTTAGAGAGAAAGGAATTGTCTCCAATCTCACTCCTCCTATAACTTCCCAAGTTAATGGTATTGCTGAAAGATGCAACATGGCCATTACGGACATTGTCTGTTCAATGATGAGTAAAACACATTTACCACTTAGTTTTCAGGGATATGCAGTAGAACGTGATATATTTTAAATAAGATTCCTAGCAAATATATACCTAAGACTCATCATGAGCTTTGGTATGGAACGAAACCTAGTGTTAATCACTTAAGGATTTGGGGTTGCTTGGTCCATGCGAAGAACGTGGACGTAAGTACAACAACAACAACAACAACAAAGCCTTTTCCCACAATTAAGTAGGGTCGGCTACATGGATTCTTCGCCTCCATTCAGATCTATCTTGGGTCAATCTCGGACTTATATCCAAAAAACTAAGATCCCTTCGTATAGTCTCTTTCCAACACTTCTTGGGCCGTCCTCGCCCTCTCTTAGCCGGCTCAACATCCCAACACTCGCATCTCCTAACCGGTGCATCAGTTGACCTTCTTTGCAAATGACCAAACCATCTTAAGCGGTTTTCTCGCATCTTATCCTCGATCGGAGCTACACCAACTTTATTTCTGATTGCATCATTCTGAATCCAATCTTTACGTGTATGTCCACACATCCATCTTAGCATTTTCATTTCTGCTACAACCATTCTCTGCACATGTATATGGTTCACAGGCCAACATTCAGAACCATAAAGCATAGCAGGTCTCACGGCTGCTTTGTAAAACTTTCCTTTAATTTTTAAAGGAATTTTCTTATCACAGAGAACAACGGAGGCTCCTCTCCACTTTAGCCAGCCTGCATTTATTCTATTAGTAACATCTCCATCAATTTCCCCATCATGTTGCAAAATAGATCCCAAATATCTAAAAGAATCTCTCTTCTGAATGTTATTGTCACCAATCTTCACCTCGATTCCTTCACCATTGCTTCCATCAAATGTGCATTCCATATATTCAGTCTTAGCCCTACTTATACGAAAACCTTTAGTCTCCAATGCATGTCTCCAAACCTCAAGCTTCTCATTTACTCCATCTCTAGTCTCGTCAATCAACACAATATCATCAACAAATAACATACACCAATGTAACTCATCCTGGATGTGACTTGTATTGAGAACGTGGACATAAGTAAGCTAGAATATCACACTCATAAGTGATACTTCATTGGGTATGTTAAGGATGGTATTGGATACCAGCTTTATGGCCCTGAGACACAGAAGGTCCTTATATATATAGATGTAAAATTTTTGGAGAATGATTTCCTTAAGAGTTAAGACAAAAATGAAGTGAAGGAACTCATTAAATCCCTAAGGATACTGAGTTTCCTAAACCAGAAACTGAGGAAGTAAATGAAGATGTAACACCTGTATCTCTTCGAAGGAGTTCGAGGGTGGTTGCACCACCTGAAAGGTACAGATTCCATGTGTCAGGAGAAACTGACAATAATCCAGCTTCATTTGATGAAGCACTCGCAAATCATGACATGGATAGATGGATGCTAGCAACGAAGTCTGAAATATACCCCATGCATAAAAATGGTGTTTGGACCCTAGAGGATCCACCTAGAGGGGTAAAACCCATTGGGTGTAAATGGATCTTTAAGAGAAAGAAGGGGCCTGATGGGAAAGTAGAGACTTTAAAAGCACGACTCCTTGCCAAGGGTTACACACAGAGGGAAGGCATCGACTACGATGAGACATTCTCTCATGTGGCTATGTAAGTCCATCAGGGCACTGCTACGTATAGCTGCATATCTTAACTATGACATTTGGCAGATGGACATCAAGATGGCTTTTCTCAATGGATACCTCAAAGAGGATATCTATATGGGGCATTCCCAGGGCTTCATAACCGAGGAAGGCAAAGTATGCAAGCTGAAGAAATCCATCTATGGGCTCAGGCAAGCTTCTCATAGCTGGAACATCATATTTGACGAAATCATAACAGTTATGATTATGTGCAGAATCCTGATGAACCATGTGTGTATAAGAAGCTTAGTGGGAGCACCATTGTGTTTATCGTGCTTTATGTATATGACATCCTTATCATTGGGAATGATACATGGATAATGACCAGTGTTAAGATTTGGTTGTCCCATACATTCGATATGAAAGATCTTTGAGACGCCTCTTACATCTTGGGCTTGAAACTTTCCAGAATCGAGAAAAGAGGAACTTGGGATTATCACAACATGGGTACATTAATTTGGAGCGGTTCCATATGGAGAACTCCAAGAAAGGCTTCCTTCCCTTAAGACATGGTATCCACCTGTCTAAAGGGATGGCTTCTCAAAATTTTGAGGAAAAGAAAGCCATAGTTGGATGCCCCTACGCATCAACTATAGGAAGCTAAATGTACTCCATGATGTGCACAAGGACAGATATCTGCCATGCAGTGGGAGTGGTAAGCTGTTACCAATACTGCTATGGATAACAACACTTGAATGCAGTGAAGAACATGTTCAAGTATCTAAGACGGACACAAGATTACATCTTGGTCTATGGAGATGAAGATCTCCAAATCTTAGGATACACGAATTCTAATTTCCATTATGATATTGATGATCAAAAGTCAATATCAGGGTTTGGGTTTTTGTTGAACGGTGGTGCTGTGAGCTGGAGAAGTAAGAAGCATGACACTATGGCCGATTCAACAACAGAAACCATCTAATGCTGCAAGGGAGGCAGTGTTGTTGCATAAGTTCATCCTGGATCTTGGCGTAGTTTCTTCTGATACTCCCATCCCGCTACCATGCGATAACATAGGAGACATAGCTCAGGCGAAGGAACCCAGACGACATCAAAAGAGCAAGCACATGGAAAGGAAATACCACATCATTCGGGAGATTGAAAAGCATGGTGGTATCATCATCACAAAGGTGGCCTCTGTCGACAACGACACTGATCAACTTACCAAACCTTTGACACAAAAGGTTTTCGACAGCTTGTAATGAGTATGGGTTTAAGGATTGTACCCGAATGGTTTTGAGGGCTAGTGGGAGATTGTTAGCAATGTGAGTCCGAGGCGAACCATTCCTACAATAAATGTTATTGCAATGTTTGATATATCAATAAAAGTTATCGGTTTATTTTCACTCCCTATTTGAGATTAAAATGAATGAATGAATGCACTATAAGGTCCCTTAGTACTATTATGGTTATGTACCATGGCCATCCTGATGATCATACAACTATTGATTCAATTATTGAATCATAGAGGCTGGTGCTTGGATGAATATCTAAAGAGTTATATTGAGGACTCATCAAGCATCGTCAAATGATTGTTGAGAGATGTTCTCCAGCCTGAGTAGGAGATGACTATCCTTTCTCATTTAGATGATATTTGACCGATCTCTTGATGTAGGTCCTCTACATAAGAATAGAGATTCAGAGGTGTCAGATAAGTTAGGTCAAAGAGTTGACTTAACGAGATCGAGATAACCGAGTCCTATATCGTATACTATCATGACATATGCATGCATCCTCTGATAGGAGACATATGTGTTACTATATGTCTAAGTATGTATATTTCACAGACCGATAGGTTAAAGGCCTAATCAAGGTCTATACATCGACGAGCTGGTATGCATATAAGGGTATATGAGTAATACGATCTCTCAGAGGGATCATACATGTTCATTTGTGAATCGGAAGACATGAGCTCACTCATGAGGTATTGGGACTGATCAAATTCCATGCATGGTCATCTTACTTTGGAAGCATGACAAGAATTGTAGGTATGATATATGCTTTTGGAAAGCATATGATCGATATCAACTCCCAGTGACCGAATGAGAAACTTAATGATATAATCCTAAAGATGACAGTGTAAATTGATCTATATCTTTGGGTTTATTTTAGGTCTTCCAATATGTAGGATGTACATGTATTAGGAATACCTGAGGGTGTTGTGATCATTAACGATTGTATAACCATGACGCTTCCATTCTTAGGGAGTGATGAAACATGCCTGGGTTTTAGTTACTCCTCCTATTAGAGAAGTGATCTAATCTTAGTTCAAGTGTTGGACATTGACCTGAATGTGATTCAGATGCATTGAGAAGATTGGATCTGCGACCATGATTCAATCAAGCATCTATGAGAGGTCCCCGGGATCTGGATTTGAGATGTGATCTCAATATCCAAGTCACTATACATGGAATGTACAATCGCCCTGTCCTTATCTTCAATTATCGGCAGATCATGCACATTGTTCTTGAAAGAGTTTAAGAATAATTCCATTGTTGAATTATGTATCTAAGCCTTGAGGTGATTAAATATGATTTAATTATCATGAATAATTTGAATAGGATTCATATTATTTAAATACATAAGAATGATGATCTAAGATAATTAAATGTGATTTAATTATCAAGGATATGAATAATGTGGATTGTACTATCCATATTATATATATATATATTATAAATGTGATTTATAATATTTTAGAGAGCTTATTGTAAATTATATCTTCAAATTAATTGTTGATGTGAATTAGATTCACAGTGGAAATTAATTGGAAATACAATTTACAGTTTATTTTGGGTTGTGAATATAATTCACAATTATTTAATGGCGTGATTGCAATATTCACAAAATTAATTTGAAATTATTTTTTTGTGAAACATTAAATGGCGTAATTTGAAATATTTAAATTCTGTTGCACCGAGCAACTAGCACGACTAGTCGCTCCAATCGCATACAATGCGATGATCATGCTTCCATGATGCGCTTAAGGATTCTTTCCATATCCTTTAGATCAAAACTTGCAAGTGGCTCCAATGTACTTTACATGAAAGAATGAAGCCGATACAACCACAATGAGGGTTCTGTGAAGGTGGGTTGTGTGGTTGGTTAAAATATGCTCAATGGGTCTTTGAAGATGGGTTCTCTTTCTCTGTTTCCTATAGAGTATGGTTGTAGCTTGATACTCGAAGAATAAATTCAAAGGATGCTCTACTTGTTGCGCAGAACTGCAAGAGAATCTAGGGATGGAGCTCGAGAAATAGAGGGCTCAACTATGATACGTTACAGTGACCAGATGGATGGATGAAGCTCTAACAAACATGAGGAAGGAGGATCTTAAACAGATGGATGGTTATGAGAGATAGAGAGAAGATGGTGAGATCAAGAGATGGAGGTGCTCGATTTGGAATTAAGTAATATAGAAGTTGACGAGAAGAACTAGGGAGATGACAGTCACATAGGAATCATACGGAAAAAGAGAAAAACAAAATGGGAAGAAGAAAGAGGAACGGGGAAGTGGAATCACCTGGGTCTTCATTGGAGTTAGAGTTGTGATGTGTGGCTCCGATTGTGACATCGAGTGGTGTGGCGGAGGGCGTCGCGAAGCTGAAGCAACAACCTTCAGAAAGGGAGCTATGACAGGTGGATGGGACCACCTTAGATCTCATCGGAGGCTCATCTTCATTCAAAGCTGACCTCATCAAGCTGTCACCTGGACGGGAGGTTGAGCTGCGATCTCTCCTATCGCAAGGTGGATACTCAACGATAGCAGGGGTACTTGGAGTTTTGATGGGTCGAGGGTGCGAGTTCGCGAAAGGGGTAGAGATGAGGTGATCGTGGAGGTGCGAGCTTGGTCATGCAAGGTGAGCGAAAGGCAAAGATGGATGCGGCTTGCAGGAGAAGTAGTCGAAGGTGGTGGTGCAATGAAGGCGGAGGGCATGCGTAACCGACTTGGTCAAGAAAATCACTAGAGAAGAAGGGTCCTTGGTCGTTGGATTGGCTCTGAATTGAAGGGTGGTGATGATGCCACATAGAATACATGATAACATAATAAAAGAAAAAAATTAAAGAATAAAATAAATAACATAAAAAAGAAAGAGAATCAGAGCCATTGGATGAAGCACCCTTCATCCAATGGCCCAGAAAAGGGGATGCAAAGAGGAGTAAGTGGGGTGGGGTGGGGGGTACATGGTGGCTCCAAAAGCATCCACATGTCCCTCCAACAAAATAAAAAAAATAAAAATCAAAGATAAATCAAAATAAAATTGAGAACAATATCAATCAAAAAGTGATCTTCATGAAAGTAGTTCATCTCGATGAGACCTACTATAAGAGACCAAAATAAAAAAAGTCATATGTACAAAGTGATTTTTTGGGTGGTATAAAATACCATATTTTATGTTTTATTTTTATTATAACTTTTAAATTAGGAGAAAAAATCAAAATAAAATCAAATAAAATATAAAAGAAATATTTACATCTTAATCTATTTTTGTGATTTTTAATAATTAAGAAAATAAATAAATAAAAAGGGAGGGACTTATGTACATACTCTGAATACATACTCAAAATGATTCATTTTCTTTGATTTTGTAATTCATTTTAAGTTGGGATTTTGTACACTTTTTTAAAACATAAATCAAAGAAAATAAATGAAAAATAATCTAATTAAAAAGAGTTAGTTATGTACGTAAATGATAAGTCAAAGTTAGTAGATATGTACATTATGCAATGTGGACCCAAAACCCAAGTTTCACATATAAACTCGGATTCCTTTGAATTGGTCTTGTTTTGTAGATAATTGAATGTATATTATTTCAAAAGTGAGTACGGGATCACAAAAGACTGTATGTGAGAGATATTTGACCTTGCGTCATTTTGTCTCAAAACTAAGGTAGGATTTTATTGAGTATATATACACGTTATTATTTTTTTCTAATATTTTCCTTTATTAATGTTAATATTATGTACACAGTGGAGTCAATTCATTGTATTTGGAGTTAGTATAAAATAAAGAAAAATAAGGAAAGTTAGTTAATTTATAGGTGACTATTTACACAGACCTTATGGCTTCTGATTAATGTAACTATGAACGTTAATACATGAATGATAATTATGCAATATAAATATATAAATGCAATTAATTACTTAGGATTAGAGCTCTATTTTCATCTTTTAAAGAGATGAGTCACATATTCATCAACCCCTATACTTAAACATTGATCGTTTATGAGCAACTAAAATGAATGCATCAATGAAATGAGATTGGATTCCATACAAAGGTCATGAACAAAAGATTAAAATGGAGCTTGACTTGACCTTTACATTAATAATATGGCAGAACTCCTCATGAGAATCGTGGTTTTAAAAAACAACAGTCTCTAAGTTGTACAAGTCATCATCCGGGTCTGACTCAAAAGTCTTCTTAGATAAACCCCCTCCCAAAGCATCCTACATGAACATTGAATAACTGTCGCTGGTGTGTGAAGGGGTTACATCTTCCCATACAAGATGCCAAACTATCATGCAAATCTCATCTTCTAGTAACTCATCCTTGGGGAGTCAGGTGTTTCCTTTTAAGTTCTTGTACAAGCTAGTTCACAACAAATATAAAGGGAAAAGTCTAGAAGAAGGGGAAAAGAATCGGAGTGTGACCAATGTAGTCACATCTCCTGTGAAGCTTGGTCAGTTTAGCCAAGTTTGCACCAAGATCTGCAGACTATATGAAGCTTGGACCATTGTGATCAATGATGTACTTTAGGAATTGGCTTCTTTTTGGTAGGAATTGTGGTTGTTCTGCATTAATCTTTTGTGTCGCAATGGATATAGAATCGTTTTTCCGCCCATGTTTTGGGGTCTTAGAAAAAATGTACTAGCAGTCCATTCCTCATCCGAAGTTTTACTTATACATATTACTATGATCTTTAGATATCCACGATGTCAAAGAAAAAGATGCACAATCTACCAACACCTCGTCTAAGTTGAGCTAAGTGTGCGGTGTAGAGTATAGATTAGTTCCCTA
Source organism: Ottelia alismoides (assembly GCA_037367405.1). Classification (NCBI taxonomy): domain Eukaryota; kingdom Viridiplantae; phylum Streptophyta; class Magnoliopsida; order Alismatales; family Hydrocharitaceae; genus Ottelia; species Ottelia alismoides. The sequence continues at coordinate 144,845 of JAZKJV010010743.1, forward strand.
TCCAAGAATTTAATCAGAATGAGGTCATCAGATTAGACACGAAGAGTCAAATTATAGACATTATCTTGTGAAACTTGGAGAATTAAGTCCATGACCCGAAGTTTCTAAAATCCTACTTCTCAATGAAGTTCCTTTGAAAATTTAAGTGGGTTAAGGTCAAGTCAATTCTACTCTAGGTTTTTCCTCATGACTCGATTCAGAACCGGTTGACTTTCCATTTTGTGCTTGCATGGTATGCTAATGAAATGCATCATTTCTTTTTATTTTTTAAATGAATGAATGAGAAGCCATTTTATTTGAAATTTTTTTGTTATACACCTAATTTTACAAAAGTTTACAATACAAGTACTGTGTACAATAAGATTATACAAATCTATATAATTATTCAGCATGTATATAATATACACATTATATGATTTTTTTATTTTTTTACAAAGGTTACCCATCCCATATTTATTGAATTTTATACACATAATATATGCAAACGTACGAGCTATGGGTAAAGTATATGTGTAATACCCACCCCCATACATTACATATGTTATGTCCTCAGAGCACAAAAGGCGAGCAAAAGATATAGCTTGTGCTGAGCTTAAGAGAGTGAAAAGAATAGAAGTATAGAAGTCGGCCTGACCCCCTATACTCAGGCTCTGGTCTGCTTAAGTGTAGAAGAAGAGAAAAAACAGGGTGGTCTAGGTCAAGAGGAGAATGAATGAATCAGTAAATTAATATACATGTGAGCATTGGTCCCCCCTATATTTAGGCTCCAGACAACCTAAATTTAGAAGAAGTAATGTGAGAACCGATGAGATTAGGGGATATACAAAGGAAAAATGAAAAAGAAAAGAAAGAGCAACTCATGTCACTCACCCCTATGCTTATGATCTAGATATCCTAAGTATAACCACTAAAATAAAATTGATACAGAACTAGGGTAAGTGTGCAAATCACGGGAGAGGAAGGGAACACAAATAAGAAAATCTATACAAGATGTAGTGAGAATATACAAGGACCAAGAAGGTTTGTGACGAACCTTCTTGCGGGAACGAGGAGGTAAGGAATATACAGGTGTTTTGCTGTCAGAATTGTCATCAGAGGAATAATAATGAGGGGATGGGATCGTCCAACGAGGGTCAACACATGACTGCTTGCTCAAATAGGACTTAAGAACAATCGGACTGAGGTCCTCACATAGATCACCTCATTCGAACCCAATGGGGAATCCTTAGAAAATTCCTTCTCAAGTACGTCGAAGGAAACTTTCTTAACCAATTTTTCTAGAACCCGATGCATTATGAGGAAGAGGAGAGTGACACACCTTGAGGGGTTTGGGGGAACGCCTCGTGGATTCGGGTCTCATCTTCTTCTCACTAGATAACCGACTAGAGGGAACAACCTCTTTCTTGGAATGGAGTGGTATGGTACTGGTTGTCTTTCTAGGTCTAAGTCCTAAAGGTCATCTACAGAAGGATGCGATTGGTGTGGTAGTGAAGGCACCTAAATCGAATCACCAAAATGGTCAAGACAATCAGAAAATAGTGGGTCCTACTTAGAGAGAGCTTTTGTTCATGAGTTCTTTATAGAAACTGTCACAGTGGTGATGAGACACGCAATTGGAAATGTGGATGTATGAGGAGTCTCTGAACCAATGGTCGGTTTGATAGTCGGTATCTCAAGTGTAGTAGAGAAATAGGACTCATCTGTCTCTTGACGTTCACAGCTGTCAGTGGCTATTTGTGTCGCCTTAGGATGCAGTGTGTCCTCAAAGGTCACGTACTGTCGGTATGCATCCAATTTTGGGAAATTGATCTCCCGAGTCTCGCAATCTATAGTTGCCTTAGCCAAGGGTAAGAAAGGCTTCCAATAAACAATGGGAGATTGGTTGACCTCTCCTTGATGCTCAATATCAATGATAGTAAATTCCACTCTGAGTGGAGCACCTTGGAAAGAAATGATGACAAAAATAATCCCTACCGACCGATTCATGGATCGATCGACCAGATAAACGATCACTCTCGATTTTAAGTGGTCCAAGTTTGAGCTTATCAGATACGGGGGTCAGGAGGATGTTCACAGATGATTCATCATCGATTCCAACATGGGTAAAGATGACATCTTTGATTTTACATTCAACCCTAGGCAATCGCTTCACTCTGCGGCTCTTGGTCTTTCTCCCCATCACAAAGGAGGTTTCCATAGACACTAAGTGTCTCTCAGTCATGGTTCTCTTATTACCCGACCTCTTAGGCATCATTTACTTCTAACAAATCTTTTGAGGTCGGGAAAGTGTTCTTTGATTTCTATTAAGGGAAGTTCTATAATAATTTCCTTAGCGATTTCTTCCCTCAGGGCATGGTCCAAATATTTTAGGTCCTTTTCATTTTCAATTTTTATGATATTGTCTGGGTTTTTCAATTTTTTGGGTATTTTTGAGATTTTCAAATTTTTTAATCTTTGTGAAAGATGAAGTAGGAATAGGAGAGCATACGAACTCTAGATTGGAGGATAAGTGGTTAGTAGAAGAGGGAGGCAGAAGAGACTCCATCTGTACACTGTGTATGGTTTTTCTTGTGTCTAGATTTTCAACGTTGAATACAATCATTTCTTTTTCTATTTTCACATCCGATCAGGCAACAATGAATTCATCTCTTGACAAGTCTAGAACTGTCATCCTTCAAAAAGTTCCCATGATAAATCATGGGAGAAATATGTTCAGTTGGAGGGTACTACTGAGAATTTCCGGTCTCATACTCAATACACCTTGACTCTAGAATGTAATACTGGGTTGAGTGTAGACCATCCGTATGGCAGATGCCTCATATGGAGGAGTTAAGAGACACAGGTCTTGTAGATCGAGCTCATGAGTCTAACCCATGTATGTGTAAGCTCTCCAAGTGGGTGGTATGCAGGTTGGTCAATGTGAGCTTGATCACCAAGGTCAATCAAGTTCAGAAATTCATAAGGGGTAGGCCTCTTCATTCGATTTGTTTGGTCGACCATGTTATATCCTAAGACAAAATCAGGATGTGTATGTGTAAATTGTTAACTTGTCCCAACATTCATATGAGGAGAGAATGAGGTATGTGAGGGTAAATAGCTCTGCTAGTCATCTGTCTCAGTAGTGGCTTACCCTTAGAATGGTTATTTGATTCCTGCAAGCGCTCAAGAATATGGTGAGTCAACCCAAGATGGATGTGGATCATGAGTGTAAGAATGTGAAGTTTCTAAGAAGTGCAAAGAAGTAAAGAAGTCAGTCTGAGTTCTGATTTCATAATCGGAGTGGGGTGGAATTGACCATGGGTAAGGGTCTCTTGCGGATGGTGGATGGTACATGGAAGATGGAGAAGATGAAGATGATTGGTGTATGACTTAGGGAAGGTGAACCCACGGGGTCTGGGTACGAGGACCAATATCCCGACATCTTCGAGAGAGATGAGGGAAACAAAAAGTGGATCATGGTTGAAAGGTGCAAGTGCACAGAATAACACATAAATAGACAATACACAAAAGCAAACCTTGATTCCACCTACTTAACACGATGATGGTTGCAAAGGTCCGAATGCTATCTTTTCAATTTTAGTTTGGTGGTCAATCGATTTTTGTTATACAAGCATACAAGGGGAGTCACATGACGCCCAGCGTACACTCCCGATCATGTCCCTTAGGATTATAGTGAGAAGATGTACATCAAAATGTCTCTCTAAGGTCGAAGGCAAGCGCTTGCAGATCCCAAGCTCACAAGAGTCAGACCTGGAGACTTAGGGTGCAAGTCTAGGGATTTGGGGTCTAACCTTAGCGTATATGTCCTCACCCACTCTGTTTGGAGGTATGTACTTACGTACAAGGACAAAGTTTCTCTCGCGAAAACAATATCAATTTTTATGATTTTTTTGGTCAAAAATACATTAGAGTCCTAGTTCAAGTAGATTATCACTTGTAATTTAATCCATCACTCGGCACACATATCAACAATCCCAATTGCTTTTAATTTTGCAAGTTGTAAAATAGAGGAAGGAGATCAAAAAAGCTGATGTAAAGTCAGAAAATAATGATGAATGTCAACTTTGTAGACTTACATTGTTTCCCTGTTCTTTACATGTGGGATACAATACAAAATTGAACACATGTCGCTCCCACCAAAATTCCAAACATAAAATCCAAGATAAATTAAAATAAAATAAAAAATGATGTCAAATCAAAAAGTGGTCTTCATAAAAGTTGTTTATTCGATGAGACCTACACATTTTTTGAAGAGACCAAAACCAAAAAAATGTCATTTGTACAAAGTGATTTTTTAGTAATATAAATTATCGTATTTTATTTTTTTACCATTTTTAAAATTTCAAATGAGAAAAAAATCAAAATAAAATCAAACAAAATATACAATAAATATTTCCATCTTAGTTTAACTTTATGTGATGTTTAATAATTAAGAAAATAAAGAAATAAAAAAGGAGGGACTTTTGTACATACTCTGAATGCATACTCAAAATGATTCATTTTCTTTGATATTTTGATTCATTTTAATTTGGGCTTCTTGGAAACTTTTTTAAAACATAAATGAAAGAAAATAAATGAAAAAGGAAAAAAATTAAAAAGAGTTATCTATGTACATAAAATGGTAAGTCAAAGTTAGTAAATATGTACATTATACAGTGTGGGCCCAAAATCCAAGTTTCACATATGAACTTTGATTCATTTGAATTTGATCCTGTTTTGTAGATAATTGAATGTATATTAATTAAAATGTGAGCACAATTTCATAGGAGACTGTATGTAAGAGATATTTTACTTTGCATCTTTTTGTCTCAAAACTAAGGCAGGGTTGTATTGAGCATAAATACAAGTTATTATTTTTCTAATATTTTTTATTTATTAATATTAGTTAATTTTATTGGATTTGATGTTAGCATAAAATAAAGGAAAATATGGAAAGTTAGTTAATTTACAACGATTTACACAAACTTTCTAGCTTTTTATTAATGCAATTATGAATGTTAAAATATGGATCTTAAATACACATGCATGAATGATAATTATGCAATATAAATGGATAAGTGCAATAAATCACTTGGGAATAGAACTCTACTAGGATGCATACACGCGCTTCGCGGCGTGAGTATTTTTTCAAGATAATGTATAAGAACATAATGGGATCATAATATGTGAAGTATGAACATATTGCGAAGAAATCTTAATGATCTGGAAGGTATGATTTCCAAATAGAATGCTTTATTTTATTGACTTAAAGATAATGTTATATACAATAAATAGTAGACATCTAATTAAAATAAGGACAAATAAAAGAATAAAAATTCAAAATAAGAAGGGGAGGAGGGGAATTTTTGGTAGAAAAAATGTGTCTGTTTTTTATTAGTGTTGGTCACATCATAGTTGGTATTTATTAGATTTATAATATCTTATGATTTTTTAAAAAACAAAATTTGTTGTACTTTTTTTATAATTTATCCTACATATATCATATATATATTATTAAAATTTTAAATTTTATTTTTCAATTTATATTTAGCTTTATAATATATATTACGATCATGTTTTACACACACATATTCAGATAACGTATTCTATACATCCCACTATTTAAATTTATTTATTTAAAATCTATGAATTTTTATTTTTTTTAAAAAATTTTATGAATTTTATTTCATTTTATGTGTTTTATTTTTTATATTATTTTAGTTTAGCCGCACGTATAAATTATATATATTATATATTTTTATCCATTTACATGTAATAATTTTGTTTTTATTTTATTTATTTCTAATTTTTTTATGTTATATTTGTTTATTAATTTCTAATTTTGAAAAAAGTTCTAATATACAAAAGTATAAGAATGTAACATCTAACCATTTTTATTTTAGCTATCAAAATGCTCAAAAAAGAAAATTATTTTAATGCCTTAATATATTTTTAATATTTTTAGTATTTTTTATTTTGAAAAATATTTTAGTTTTCTATTTCTAAAAATAACAAAATAAAATGATAAGTTAAAACTAAATGAGGACTTAAAGTAAATAGAACCTTAAAATACCAAATAAAGTTTAAGGAAATAAGGAAGTTATATATCATAAAAGAAGAAATAATGGAAGACTTAGAATAATTGTTTGGAACACATCTATTTTAACTCATGTATTTATGAAACAATCTATAAACTTAAACTATTTATCGAACTTTTAAATGTTTAATACTTAAATATCGAATGCTATAAAAATAAGTTAATTATGCTTTATATATGATTTGGAACTTATTATAATATATCAATCACGAGTTAATACGATGTTATAAAGTATAATATTCATGCAATAGAATATTTAAAATTAATTTATTTCAAAAAATTCATTTGAATAAAAAATCTATTACTTAAAAATATTACATATGAATGATATCAATACTAGTTTTAAAAATATTGGATTTATTTTTTTTCAAAATAGTAGATTTAAAAGGAAAATAATACTTTTAAAAAGGATTTTTTAATATATATATTTCAATTTTTTATATAAGATAAGAATAATATATACTTTGACTTTATTTAGTTAATATTAATATATTTTTAAATTTAGAAATATGAATTTTGTAAGATATTAAATGTGATTGATGGAGAGAGGTAAAGGGAGGAAGTGAGAGAATATGGAGAGAGAGAGAGAGAGGGAGAGAGAGAATGAGTGGGGGGAGAGAGAATACAATGAGAGAGAAATAAAAAGAGGCGGGAGTGAGGAGGAGGGAATATGGAGAGAGAGAGCAAGTGGGGAGAGAGAGAAAGAGAAAGAGAGGAGCACGTGTTTGCATGGAGAGAGGAGAGATAGCAATGAATGGAGAGGAGGAGAGAGAGGGGAACGATGTGTGTGGGAGTAGATGGGAAAAGATAGGGGTGCCACGTGTTAGTATAAGGGAGAGGGATAAGAAAACCCACTATTAGTAGTATGTATAGATTTTCAACTTTTAAAGAGATGAATCACATATTCATCAACTATGCAAACCCCAAGTTCACCAACTTCATACAATGAAGGCCGCAAAGGTCTAATTGTTTATCTTTTCAGTTTTAGTTTGGTGATAAAACAATCTTTTTGTCTGTTACACACAGGTGTGTTGCCTTGTGATGAACGCGCATTTAGCTACATTGATATGGTCTTGTTGTAGCACAACCAAATATGCAATACATCAGAAATTGAGATAGAATATCTCCACAAGGAGGGCCTCGGTTTAATATTTTTTATTAGGGAAGTCCAAGGTTGAACTCAGGCACATGATCTATCTTGACGATTAATCAGATCTAATACCTAGATTAAGGGATATATTTATCTACATAGGTCAACAATGCAGAAACAATGCAATGCAAAACAAGATGCATGAACAAAATGCATTTTTATGGTTTCATGCAAGTCAGTTTAAGTGATATGCAACACAATACAATAGTATGCACACATGTATATACAAGAACAAATATCGCCCTAAATGGCCAGTAGATTGAGAAATAAATGTATAATCAATTTCATGGTTTATTTGATGCATTAAACTAAATGTGTATCTCAACAATGACATTTAATTGAAAGGAAATATGGCACATTATATCTCAAAATTAAGCATACTATTATAAATGTCAAATCAAGAATTATATCACCATCAACTTGAGAATTAAACAAGCATTAAAATGAAACTTAAATCATTGAAATCAGAGTTCAAATGCTCAAGGTATGAAGTAAATAGTCCAAGGGCATAACTGAAAAGAAACATGTAAAAATATCTACAAAACTTAGAGAATAGGTCTTGTCTATTTTTACAAATGTGAAAATCTCATGGCCCTTCCCTGTAATTTTCCCAACTACGTTGGGTCATTTTGCAGTTTCAAGAAATCGGTAGGGTCCCCATGAAATTTTTACAGGCAAGCCACATGAGGCACATGTGGGAGGACCTATTTGCAATTTGAAGAAGATGAAGGGCGTTGCTGCAATTTTCCTGGGCCACCATGCGAGGAGCATGCGCCTGAAGGCTCGTGGTGCAGTTTGGGCCGATGTAGGTGCCTCGGGCAATATGGGTGGCCCGAGGAGACTCGGGCGAGGGTCGGTCCCATTGAGCCTATACGCTTCGGACGGGCGACATGGTGTATCCTGCATCGTTGGATTGGCACCAGGAGGGCACCATCTAATGACACATATAGTTCCTTGAATCTCTACCTCCTCTGTTCTAGGGTGCGGAGCTCCTCCTCTCTATCTGTTGGTGTTAGTGATCTGAAAAGACTTCTAGATAGCTGTTGACGAAGCTTTAGTTGAGAAGGAGGAGCATGACCTTGTAGAAGTGGCTATCGACTCTCGCTCACCAAAGCATGCAGGGTGTGGGTAAGCGAAGCAAGGACCTGAATGGGGAATAGAAGATGGCAGTCCAATGGGTCCTCCACCGTGGTGACAGGGGAAAGGGGATGAAGCGGTCATGTGTGTAGGAGAAGGGAGGTGATGAGGTAGATCCCATGCAAGGGTCAGTACCAATAGGGGAAGGTCGTGGGCCAGTCATCTCAAGGTAAAGGTAATTGTGTGCAGCTAGAAAATTCGAAAAAAATGAACAAAAGTGTAGAAGGGCTTACCTGAAGGATTGAAGTTCGACACAGGACAGAGGGGTGTGGATTGGGCTGAAGTTTTCAGGAACCTCTAGTCTTTGTTGAACTCCTCTAGCCTTGAGGAGCAGCTTGAACGGCCGGGCAACCGTGGCATGGTCTGAGACCATGGGTCTCACCAGAGGCGTAGGCCCATAATTGTGCTTCGATTCCACCTCCCCCTATCATGAGGAGGGGAATAAGGCTAAGCGGAGCCTCGAATAGAGGGTAGACAGTCAGATTATTGGGTGGTAATGGTGGATTTGAAGAGGAGGTGTGGCGGGTATAGGTGTTGATCACGTCAAGAAAAACTGCTGCTTCTTGACATATGTGAGGGAGAACATGGAGATGATGGTGATCGCGTGGAACATGAAGGTGAGGTCAACAATGGGGGCTGAACGGTTAGGGGAGTGGCGGTTTGAGGTGGTAGGAAAAAAATGAGAAAAGAGGAGGACTCTGTGATGCACGACATGGGGATGAGAGCAGTTAGAGGAGGAAGATGAGTGAGGGACCATTAGATCATGCGATCCAACGCTCGAGAGCACGGTGTGAAGAGAGGACCCTGATGCGCCTATTCAAGAGGATCACACGACATATGATGAGGTGCTGATGGATGATGAAGATCATATCAATCTGATCGATCCAATGATTGGAAATTGAGGTGGGAAGAGACAAAGGGCCATGTCACGTGGGCGGCGGACGAGGCACCATGCGACCCAATAGGAAAATTAGAAAATGAATAAAATAAAAAAAATCAAAAAAATTAGAAGCTTTAAATCAAAAAGTTTTGAACATAAAAGGTGTAGATCTTTTTGGATCCACAAGTTTCACTTTGAACAAAAAGTCAAAATAGGTCATATGTACATACTTATATTTTTTGCAAGTATTTTTAAGGAATTAAAAATACTTGTTTTAATTTCTTTTTGCATTTTTGGTATTTTTAAATTTGTAATTAATTTCAAAACAAATATGTACACTCTTTATCTAATTGTTATGTAATGTTTTAACATTAAAGAAATACAAAAAAATAAATGCACATTAATATACTTATTTATATACAATAATTAGGGTTAGTTATGTATATATGATTAAATGTTAGAGTTTGTGAATTAACTTTGATTCTTCTTGATTTGTCTAAGTTAGCGGGATAATAAACAAAAATATTATGATAAATCACATATTTATCACCCTGGCACCCATATGTAGTCCTATTATTCCTCAATCAAAGGAGATATATGCATGAGTTGTCGGGTTATATCACACCCCTAAAGGAGATAATAGACTGACACACCCAAGACTTCTACTATGGTTGGAGGCGAGAGCTCGCAGCTCCCAAACCTGCAAGAGTCAGATCTGGAGACTTAGGGCACGTGTCCAGGATTTTGGGCTCTAATCTTACAGCTACATCCTCACCCACTCATAGTCTAGAGAAGTACCTGTGTGCAAGGATGGGATTGCTCTCCCACATGGTAATGATATTCATTTTTATCCAATTTTAATTAATCAATATTAAGGGATCGCTTTCTTTGATGTACAAACTCAAGCACGTCTACTGCACATTGCTAATTTCCTTTAATCCCAAGTGAAAAAACATAGAGGGAGGAATAGGAAATGCCAATGCAATTCAATAAAATAATGATGCCTGCTTAAGTAGAAATACTTACAGCGATCTTCACAATCTCCGTGCAATATGCTAAATATAATTGAAAATTTATGCTATATGCATGCACCGAAAAACCACTCCTATAATAATTTGTCTATTAGCGAGTGAAGCACATGTTAAATTTTTGGCGAAGTAGAATGTCTAGAGCGTCTATTAAATGTGAATGTGTGGACCTAAGACTAAGTGCAACAAATAAATCCTAGTAGCTCTAATAGACGATGTGTAGTCTTAGATCTACATCAAGTATCACAAATAATGGGCCCGAGGGACTGATTATCCAGTTTGGATTGTTAGAACCCAAACGGGAACCGGTGGAAATGAACAGTCAATACAAATCATCAACAAGAATAAATGGTTGAATAAAGCAAAAAATACTCTCTCTCTAAATAAAAAAGGAATTCTTCTTTGCACCTCCTTAGTGAGTTCGGTCCACCGAATCACCCACCTCTAGTTGCTCTGAGTTGCATTGGCCTCCGAGAAATCCGTTGCACGTCCACCGTGTCCCTCACATGAAAAGAAAAATAATATTAGAGATATATTCATACACATGCGTGCGCGCACACACACACATAGAATAAAATACTTAAAAATGCTAAGAAATATAAACATAGAAAATCTGCACAACAAAACCGGGAGTCAGACTATCGGTGTAACGCCTCGGAAATTTTGGCTTTTTCCAAATTTCTAAAACATATACAATATCAACTCATTAGAAGCGTCTCGTCGAAAGCTTTCCAACGAGCCCAAGATTGCGTAAATCCGAGTTCGTATGAGGAAGTTATGCCTGTTTTAGTGAACTATGGTATGGGACAATTTTGGAAGGTAGACCCGCGGATTTGCACCTTATTACATGCGTTGGAGATATTTTGAGGCATAATTTCACCTCAAAATTGACAACCTTATTTCCTATTCTTCACCTTTGAATGGTCTTTAAAACCACATTGATCTCTTTCCATTCTGACCCTTCTCCCATTTGATTCTTCGTTCTTCTTCCCTAGAGAGACGAGAGGAAGAAACTCTTCCTGTTGGTGAGGCACGAGGCTCCAGAGTTTCATTACGAGGAGAGGAGGAAGAGCATCGTCGCAAGGGGAAGACGTCGCTGCACTTAGATCGTTGATCGTGTGCTCGGATCAAAGTTTCACGTGAAGGTAATAGATCTTGACATTCTCCTTTTTATTTCGCATACCTTGCGATGATGGAGTTTGTTGATTATGGGGTTGATATTTTAATTTTGATCCTTCCCCGAGATTGCCTCCTTGCTGTTGGTGCATCGTGATTCCGTTCTTCTAAACCTTATATTTTGATGTAAATATGTCCGGGTTTCTTCCTTGGAAGCATCATATGATCTCCTGTTTTCGATATTACCAAATGGTGTGACCTACTCTAATCTTGCGAATGAAAAAAATGCATTGTTATAATATATGAATTGCAGTCGTAGGTACTAAGTTAAGGGTACGCATATGAGTGATTTATCAATAATGCACCGACCTATAATATGATGATATCAGAAATATTTGAGAATAGTTAGAAGCTGTAACATTTAATTTGTTGCTCGGATGGATGTGGTATTATACAAATCATGACCCTTAGATAATTTTTTTGTATCGATGGATTATCATAATTATTCATGATAGGAGACCTCCACAAATCATATCTTTTTAGCAAGGGATAATGTATAACATCAATTGCCTAGGTATACATTAGGATCCTGCAACGGATTTCAAATTCTGCTTCCATCAAGAATCTCATAATCTATGATGTTATTCGTGCATTGATTTCAACATATATGGCATTAGTGCATATTACCTTATATTACTCTTGTTATTTATTAACAGTTATAGCATGGACGTTTGACATGCACAACAATAGTATTATGGTAACTTTTTTATACCATAGGGAGTTTAATCACGTGTGGGTTGATGTTTACGACCATATTGTAAGTCCAATACAGACCTTACATATATCTCCCATATCTCAGTAGTGAGAATTATATTGGTAATGAGGAGATTCATTAGTTGGATTTTTAAAATAATAGAATTCAAAATAGTATTATACGTGACAGGTTATCTATTTAAGATATGGAAGCATAGAGATATGATTTTATAAAATACAACAAGTGGATGTATATATTTTGGTTGGAACATCCTTCTTTCATATCTAATATCACATGATAAGTATCGGATAATTCGTGGTCTCATATATATAGATTAAAGAAGAAGCATGCGAAGAGTGACCAGATCTTCCTCTCTACTCTATTGGTGTGAGTATGCATGCGAGCGGACCATAAATAAATCACGAGACTTATGATGTTTCCTTTGGACCTAAGGGTCCCACTATTGGTTGGAGATGATCAACCAATTTCACTTTTCATGGTAAATTCTATGGTTAAATACATTCATGAGAAGCTCAATATCCGTGTATGGCAATAAAAGATAGATACTGCAAGGTGGGTGCACACCCTTGTAGTCCGGCTGAGCCAACAGTGAGTCACCCCCACTCGAGGGGCATCATAGAGTGGGGTGGTGGTAGGTACTCTGGTGGAATTGAGGTGGATGCACGCGTTCACCGCACCGTACGGATCCGTTTTTGTGGCACTTGTTTTGGAGCGAGTAAGACTTCTCCGGCAGACTCGGTTGATGAAGCGACTATTTGGGCTATACGCTCTCTGTCACGAGTGTTAGAGTACTACTAGCCAGACTATCTGAAGGTTTGCGCTTGCGCAAAGGTTTTAATCTGCATTCTGAATGGAGTGTTGCAGACTTAATTCCTAGTGCAGATCTTCTCCTTTGACGAGCGAGTCCGGGATAAGTAAATGAAAATATGAATATATATATGTCAAAGAATTGGTTTTGATTGTGTACGTATTAAAGGTCTAGAATATAAGTGATTGTATAATGCTAGATGCTTTTAGAATGTTCTCTTCTAAACTTGTTAAGTTACTGCATTTGCATTGCCTACCTATACTCTCTCTTGATTTATAAGTTATTTTATCCTTACTGAGTCAGTTGACTCATGAGTTATATTCTTTGGAAATCCAACAGGAAGTGTAGAGTAGAAGACAGAGGCTCACATCTTTGGTGGTGCATCTGCAGGACGTTGTTAAGGTTGAAGACTAGTTTCTTAGTAGTTTCTGTTATCCTTCCTTTCCGACTATTTATGATGTAATAAAGAGACTCTGAGGACTTATTGTTATTCGTATGTGGACTTTTATTATCAGTAGAAACTTAGATTTTTCTTCCCTATTTCCTTATTTTGTATAAATGGTATATCATGTAGGTTGTTTATGATTGTTGTTGGGTAATATTGAGAATGGATGTTGAGATTGCGCTTCCGTCGAGGCGGGGCGTTACATTTGGTATCAGAGCCCAATTACCCCATCAATCATAGACAACTGTATGATAGGAGAAATACCATTGTACATTAGACAAGCAATCTTCTGTGTACTGTCAAAAAAAATGTATTGATCAAGGTTGACTAGTGACCTCTACTCTAGGATCTAATTGTAATTCCCTATTTATTTCTACACTTGCAGATCATGCTGCCTCGTAGGGATCAGACTGCGCAACAGTTGGCTGCTATGATGGCGATGCTGCAGGATATGCAGCAGAGATAGCTTATGCTCGAGGAGCGATTATCGAGATCTGCGTCCGAAGCGGGTCTGGAATGGGTGGGGGAGATGGTGATCCACCACCGCCACCACCACCTCCTCCTCTCCCCTCATCGTCACCACTGCGATAAGAGGATATATTTTCAAAATATCGCAAGGAGAAAGTTCCAGAGTTTCTGGGCAATACAAACCCAGATGTGGCAGAGAGATGGCTGAAGCGTGTGGAAAAGGTATTCCGCACCATACATGTACCAGATGAGGAGAAGGTTACCCTTGCCACTTACTCCTTAGCGGTCTATGCTGAGGAATGGTGGAGTTCTATGGAGCTGTAGATTGCAACGCCAGTTACTTGGGAGAAATTTACTGAGGTGTCCCGGGAGCATTTCTATCCGGAATACTGGCTAGAGCAGCGCTGCGTGGAGTTCACACTACTCGAGCAAGGGAACATGACCGTGGCTGCTTATCTGAACAGGTTCACGGAGTTGTTGAAGTATGTTGTTAGCACTGTGCCAACCGAGGCCGACAAAGCATTCAAGTTCTTTAGAGGCCTTCGTAAGGAAATTTGCGAGAGGCTAGTACCCCTCAGATTGGTTACTATGAAGGGAGTGGTAGATGCTACATCACGAGTAGAGGAGGACTTGGGTGAAGGCAGGTCAGTGCAAACCAGGCAAGGAGGACCAAGCTATTATGGGAGGACTGCTCGTAATGATCGATCAATGGCAAGGAGAGGACAACGTCTCCACCCCTACCGGCCTGACATGTCTACCAGGTCCACACATAGAGAAGCTCCTACCTTGAGGCAAGCACTTTCCGAGCCATCACGAACACATCCAACGGTGAACACCATGACAGATGCACGTGTTTGCTACAGATGCAACCAAGAGGGGCACATCAGGTCCAACTGTCCGTTGGGAGCTTCACAGATGCGAGGTACTGTACGGGGGGACGTCCGCAACACCATGGACATGGTTCTACCTCCCGTGGTGGCAGGGGACATCCCAACCAGACTCGAAGCACGACAGGTTCCAGTGGGCCATGAAGAGAAGGACAACTCAATGCCATCACCGATGGGCAAGCACATGCTTCGGGATCAGTAGTACGAGGTATGATTTCAGTAGGCGACTTTACAGCTCATGCTCTTTTTGACTCGGGTGCATCTCATTCCTTTGTGTTATGGAGTTTTGCGGAGACTTTAGGCCAAGAGCCTACCATGGTTTCAGACCCTTATCTTATTAAGGGACCTGGGGGTCAGGTGTTTATTGTCCATCGGGTTCTTCCCGATCGCCCAGTTTATATTGGAGGTTATATGCTCGAGGTGTACTTGCTACTCATTCAGATGGAGGATTTTGATGTTATTCTTGGCATGGATTAGCTTGAGAATCACCATGCATGTTTAGACTGTTTTCAGAAACAGATTATTTTCAGGATTCCTGAGCTACAAGAATTTGTATTTGATGGGAGCACCTCGTCGAGAGGTGTAACCTACATATCAGCATTGCAAGCTCAACGCCTGCTATCTCAAGGGTGCGAAGGATTTATTTCTCATATCATTGGGAATCAAACCCCTATGCAAGGAATAGAGAATATTGAAATAGTAAAGAACTTTTCGGATGTATTTCATGCTGAATTGTCGAGACATCCCCCACCTCGTGAGGTGGAGTTTGAGATTTCTATCATCAGGAACTCAACCAATATCTATGGCACCATACATGATGGCACCAGCTGAATTGAAGGAACTCAAGGTTCAGTTACAAGAACTGCTGGAGAAGGGTTTCATACGCCCTTGTACATCTCCATGGGGAGCGCCTATCCTCTTTTTTAAGAAGAAGGATGGATCTATGCGCATGTGTATAGATTATCGGCAACTGAATAAAGTAACCATTAAGAATCGTTACCCTTTGCCACGCATTGACGATCTCTTTTATCAGCTACAAGGGTCATCCATCTTCTCCAAGATTGATTTACGATCTGGTTATCACCAACTACATATTCGGGATGTGGATATACCCAAGTCCGCATTCAGAACCAGATATGGTCACTATGAGTTTTTGGTGATGCCCTTTGGCTTGACAAATGCCCCAGCAGCATTCATGGACATGATGAATCGGGTGTTTCAGCCTTTCCTCGGCAGCTTTGTTGTGGTTTTCATTGACGATGTCCTTATATACTCTCGAGATGAGAAGGAACATCGCACTCACTTACAGACAGTGCTGGAGACCTTACGGAGGCACAAACTATATGCGAAGTTTAGTAAGTGTGAGTTTTGGCTTCAAAGAGTATCATTCTTAGGCCACGTTATCTCAGGTGCAGGAGTGTCAGTGGATCCTGCAAAAATTGAAGCAGTCCTTAGTTGGGAACGACCGAAGAATGTATCTGAGATCCGAAGCTTTCTTGGCTTAGCCAGTTACTACAGGCGATTTGTGAAGGGCTTTTCACAGATTGCCCTTTCCCTCACCCAACTGACCAAGAAGGAGATGCCATACGCTTGGTCAGAAGAGTGTGAGAATAGCTTCCAGACACTGAAGGAAAGGCTCACTACAGCTCCCATCTTGACAATTTCATCGGGCCTAGACGGATTCACAGTTTACACTGATGCATCAAAGGAGGGTCTGGGTGCGGTTTTGATGCAACATGGTAAGGTTGTCGCTTATGGATCTAGACAGTTGAAGACACATGAGAAAAATTACCCAACCCATGATATGGAACTGGCAGCAATTGTCTTTGCTCTTAAAATATGGAGACATTATCTTTATGGTGTTGCTTTCGAAATCTTCACAAATCACAAGAGTCTCAAGCATCTTTTTGATCAGAAGGAGCTTAACATGAGGCAAAGGAGATGGCCGGAGCTTTTAAAGGATTACGAGTGCACCATCTCTTACAATCCTGGTAAGGCGAATGTGGTCGCTGATGCCCTTAGTCGTAGGCCTCATTCAAGTGAATCCCATCCTCAGCTGAAAGCATGGGATCTTCTTGCAACTTTCAGTGATTGGCATCCATTTCAGAGTAGTAGAGAAACAATCATAGTTCCCTCCCCTTCACGTCCAGAGTTAGTTGAACGAATCATCCGGGGACAGCATGAAGATTTGAGTATGCAGAGACTCAAAGAGAAGGCTATTGCAGGAACCTTAGTTGGCTTTTCTTATCAAGATGGGGTGCTACGAAATGGGAATTGTGTGTCCCAGTAGATGTACAATTGAGGGAAGAGATCATGCATGAGGCACATAGTTCACGTTTGTCGATACACCCTAGCGGCACCAAGATGTATAGAGAAGAAAAATTTCTGGTGGAAGCAAATGAGAAGATGTGGCTGATTTCGTGGCAAGGTGTATGACATGCCAACAGATTAAGGCTGAGCATAAGCGGCCACCTGGACTTATGCAGTCCCTTCCAATTCCCGAGTGGAAGTGGGAAGTGATAACCGTCAGGTACCCTACGTTAATTCGGTCAAATTAATGTCCAAATTAATTAATATGATTCGTTGCAGTCGGATACGAGGGGTTAGAATAGATAGCCGAGGCGTGCAAGTGCTCGTGGAGAGATATAGATGGTCGGCGAGGCCTACGGTGTGAAGGAGGTGCGCTGGAGATGGGCTCCGGCCAAATGGCGGAGCTGTTGGTCGGAGTAGTGCGTAAAGCGTCGTCGGAGTGTGCAGATGGGAAAGCGAGGACGGGAGCTTCGACGCGAAGCTCGTCGAGGTGGATTGGAGGGGAGAAGGTGGCCGGTGGAGTCGAATAAAATCGGAGAAAAGCAAGAAAATCAAGAGGAAGATCGGAGGAGGAATGGAGGGGGTTACCTGGGGAATGGAGCTCAGATTTGAGCTCCAGGTCTTCGCTCGAGGGATCGGTAGGGTCCCGAGCTCGCGCAGCTGCTCGTGGGAGGCTGCAGCACGGCTGTGGCGGCCGTGGATCTCGCCGGAGTCGAATCCTTGTCTTCGCTCGACAACACACCCAATTGCTGTCACCAATGGATTGCTTGGAGCTCGAGGAACCTCTCTGGAGTGGCGGATGGGGGTGAACGTCGCCGGTGGCGACGTATTTATAAGGTGAAGGAGGTGGGTTGGCTGGTGGAGTAGCGAGGTTGGTGGACGACGTGGGGCTACCATGGTGGAGGTGGTGGAGCTTGAGGGAGCTGGCAAGGGAGAGGGATGAGTGGGTGATGTCGTGGGGGTGTCAGCGGTCGGAGGAGATGGCTGACGTGCGTCCAAAAATAGGAAGGGGGTGCCCCTCCCGCAAGGCAAGGGACGTGGGGGAGAGGGGCGCCTGGAGGTAGGAGACGAGGTCTCCACCGTTGGATCTTGTGATCCAACGGTGGTGATCAGAGCGTGGTGAGCGGGTAGGATTCGGTCTGGGCGCGTAGATGATGGGCCGAGAGCGCGCCATGTGGTGGGCACTGGTGAAGGCGCGAGCGGACGGTTTAGATGAAAAGATAGGGATGATCTGAGGGTCGAGATTCGCTGGAAGAGGGGCGGCTGCGATGGAGAGATCGGGGGGTCTGATCAGGCGGCGCAGATGCTGCCACGTGGAAGGCTCTGGTGAAGGTGCGGACGAGCGGCGTAGATCACGGCTGGAGATGATCGGATGGTCCAGGCAAGGGGCGTGCGTGGGCAGCGCTGGGCCGTTGGATCTGGAGCGAGATCCAACGGCTGAGGGCGCAGACGGATGAGGCGATGGAAGGCGGGCCGCGTGGCGCAACCAGAGGGCGCCACGTGGCCTGCTGTGAGTGGCTGGAGTAAGAGGCACGTGTAGAGAGAAGAGGGAGCCGAATTTGGAAAAACTCAAAACATGAAAGTTGTAGATCTCGATGAGATCTACAAGTTTCATGTTGACCAAAGACGGAGATGAGGTCAAATATGATACATAAATACAAGGATACATAAATATACATATGTAGTATACAAAGTGACCCAAAAACCCAAGTTTCTCATACGAGCTCCAAATTCAATGAAATTAGTCTCATTTTGAAGGTCTTTTAATATGTAATATTCTAAGAGTGAGTAGACCTAATTCGGAGTTTGTATGAGGGCTTTATGTGTATTTTAGTGTACAAGGGTTCTCAGGCTACATTGGCTATTTTACAAGGGTGATTTTTGGCATTCTTCCCTATGTTATTAACTAAGGAGTATAGATTATAGAGAAGATGTTATTTTGGTGAAGAGGTATTTTACAAGGGATTTTTGGCTTCTTATTTAGATGCAAATGAGCTGCTAAACTACATGAGTTATGAATACATGCATGAATGCTATTTATGCAATATAAGGGGAAATATGCCTCTATTTTCTCGGGAACAAGGCTCTATTTTTGACTTTTGAAGTGATGAATCACAGATTCATCAGGAAGGCATATCTATGGACTTCGTTACAGGGCTTCCTAGAACTTCTAGCGGTCATGATGCCATATGGGTAGTAGTTGATAGGCTTACGAAATCAGCGCACTTTATACCTTTGAGCATGGCTTGCACTCCAATACAACTCGCGGTGATTTTTATTAAGGAGATTGTCAGGTTTCATGGTCTACCAAAGCAGATTATATCTGATCGTGATCCGAGATTTACTTCAAATTATTGGCGGGAGTTTATGAACTCTTTAGAAGTGCAGTTGTGCCTCAGTTCAACCTACCATCCTCAGACCGCCAGACAATCCGAGAGGACAATACAAACATTAGAGGATCTTCTTCGAGCATGTGTGCTAGAGTGGAAAGGGTCTTGGAAGGACTATTTATCGTTAGCAGAGTTCTCGAGCAATAATAGTTACCATGCCAGCATAGGAATGGCCCCTTTCGAGGCATTATATGGGAGACAATGTACTACACCTTTGAGTTGGCAGCAGGTCGGGCATAACCAGCTGCATAAGGTGGAATACTTGGAGGAAACGGCTCAATCTATTAAGACGGCCCGAGAAAAACTGCTTATTGCACAGAGCAGACAAAAGAGCTACAGTGACAAACGACGCACCGATCTTAGCTTCAAAGTTGGGGATTTCGTCTTCCTAAGAGTATCTCCAACCAAGGGAGTGCAACGGTTTGGAGTAAAGGGGAAGTTAGCCCCATGGTTCATTGGACCTTTTGAGATCCTTGACCGAATTGGCAATGTTGCTTATAGACTGGCACTTCCCCCTTACCTGTCGGGAGTGCATAACATCTTTCACATTTCCAACCTGAGGAAATATGTGCATGACCCATTGCACGTGATCAGCTACGGTGATCTGCAGGTGGACACAGACCTAAGCTACCCTGAGGAACCGGTCCGGATCATCGATCGCTTAGTGAAGAGGTTGAGGCATAAGGAGATACCAATGGTAAAGGTCCTTTGGCAGCGACATAACTCCGAGGAGGCCACTTGGGAGCCTGAGGCAGATATGCGACGGGATTACCCACATCTATTTGAAGGTAATATCTAAACCATACTTATGTCCTTGTCAGTTCCTCAATTGGGTTCAACCTTTTAAGGTTGTTATTTTACATCCCTTACATCCTAAGTCTCGAGGACGAGACTGTTTTTAAGGTTGTTATGATGTAACGCCTCGGAAATTTTGGCTTTTTCTGAATTTCTAAAATATATACAATATCATACTCATTAGAAGCGTCTTGTCGCAAGCTTTGGAACGAGCCCAAGATTGCATAAATCCGAGTTCGTATGAGGAAGTTATGCCTGTTTTAGTGAACTATGGTCTGGGACAATTTTGGAAGGTAGACCCGCGGATTTGCACCTTATTACATGCGTTGGAGATATTTTGAGGCATAATTTCACCTCAAAATTGACAACCTTATTTCCTATTCTTCACCTTTGAATGGTCTTTAAAACCACATTGATCTCTTTCCATTCTCACCCTTCTCCCATTTGATTCTTCGTTCTTCTTCCCTAGAGAGACGAGAGGAAGAAACTCTTCCCATTGGCGAGGCACGAGGCTCCGGAGTTTCATTACGAGGAGAGGAGGAAGAGCATCGTCGTAAGGGGAAGACGTCGCTGCACTCAGATCGTTGATCGTGCGCTCGGATCAAAGGTTCACATGAAGGTAACGGATCTTGACATTCTCCTTTTTATTTCGCATACCTTGCGATGATGGAGTTTGTTGATTATGGGGTTGATATTTTAATTTTGATCCTTCCCCGGGATTGCCTCCTTGCTGTTGGTGCATCGTGATTCCGTTCTTCTAAACCTTATATTTTGATGTAAATATGTCCGGGTTTCTTCCTTGGAAGCATCATATGATCTCCTGTTTTCGATATTACCAAATGGTGTGACCTACTCTAATCTCGCGAATGAAAAAAATGCATTGTTATAATATATGAATTGCAGTCGTAGGTACTAAGTTAAGGGTACACATACGGGTGATTTATCAATAATGCACCGACCTATAATATGATGATATCGGAAATATTTGAGAATAGTTAGAAGTTGTAACTTTTAATTTGTTTCTCGGATGGATGTGGTATTATACAAATCATGACCCTTACATAATTTTTTTGTATCGATGGATTATCATAATTATTCATGATAGGAGACCTCCACAAATCATATCTTTTTAGCAAGGGATAACGTATAACATCAATTGCCTAGGTATACATTAGGATCCTGCAACGGATTTCAAATTTTGCTTCCATCAAGAATCTCATAATCTATGATGTTATTCGTGCATTGATTTTAACATATATGGCGTTAGTGCATATTACCTTATATTACTCTTGTTATTTATTAACAATTATAACATGGACGTTTGACATGCACGGCAATAGTATTATGGTAACCTTTTATTGGTGTCATATATAATGATTAAAGAAGAAGCATGCGGAAGAGTGACCAGATCTTCCTCTCTACTCTATTGGTGTGTGTATGCATGCGAGCGGACCATAAATAAATCACGAGACTTATGATGTTTCCTTCGGACCTAAGGGTCCCACTATTGGTTGGAGATGATCAACCAATTTCACTTTTCATGGTAAATTCTATGGTTAAATACATTCATGAAAAGGTCAATATCCGTGTGTGGCAATAAAAGATAGATACTGCAAGGTGGGTGCACAGCCTTGTAGTCCGGCTGAGCCGACAGTGAGTCACCCCCACTCGAGGGGCATCATAGAGTGGGGTGGTGGTAGGTACTCTGGTGGAATTGAGGTGGATGCACGCGTGCATCACACCGTACGG
Source organism: Ottelia alismoides (assembly GCA_037367405.1). Lineage (NCBI taxonomy): Eukaryota > Viridiplantae > Streptophyta > Magnoliopsida > Alismatales > Hydrocharitaceae > Ottelia > Ottelia alismoides. The sequence continues at coordinate 166,859 of JAZKJV010010743.1, forward strand.
ATCCGTTTTTGTGGCACTTGTTTTGGAGCGAGTAAGACTCCTCCTGCAGACTCGGTTGACGAAGCGACTATTTGGGCTATATGCTCTCTGTCACGAGTGTTAGAGTACTACTAGCCATACTATCTGAAGGTTTGCGCTTGCGCAAAGGTTTTAATCTGCATTCTGAATGGAGTGTTGCAGACTTCATTCCTAGTGCAGATCTTCTCCTTTGACAGGCGAGTCCGGGATAAGTAAATGAAAATATGAATATAGATATGTCAAAGAATTGGTTTTGATTGTGTACGTATTAAAGGCCTAGAATATAAGTGATTGTATAATGCTGGATGCTTTTAGAATGTTCTCTTCTAAACTTGTTAAGTTACTGCATTTGCATTGCCTACCTATACTCTCTCTTGATTTATAAGTTATTTTATCCTCATCGAGTCAGTTGACTCATGAGTTACATTCTTTGGAAATCCAACAGGAAGTGTAGAGCAGGAGACCGAGGCTCACATCTTTGGTGGTGCATCTGCAGGACGTTCTTAAGGTTGAAGACTAGTTTCTTAGTAGTTTCTGTTATCCTTCCTTTCCGACTATTTATGATGTAATAAAGAGACTCTGAGGACTTATTGTTATCCGTATGTGGACTTTTGTTATCAGTAGAAACTTAGATTTTTTTCCCTATTTCCTTATTTTGTATAAATGGTATACCATGCAGGTTGTTTATGATTGTTGTTGGGAAATATTGAGAATGGATGTTGAGATTGCGCTTCCGTCGAGGCGGGACGTTACAATCGGAGGGTGGGAAACCTAAAATCTAAGTTGTCTAAAACTTAACCCCAAATCGTATACCTCCTCGAAAATGATGCCATTTTGAAAGCACCGTCGGATCCCTTTGTTAATATGTCTTTTTTATTGTAATGCAGAAATCCAACGATCATAAAAAATCCACACAAAAATAATTATGCGATTAGTCCCAATGTGGTAATTGTTTATTTTACTTGGGCAAGTCCCAAGGTCGAACTCTTGGAGGTAATATGAGGGTCTAGAATTGATTTGCACACAATCTAGGGTTTATTTTTTCAAAATATGGATTTTTATGGTTTTGATTTTTGTAAATTTTTATGGGCTTTTAATTTGAAGTAGATGCAAGTAAATGAAGCAAGTATGATGCATGAATTTTTTTAATAATTAATGCAAGGAAATAATGCTATGCATTGTGAGAGAATAAATAATGCACTTTTTAGATTTTTAAAGGATGAATGAATGATGTGAAATGATTAATGCAAGAAAGAGCGGGTCAAGCGAGATCTACTCGATTTTAATTCCCAAAGTCTCTGAATTTCAAGCATAATGGATCAACTAATGTTTCAAATTAAGTCCCAAAATCAATTCCCTATAATTTACAATTTATTGAGCAATATAGTTCATTGATAGAGAGTACGTGTGCTCAAAGTAATCAAATGATTCCCTAAATATATTGATATAAAATAATGTCTCAAATTGTGAAATTAAATATTCTAAATGATAGAGAATTAAATGATCTTTAAAATGATGCCAAGTTCGTAGAAATTGGATAAATAATTTTCAAGTTGTAAATAATACAAGTTCTTGGGCTTAAATGCAATAAAAATAAATAAAAATGCTTTAAAAAATGACCTTCTAGGGACTCTTATGTAAGTTTGAAAATCTGGAGGTATGCTTCTGATAATTTCTATATGCGTGGGTGATTCTTTATGAATCTCAGGGAGTGCGAGGGTCTCCATTGAAAAATTTCCCGGTTACATGCGTAAGGTGTGTGGCTAGATCTTTGAGTAATTAGTGGGTGTTGGTCAAAAAAAGAAGAAGCGTCAGGCTTCAAATCAATAGCTTCTTCTATTAAAGAGCTTGTTTCGATTGGCTGGTGAAAAACCTGAAGGGCACATGTGCAACTTTCACCTCGCACGTGATGAAGCTCACGTGGGAGACTCATATGGAATTCCTGATAAGTGAAGGGGGATTGCTGCAATGTGTTCTGGTGACGAACACAGAATCAGCCTTGATAATTTTGTCGAATTAACGATGTCGAAGTTGTAGCAGGGTAATCTAGGAATCGTAAAAAATGGTCACACCTAGAATCGATATGGAGAATCAAGTCTCAATGTAATTAAATTTATTTATTTTACTTATGTAGGTCCCAAGGTCAAAGTCAGGGAGGTAATATGAGGCTCTAGAATCAATCTTTAAATAATCTAAGATATTAGGCTTTTAGAAATGATGAGTGATTTGTGGTTGTTTTTGAATTTTTAGTTTTTTGTAATTTTTGTCAAAGAGATGTAATTAATTACGAAAAGAAAATATGAAGCATGTGTTTTAAAAATAATCATTATGCAAGAAAATAATGCTTGCTATGTGGTGAGAGAAATGAAATAAGTGCAATTTTTATTGATTTTTAAATGATGCATGGGATAATGAAATGATGATGCAAAAATGAATGCAAGATGAGTAAGCCAATTGGTGTCAAGTCAATCAATGAGCACGCACCCCAATGATCACCGCAAGTTAGTGTTCAGTTAAGCTCTGATTAATTTCCCAAAATATATCATCCAATTCAATGTAATTATTGGGCAATTAAATTAATCACAATAAATAAATGAGCTCCAAAGATCAACTAATTCCTTAAATAACTTGTTGTTCTAAAATGTCTCAATGGATAAATCTTATTATTCTAGTTCATAGGGAATAATCAAGGTTCAAAATGACACCAAGAATGCAAAAATCCAATCACAAATGCTCAAGTTTTAATAAATTGTAGTTCAGGGACTTCAAATTAATAAACATAATTTAAAGGCTTGTAGCTGTACCTTTCGATGGGGATGATGCGTAATTTCTAGAAGAAGTTTGGGTTTTGGTGCAATTTTCCATGGTGGGGATGTACCTTCTGAGAAGCTCTATGGGGCCCGGTGCAATTTTTCCAAAAGTTCGCATAGTTCATGTGATGGTTGGCGGCTTGGGTTGTGTGGCTCAGGTTTGTAGATGAATCTCTACGTGTCAGTTGGGAAAGCCTCGGTGAAGACCCAAGGCTGGAGGCCCGTTATAGGCTCGTGGATCTCCAAGGGACATCCGATGAAGCTTCAATCTACGTTCGAGGTTTACGCATTTTCGAATGGCTAAGATTGAGTAAGTTCTTGATCTAGCGGTGGTTGTAGGTCGGCCCTGGAATTTCTTCTTCACCGTGGACGGTTGCTTCTGTAGTTGCTTGGCTTCCGATGCTAGAGAAGCACGACGTGGGCGGTGCTCTTGGCAGCCGACACACTTCCAAGGGTCACCGACGGCGTAGCTGCTTCATGGATGTTGGTGGGAGGTGGATGATGCTCTAGTACAATTGAGGAGAGGAGTGGGTGGTGCTCCTTTAGCGGTGGTAGAACGGAGTAGTCGTTGTGAGGGGGTGTGAGGGATTTAAGGGAAGGCGGCGAGACTAGAAGGTGATGTTGAAGAGTCGATAGTTGGAGATGGAGAGTTTTGCAGTGATGATCGATGGGTGGACATAATCGAAGGGAATGAAGAATAAATTTGAGGGAGAAGAAGGAGAAAAAGGATGATCGTGAAGAAGTTTTGCTAAGGAGAGAGAAACTCGATCGGGAAAGAAGCAAGATAGAGGAAAGGGGAAGGAACAATGAATAAGGAGAGAAGAGGAAGGGAAGAGGGTTTGATTACCTAGGGTTCACCGGAGAGAGAAGCTCGGATGAGCTTCGGTTCTCACTTGAAGCTGCGACGAGGGCTGCGCGGAGCTGCAATGGATGAGATGTAACAACGAAGGACAGGGCTCCCTCGAATCTCGCCTGGAGGAGTTGCTGTCGTCACTCAACCCTTGTTGGCACTCACTGTCACCGAGAGAATAGGCGAGCTCGAGTCACTCATAGCAATGGCATATAAGCCTTAAACAAAGGTGATGATGGTTTTAAGCAGAGAGCAAAGGGATTAGATGCAGTGGTAAGAAAGGATAGAGAGGAAGGGGCTGCGAGGGGGATGGTTGAGATGGGTTGGTTCAGAAGATAACAAAGGTTAGTGGATAAGGTGTCATTTTGGGTCAAGGAGCTTACTGGTGGTTGCTGAAGATAGGGGAGCGACTACGGAATCTTGTCAGTTGGAGTTATCGCCGGAGGTTATGGGTTATCGGGAACAATGGTTGCGTTAGTCAGGGTTTGGTTTGGGGATTACGACAATGGAATGAAGAAGGGATAAGGTGAATGGATGATGGTCGTTGGGGGGGGGTTAGATTAGCATAGGGGGCCGACCGGAGGAGGAAAGCGCAACGAGGCAGATGCTGAGTTAGGAGAAGACCTCACGTATAGGGTACGTGAGGAGGTGGGAGACAAGGTCACGTGCATAGAACAAGGAGAGAGGGGCGTGTGACCAGGGGCTAGGTGGCCTAGTTTATGCACGACACATGGCGCCAGGTTGACCAAGAATTGTTGATCATGCATGAAAAATGAATGAATAAGTCAATTAAAATAGAAGATGGTCCCAAATGGAAAAATGACCAACATTAAACATGTTTATCTTAATGTGATATACAATGTACATGAATGACCCAAATGCAAACGGAATGCTGAATGCAAGATATGCAATTTTTTGGTGGTATTTTATGTATATAAAATACCAATCTTTGACTTTGCATATTTCTTTGATTTTCTGATGATAAATAAATGCATGAAAAAGTCAAACATGATATGAAATAATGCAATGGACTCAAATTGATTTTTTGGAAATTTTATGACTTTTAAATAAGTCTGAAAAATTAGGGGAGTGAAAATATAAATGGATCTCGTTATAAAGCTCAAGTCAGAATTTGTTTTTTCCCTTGCTTTTGTGATATTTCTGGATTTTGAATATGTGTTTTTTATTAAAACATGAAATGATGAAATCAAAAAGAAATAAATCAAAATGAATGAAATATGCACATGAAATGATGAGTCAAAATCAATAATGTACAATGCACGGTTAGGTCCCAAAACCCAATTTTCACAAATGAATTCCGATTCTTTTGAATTTAGTCTAGATTTGTAGATAGTAGAATGTGCATTAATTCAAAGTTGAGTAGAGTTTATTTGGAGAGAGAGACATTAATATTTCCGTCTCTCTTATCTGAAATTAGGGTTTGAGATTATTTTGAATATGTACAAGTTAACATTTTTTGGGATTTTTTTCATGGATTAAGGTTAGTGATATGTACACAATGAATTGGTTTCATATCAATTTGAGTTATCATGAATTAACTAAAACAAGGGTAAAGTTAGGTGAAAATATATGAATGTAGAAATGAATGCTAACTTATGCAAATTAATTATGAGTGCATGAAAGTTAATTTTATGAAGTTAACATGTAAATGATCCTAAATTATCGAGACGAAGCTCTATTTTCAGATAATTGGAGTGATGAATCACGGATTCATCAACCCCATGTACCTAAACCCTGCTCATCCCCAAGCAAATGAAGGTGAATAGGTGAAATGAGATTGGGTTCCATACCAAGATCATGAACAAAAGGTGAAAATGGAGGTCGACCCGACCTTTGGATTAATAGTTTGGCAGAACTCCGATGAGACTTAGGGTTTCAAAATAAATAGCCTCCAAGTTCTACACATCATTGTAACAATTTCAGCTCAGAACTCATCTTAGATCAATCCTCCTTTCAAAGCATACCCCGTGAATATTGAGTAATCATCTCATGTGTGTGAAGGGTGTTAGCTCTTCCCATTAAATGTTAGTTTACCATGCAAACTTCTCCAATAACTCATCTTTGGAGAGTCAGGTATTTCCTTCTAAGTTCAGGCACGTGTTGTGTCCACGATCGAATGGGGGAGAAGATAGAAGACAAAGAAGAGAATTGGAGTGTGGCCAGTGTAGTTACATCTCCTTGTGAAGCTGGCCAGTGTAGCCAAATCTCCACTAAGATCTGCAGTCTCTCTGAAGCTGGTCCAATGTGGTCAATATACATATTTTTTTCTTTCTTTCTTTTACTTGAATACTCTTGGATTCTATTTTGTGGAAATAATTGTTGCACTACATGAATCTTAATGCGCCCCTACGAATCCACACATGTTTTGAGGTCTTAGAAAAAAATGTGCTAGCTGACCATCCCTCATCCGAAGCTTTATTTCAACCCACATTCCGATCGTTAGATGTCCATGCCACCAAAAAAGAGTCTCACACAATCTTCCAACTCCCCATCTGAGTTGAGCTAAGTGTTAGAGTACAAATTAGTTCCCTATTCAATAGTCGTACTGAGAATGAGGCGACCAGGTTAGACACTAAGAGTCAAAGTCTGCTTATTGTCTTGTGGAACTTTAAGAATTAAGTCAAAGACCTGAAGATTCTAAAATCCTATTTCTTAGTGAAGTTCCTCTGAAAATTAGGTGGATTGAGGACAAGTCAAGACCGCTCTCGGTTACTACTCATAACTCAGCTTACAACCCAAGTGTTTTTACCAATGTAGATGCATGTAATGCTGGGTGAAGTGCACATATGTGAAATGCAAACATTTTTTTGACTTTTTGAATTTTATGATATTATTATTATTTAAGAATTTTTATTCACATTATTTGTATTGTACAAATTGCTACGCATTAGAAAAAAATTCTCGAATTTTATAAGAATTATCCACATCTCATGTTAGTTGTATATACAGAAAATACAATATCATATAATATGATCTAATACAATATATGTACATGATGCAACTCACTTCCCCCTATACTTAGCATATTCTAAGTATAGAAGAATGCAAAAGAAATAGAGGAGAGAGGTAGAAGTCGGCCACCCCTTATACCTAGGCTCTTGTTCAGCTTAAGTATCAAAGAGAGAAAAAGTGGGGCGATTGAGGGCAAAGAGCGGAATGATGAATATATACAGGTACGCATCGGTCCCCACCTATACTTAGGTCTTCACCTAAGTAAGAAGAAGAAGTACAAGGGAACCGATGAGACCGGGGAGAAGGTGTTGATGTTCAATGAGGTTTTCGGCAGATCTTGAGTCGGGCATGTGGTGGGCAGGAATATGGACGCAAAGAACGTGATGAAGAAGATGAAGATTCCACGCCATCGTCGGAGTCATCCTCAGAATAGTAGTGTTCGGTGGAGACTCTTCAACTTACTTGTCTATGCTGTTGCTTTTTCACTTGGTCAACCGACTCGATCGTAAACGATGAGTACTATGATGAAGCGGTTTTCATCTGGACATATATAATCACACCAGTCCGTGTACTATACCCTGGGGCAAAGTACTCTGAATAGTTCATGTTTATGGTGATGTACCTAGTTGGTTTGCTAGAACCTGAAGGAAGGAGAGGATGAGTACGAGAGTGCTTCTTCCCTCCACTAGCAACCAGACTAGAGGATGTGGCCCTTTTATATTGAGTTTGTGAGGTGTTGACCATCAGTTCTTCATCAGATGAATCACCATGAATATTGTATATCTCTTGTTGGGTTAGTATACGTCCGAGGATAGTGCTTAGAGTTGATTTTGGCTTTGTCAGCTCAGGTGTCGGATCACAATAATGATCAAGGAAGTCTGAACTAACTTTGTCCAAGTTTGGTGAATTGGATGTATTTAGTTCAGGCTCATTCATCTTGGTAGCATCTCTGGTAACCTCGACAGTCGGATCCTCATGTGTCCCTCTTAGGGTTGTATTTGAAGTCATGGAGAGGTTTATTCTTGTTATGGGTTTAACTCATGGGTCTCCTCTGTGTCACGACTGTCGGTGTCATGTTCGGTTGTCTTAGGATCAGGTGTGTCCTTGACAGTTTGATCATTACAGTTTTGGTTCGAGAATTTAATATCTTGAGTCTCACAATCGATAGTCACTCTAGTAGAGGCAAAGAACGATTTTCTCAGAATGATGGGAGACTCAGACAACTCTCCTTGGCGCTCAATGTCCAGAACAATGAAGTCCACTCTATATTTGACACCTTGAAAGCTCATGATGATTGAAACAATTCTTCTCGGTCTTTTTGTGGATCGGTCAGGAAATTGAACGATTACTTTGGTCTTTTTGAGTTATTCGTATTCGAGTAGGTCAAACACGGACTTTGGGAGGATGTTCAGGGTTGAGTCATCGTCAATCCGAACATGGTTAAACTCAACGTTCTCAATTTTACAAGTAACCATAGGTAACCATTTGACTCCATGGATTTTGCTCTTTTTGATTATCACCATTGAACTGACCATAGTGATTAAATGAAATTCATTTCTAGATCTCTTTTTGTCTGTCTTCTTGGATGATAATAAACTCTTCACAAATCTCTGAAGATTGGACACATACTCTATGGTCTTGATTAATGGAAGCTCTAATATCAAACTTTACAAAATGCCTTCATATCAGTGTTGTCCATTTTTTTTAAATTTTTTGTTTTTCTATTTTTTGGTATTTTCATTAGAATCAATGGAATGATCAAAATATGGTTTTTCTATTTTGTAATGAAAAACAAATAATTTGGCTAAACGAGATTCAATCTAGTGCGTCTAATTACTGTGAAAGTGTGGGCCTAGTCCTACGGGCACAAAATAATCCCAGTAGCTCGAATAGCCGCAATGTAATTCTAAGACTAGTCAATCACCACAAAAATAGGGCCCGATAGGTCGAGTGACCAATCCGAGTACAAGCACGAGTCTTCAATCCTGGAAGTAGGCAGAATAATTACAAATTAATTATAAAAATAAAAAAAACTTTCTCGCCAAAATAAATCAAAAGGAATTCTCCGTGCTTCTCAGCGGGTTCGGTCCACCGAGTCATTTGTCTCCGATTGCTCCAAGATGCATCGGCTTCCGAGTAAGCTGCTCCAATTCCACGAGAGCCGCGTACGAAAAATAAGAGAAATAAATGTCAGGGACATGTTCACAAAAAATACAAAAATAAAATAAAAATAATGATGAAAAATAAATAGAGGAATAAGCACAAGAACTGGGAATCAAACTACACAGGGATGGAAAACCTAAAATTTAAGCTATTTAAAAATTACTACTAAACCACATACCTCCCCCGCAACAATGCCATTTGACGAACACAGAACCACCCTTGATAATTTTGTCTAATTAACGATGTCGAAGTTGTAGCCGGTAATCTAGGAATCGTAAAAAATGATCACATCGAGAAATGATACGGAGAATCAAGTCTCAATGTAATAATTTTTTTATTTTACTTGGGCAAGTCCCGAGGTCAAACTCAGAGAGGTAATATGAGGGGTCTAGAATCATTATTTAAATAATATAAGAAATTATATTTTCAGAAAGGAAGAATGATTTTTTGTTGTTTTTGAATTTTTAGCTTTTTATGGATTTTTATTTAAAGAGATATAATTGATTACAAAAGAAAATATGAAGCAAGTATTTTCAAAATAATTTTATGCAAGAAAATAATGCTATGCTTTGTGGTGAGAGAAATAAAATAAGTGCAATTTTTATTGATTTTTAAATGATGCAACGAGACAATGAAATGATGATGCAAAGATGAATGCAACATGAGCAAGCCAACCAAGATCAAGTCAATCAATGAGCACGTACCCCAATGAAAAATGCAAATAATTCTTCAATTAAGCTCTGATTAATTTCTCAATATATATATCCTCCAATTCAATGTTATTATTGAACAATCAAATCAATCACAATAAATATATGAGCTTCAAAGATCAAATAATTTCATAAATAATTTATTATTCTAAAATGTCTCAAAGCATAAATCTCATTATTCTAAATCATAGAGAATAAATCAAGTTCAAAATGACACCAAGAACACAAAAATCCGATCACATATGATCAAATTATGATAAATTGTAGTTCATGGACTTAAACGTAATAAAAATAATTAGAAGTCTTGTAGTTGTTTCCTTCGATGGGACTGATGCACAATTTCTTAAAGACATCTAGGCTCTGGTGCAATTTACCATAGCAGGGGTACAAATGTAATTCCTAGAAGCTTAGTGGGGCCGCATGTAATTTTTCCAAAAGTCACGCGCGGTGCACGTGATGGCTGGGTGGCTCGAGTTGTGTGGCTCAAGTTCGTAGACAAACCTCCATGTGTCAGCTGGGAAAGCCTCGGTGAAGACCCGAGGCGGGAGGCTCGGGTACATGCTCGTGGATCTCTTAGGGATGCCCGATGAATTTTTAATCCACGTCGAGGTTTAGGCATTTTCAGATGGCTAATATTGCACAAGTTCTTGATCTAGAGGTGGTTGGAGGTCAACCTTGGAATTTCTTCTTCATTTGGATGGCTGCCTCGATGGCTGCTTGGCTTCCGATGGTGGAGAAGCGCGATGTGGGCGGTGCTCTTGTTTTCTGACACATGGCCAAGGGTTGTCGGTGGTGTAGCTACTTCAAGGTGAATGATGTAAGGTGGATGATGCTCCTGTACGATGGAGGACATGAGTGGGTGTGCTCCTTTGATGGTGGTAGAAAGGAGCAATCGGCGTGAGGGGGTGCGAGAGATAGAAGAGAAAGCGGTGACAATAGAAGGTGAGGGCAAAGATTCGATCGTCCAATATGGAGAGTTTCGTAGTGATGATCGATGGGTGGACACAATCAAAAGAAACAAAGAAGAAATTCAAGGGAGAAGAAGGAAAAATGGACGAGCACGAAGAGGTTTCACTGGGGAGAAAGAAGCTTGATCATGAAAGAAGGAAGACATAGGAAAGGGGAAAGAACAAGGAAGAAGGAGAGAAGAGGAAGGGAAGAGGATTTGATTACCTGGTTTTCACCGAAGAGAGAGAAGCTCAAATGAGCTTCGATTGTCGCTGGAAGCCACAACGGGGGCTGGGCTGAGCTGCGATGGATGAGATGCAGCAACAAAGGAGATGGATCCCTTGGATCCCATTTGGAGGAGATGCTGTCGTCGCTCAACCCTTGTTGGCACTCGCTATCACTGAGGGAATAGGGGAGCTCGAGTCACTCATGGAAATGATGGATAAGCCTCAAACAGAGGCGATGATGGGTTTAATTAGAGACTGAGGGGATTAGGTGCGATGGTTGGAGAGGATAGAGAGGAAAGGGCTACGGGTGGGATGTCCGACGATGGGTTGGTTGCAGAAGATAATAAAGGTTCGGAGATAAGATGTCCTTTTGGGTCAACGAGCGGGCTGGTGGCTGTCGAAGATAGGGGAGTAGTTGTGGGAGCTTTTCGGCTGGAGTTATCACCGGAGGTTACGGGTTATCAGGAATGACAAGTTGCGTTAGTTAGGGTTTTGTTTGGAGATTATGGTAGTGGAAGGAAGAAGGGGATAAGGTGAATGGATGATGGATGTTGGGGGTAAGATAAGCATAGGGGGTCGGCTGGAGAAGGAAGGCACAACGGGGCGAACGCTGAGGAAGGAGAAGACCTCATGTACAGGGCACATGAGGAGGTGGGAGACAAGGTCACGTGCATAGCACGTGGAGAGAGGGGTGGGTGACCAGGGGCAGGTGGCCCAGTGTATGCACGACAAGTGGTGCCAGGTTGATCAAGAGTTGTTGATCATGCATGAAAAATGAATGAATACGTCAATTAAAAATAGAAGATGGACCCAAATGGAAAAATTAGAAACATTAAAAACGTTTACCTTAATGTGATCTACAATGTACATAAAGGTCCCATGTGCAAACAGAATGCTGAATGTAAGATATACAGTTTTTTGGTGGTATTTTATGTATATAAAATACTAATTTTTGGCTTTGTAATTTTTATTTGATTATCTAATTACAAATAAATGCATGCAAAAGTTAAACATGATATGAAATACAATGGACTCAATATGATTTTTTGGGAATTTTTATGTGTTTTAAAATAGTCAAAAAATTAGAGGTGTGAAATTTATACAAGTGGATCCAGTTATAAAGCTCGAGTCAGAATTGGTTTTTTTTCCCTTGCTTTCTAATATTTCTGGATTTTGAATTTTGTGTATTTTACTAAAGCATGAAATGATGAAATGAAAAGGAAATAAATCAAAATGAATGAAATATGCACATAAAATGATAAATCAAAATCAGTAACAATGTATAATACACAGTTTGGTCCCAAACCCTAATTTTCACAAATAAACTCCGATTCTTTTGATTTAGCCTTGATTTGTAGATACTTGAATATACATTAATTCTAAGGGTCTGTTTGGTTGCTGGGTTGGACTGGGTTGGGTTGGGCTGGGTTGGGGTGGGTGAATAGTAATTTGTGAAGAGGAAGTGCCCTTGTGAATAGTAACCAGGGTTGGGCCAATCCTGCCCAACCCTGCAACCAAACAGGCCCTAAGTGATTAGTGTTCATTTGGACAATGTATGAGAGAGATATCAATGTTTCCATCTGTCTTTTCCGAAATTAGGGTTAGAGATTATTTTGAATATGTACAAGTTAGCATGTTTTGTGATTTTTCATGGATTAAGGTTATGATATAACACAATGAAATTAGTTTCATGTCAATTGGAGTTAGCATGAATTAATTAAAAATGGGTAAAGTTAGGTGAAAATATGCAGATGTTATGAATGCAGAAATGAATGCCAATTTATGAAAATTAATTTTGAGTGCATGAAATTAAATTTTATAAAGTTAACATGTAAATGATCCTAAATTCTCAAGACGAAGCTCTATTTTCAGCCAATTAGAGTGATTAATCACATATTCATCACTTGGGTCACGTGCACGTTCCACGTGACCTGACGTCTTGATCGAAAGAATAACAAGCTCCTAGGGTGTAATTATCATGTGGTCTTGGTTGGGCCATGTAGGTGCCTTTGGAGCATTTATGTGGGATGATCAGATGGTTGTCGCACATTGTCTTATTCTTCTTCGATCGACACGAGGAGACACTTCTCCTTCTTCACCGGTGTTGTTCTCCTTAACCTGTAGATGGAAGGAGAACCCCCTCTTCTTCATTAACTCAAGATAAGGTCAACTCTTGCATGGAGTTCCGATCTCTAGTGGTTTACACATGACCATGGGTTGTTGGGGCTTGAATCTGCTGATGCTCCAAGATCAAGGCTTCAAACCTCAACTGAGCATGAGAGCACAAAAAGGGAAAGGGGGCATTGATGAATCTATGATTCTTTATATGGAGATTTTAACAGAATCATCTTAATAAATTACTAATTAAATTCCCTAAAATTGATTTATTAAGATTCACTAACTATGTTAAAATCAAGGTTAAAATATATAATTAAATAACCCATATTTTTACCTTAATTGAACCTATTATTTTATGTATAAAAATATTTTTTTGACATAATGCTTTTTCTATCATATTCTTTAATTAATTTATTAGCATGGCATCAAGAAATAAAACTCATAAAAATCAGAAAATTAGAAGAAAATATGAAAATATGACATTGTATATTTTGTAGATATTTTATTTTTGTTGCTTTTATTTTGTAGTTTTCTAACCAATAAAAATTTATAAAAATTATATTAAATATTTATATATTGTATATAAATTAGTCCACTAGATAATATCAAATAAAATACAAAAAAAATCACGAAATGCAAAAATGAGGTACTATTTTATCTATAGAGTACCCCCAAAAATACTTTTTATACATATGACCTATTTTGATTTTGGGTCCTTCACAAAAGTTCTAGATCTCATCGAGACGAATAACTTTCATGTTGACCATTTTTTTATTTGACCTTGTTTTCTATTTATTTTTTACTTTTTATCTTTATTTTTTGATTTTTCTAGGAGTGACACGGGACAACTCTTGGAGCCGCCACGTGCCACCCCTCTTTTATTCCTTTTATTTTATTTTATTTTATTTTATTGTACGATATTTATTTTATTTTACTTATATTTATTTAATCCTTAATTTTATTATATTTTATTTTTATTTTTATTTTTATTTTATTTTTCATTTTAATTTTATATTATTATTATTATTCTTTATCTCTTCTCTTCTCCGCTTTCCTCTCTCCCCATGTGCGCACCACGTGCTGTCTCCTCCTCTGCCCAAATGTGCTGCACACGTGACCCCCTCCCTTCTCCTTCCGCCATGCGTTCCTCCATCACCTACGGTGACTCCCTGCCGTTGCGGCCTCCTTCCACGACAGTTACACCCTCCAGCCGTTACCTATCCACCTTCTATAAACTCCACCTTATCGCCCTCGTCTCCAGCATCTGCCATTCATCCCTCAAGAGCCAGTGACAACGACTTGACGACTGCTGTGATGCGATCTAAAGGAATCCGATATCTGTTGTTGCTCCAAGCAACCGAGCCTTGCCATGGCTCCGCCCCATGGTTGAGGCCACCATTTGGAGTGAGCTTTTGCTCCTCCGTTTTCCACGCATTTTCCCTCTCCATTTCTCAGGCATTCCCCATTTTTAACTCTTTTCTTTCCTCTTTGTATGCACATTAGTCACTCACCTCCTCAACTTTAGCCAATATGTCATTTTGAAGTTTGTTCCGTGCTTTATCATTATATATACTTTATGAACAGATCAAAAGCTCCTTAATAATTATTATTATTTGACGTGTCTAATGATTTATGTTGGCTGATTTTTGACATAATTGTGCTATTTTGTTTTGAGAAAGTTGATTCAAATTACAGGGGCTCCATTGAGAGGATTTTATTCATATTAACTCTCTACTAATTATCAATCATTTTTGTCGAGAAATTAATCTTCGTAGGGACATAATCAAGGAGGCATTGATTTATTTCCCTAACATTTTATGTAATTAAAATTCATTTTATTCAGCGAGCAAATTATAGAGAACTTTGAGAATCAAATCTTCTAAAAAGAATTATCATTGATCTAATCATTTGCAAGAGCATTGATTCATTGATTTTTTAGTTTGCAGCCTGAAATTACATAATAAATATTTATGAAATTAATCTCTTTTGATCTGTGAATAACTTTGAGGATTATGATCTTTTTATTTGAGGATTGAAAATATACATAATCATAGATCCCGTGCTTAATTATTTCCTTTATTTATTGTGCTTGCATTGCATTTTTATCACTTCTTTTATTTTTCACTTTAATTTTTGACACAGGAATTAACATAGCAGTTAATTATTTATTGAAATTAATCTAGAATAATGCAATAAAAATCATTATTCCATGTGTTTGTCCTTGGTATACTTACCAACTAAACAATATTCCACGATATTCAAAATTTATGGTTCTTGTTGATTTGATTTTCTCCTCCTATACTATAATTATCGCTATTAAAGAGGCGGATGTCACGTTCATCAAATGATGCTGTTGCCGAAGAATGACAAATTTTTAGGGTTTTAGATTAATTTTCTTAAATTAATTATTATGACTTTAATTCCTGCCTCAACTTTCTTTCATTTTCTTTTGATTTTGTTCTCAATTTTATTTTTATTTTTGCATTTTATTTGCATTTCTCTCTCACTCTAGGTGCTAACTACATTTTATCTCTTCGTAGATAACTTGGAGTAATTTTTGGAGAAAAATGATATGCAAAGAAGATTGTTAATTTTTATTTGGTGAGAGAAAGTTAGAATATGTTTATTTTCTGCATTATTTCCAGAGTCTTTTCGAACCCTTATTTCTGTAATAATTAGAACTGAACTCTCTGTGGTGTGTCGAGTCTATTTCATCCCCTTCTGTACGGTTGGGACCCGACTTGAGTGGCGTGGAAGTTTGGTGTACATATGTTTTCTTAATTTGTTTATTTTTGATTGTGCTCGTAATTTCTAGGCCACACATTTTCACCAACAAGACAACTATTAGATCGTTCAACTTAGCCAAATTTTAAATAAATTTTTCATGCTAATGGAACTATCTACTTCGGCAATTTTATATGTACATATCATTTAGTGTAACTTTTAATTTCCTTGTATCGCATCCCACATGAAGAATGTGAGGTATCACTGTAAGTCTTCTTCTTAGCATGAAACATTGATTTAACGCTTGCATCAGCTTTTTCAGTCATGTACACCTTAGTTTTTAAACTTAGGATTTAAAGGAATTGGGACTGCTTGTTAGGCGTGATATTTTTGTGCTCACTTAAGACTTAAGTGGTAACCTTAATTAAGACCAGTACTACTAATCAAGGCAACTATAAATAAATTGACATAAAATTAACTTTATGTCTAGTGGAGAGCAACCCATTGTATGTAGGAGAGAATTGTACACTTAGGGCAGAGCTCAAAACTTAACATCCACGTACTCACACTTCTCGAAGATTATTTTATAACTAACTTAAAATCGAAAAGATAAGCGACCAGACTCTTACTTATCTACATGTGTTGTTGATCTTGTGTTTGTTTCGCTCCCTGCTCGTATCACCTTCTTCGCCCTCTCTTCTCTTCCACCATGTATTCCCGATCTTCACACTCCTCACATTCTACACATTCTTATCTTCTTGATACATCTACCTACCAATCTAGTACACCCTCTACCCAAAAGGTTTCTAGCAATTATGACATACCATGACTAAACAACTGATGAGAATGATGATTGGTAAAACTATCTGGGTCAAGAATACATCTCTACACCTTTGACCCTAAAACATCCTTCAGAAAAATAGAAGAAAGGATCGAACCCTATATCCATACTCCTTGGATTGAGTCTCACCAGCCCTCTTTCCCTCCACTCAATGAGCCTTCATACACAGAAGAATGGACCCAGGATCCTGCTCTACCTTCCCACTGTCGGTGGACACCAGATTATGAGGCTCAGAGTTTCTCTTCAAGAGACCCATACTTAACTCAGGAGTGTGTGCCTATGTCTAGGTATGCTGAGTATGGAACCTAAACCTCTCAGCAGTACCCACCGTAACCCATCCCATGATAGAGGAGGATGTAATCTCTGAAATTAGAAGAACCGTAAAGGCATTGAAATAAGAGATTAGAGAAAGCAAAGAACTAAGGTGCTAGACATAGTATAGAGGTGTATTTAAAAAGGAAATGATCACATGGATCATAACGACACTAAGGAACTGACACCTCCTGTACAACTATAGTCACACTCACAACCATCGCTGACCTCTGGCCAACCTACTGACCATTATATTGAAAATACTAAAAAATTGAAAAATCGGAAAATTCAAAAAAAAAAACGACAACTCTGAAATGGAAGCACTTTGTAAGAGTCTGATCTTAGAGATTCCATTAATCAAGGCCATAGAATATGTATCTGAGCGACACGTTTTGACCATGGCCACTACCTATGCCATCACTTACCATCCACCCATTAGGGAAGGGAACACTGTGACGAGTCCGAAATCGCAGCGTTAAAAAGAGATGTTGTATTTTGTTCGTCGTATGTAAAAATATGATTTATTGTTTGTTGTAGGCGGCAATCGGAATCGGTCAAGAAAATAACCACGAATGTTTAATCGATTTTTAATCAAGTGGTTTTATGTTTATTTTACTTGGGCAAGTCCCAAGGTCGATCATAAGGAGGCAAAGGAACAACCTAGAATTATGTCTATCAAAATTCGTGCACGGTTTTCAAGACGGTCTTTTTTTGGAATTTTTAAATGCAATAAAGGATGCAATATGTAATTTTGGCCTATTTTAGGGACTAAATTGTCAATTACATTCAAATGATATCCGAAAAACATGAAACTTGGCCACTATGCAAAATATGACGAAATGGATGTACTATATTTTTCTTGGAATTTTTGGATGCGATATGAATTTTTTTATGAATTTTTAAATGAAAACAAAGTGAATTTCAATATTTAATTATAATAAATATTAAACCTACTTATTTTCAGGGAAGAAAATTATCTAAGATCTAAAAAATATTATAAACCTCGAAAATGTGGGGTTTAATACCTTTTAAAAAATCAAATACTGAAATATGCAAAATGATTTTTACAGGGCAAATTATGCATGCAAATGCAAATCTTTTTGGGCACAATGTCAAACTCAATTAATTCTACAATATGTGATTTTTCGGGAATTTTTAGAGTAATGGTTAATTAAATACAAATTTAATAACACAAACTGGGTAAAATACGTAATTTTCCACAGAACAATTATAATTAATTAACCATCAATCATAAAAATATCCACAATATGTCAAAATGTAGACAATTAAAAGACGAACATCATGTTTTTTTTTGAATAATAAAATAATGCAATGTAGTTGTTCGAAATAAAGGGGAAAGACATGGGTACAGATGCAATAAATAAAATAAATAGAATGCAAAGGGGGGGGGACTGATTTGTAATTACCGATTCTCGGGGGGTACTTCTTGCAAAATTATCAGAGGTCACGTGCGATGCACCTGACCCCTTGTCGGCGGGGGCTGGCGTGCAAATTAGAGATTCACCAAGGGCCTGGTTGCAAATATTCCTGTGTGTCACGTGCCCTCCACGTGCATTGATGGTTTGGCAGGAGGCTCGGGGCGGTAGCTCCACGTGGCGTCTCTCTAGTGCTTCGGGCAGACCGAACCACTTGGCATGGAGATTGGTTCGGAGCTGGGCTCGGAGGTCGATCAAAACCGTTGATGAAGCTCTATCTCATGTGATCTGACGATCATTGCTTGCTAATGTTTCAACGGCTTGGATTCTTGAAGTAGCTTGATCGGATGGTTGCGGATGGCCGACACACGGCCGACAGGCTTCGGGGGAGTGGCGGTCGTGGGGCGTCGCTGAGGCGGTGGAGTTGTTCTGAAGCGGAGCGCCTGCCGTCGAAGTCGGAGGGGCACGGTGGTTGTGAAAGCCGGAGGTGGGGCATCTGGTGATGTAGAGCCCTACGGAGGTGATCTGGAGTAGGGGGCTCCTGGCGATCGATGGCAAAGGCGGAGGAGGAGCTCCAGGTGAGCCGATGGTCGTTGTGGAGGTTTGTCCCTGGTGGAGAGGCGATCGTCTGATGGAACTTGCAGCATCCAAGGCAGAGCTGCAGGGATGTCGATGATGCGTATAAGATGGAGCCGGTTGATGACGGAGGTTGAAGGTCGGAGAAGATGAAGTGAGCGGAGTCGCAGTTGCGAAGGTGGCGGTGGTCATGGGTGAAGATGATGATCGAGAGAGAGAGAGATCGGAGATGGTGAAGATGAGGTGAAGCGAAGGAGTGGGGAGATACCTGAGTTGGGCTCAACGGCGAGGATGGCCGGAGCAGAGCAACTGCGGAGCGCAGGGGGCTGCGACGAGGTCGAGGGGACCTCAGATCATGCCGAGGTGTTGGCTGTCACGACCATAGTGGTGAACGACGGATAAGTCGGGGAGGCGTAGGTGGAAGTTGAAATCCACATGCCGTTCGATCGACCGAGATCGAACGGCCTCGAACGCACCACGTGGCAGTCAAATGGGAGAGGGCGATGCACGTGCCTGGCGCGTGCCTGGGCGGCACGTGCCCGCATGTGCGGGCATTTTAATTATTATTATTATTTTTTTATTTTTATAAAACGAATATATGAAAATGCCCAAAATAGCTGACATGTGGTGGCCCCAGGGGCTGCCACGTGTCAACACCAGAAAAATCGAAAAAGAAATATTTTGTAAAATGCAAAATAAATAGCAAATGACCTCGGATCGAAAAAGTTTCTTCACAAAAAAATGCTCGTCTCGATGAGATCTACAACTTTCATGAAGACATCAAAACCAAAATCGATCAAATACACAAAGTGAATTTTTGGGGTATCCCATGTACATAGAATACCTTGATATTTGGGTTTTGTAATTTTTTGTCATTTTTATATCAGATAAAAATACCGAAACAAATATGGAAAAATCGAAGATAAATAAAGACACCTTAATCTATTTTTTTTGATTTTTATTAATAAGATAAATACGAACATAAAATAACAGGTCAAAAACCGTTAAAATACACAATGTACAAAAGAGGCCCAAAACCCAACTTTCACATATGAGCTCTGATTCACTTGAACTTGGTCTTGTTTTGAAGGTAATTGAATGTACATTAGTTCAAAAGTGAGTAGGATCAAATCGGACACTTGATGGGGAAGATATGGGGCTTTTAATCCGAAAATCCTGAAACTAGGGTTTGGATTTTTAGTCCACTTAATTGGATTAATTATTTTTTTGTATTTTTCTTTTATTCTTGTTAGTGATATGTACACAGTAAAGGTGGTTTTGGATCATTCGGAGTTATCATGAAGGAGTTAAAAATTAGGGAATTAGGCTATTTACAGGTCAATTTTGGCTAAGATTTTTGGCTTTTTATTTTGTGCAGAAATTATGGATAAAAATGCATTTCTTATGAAAACATGCATGAATGCTAATTATGCAGAATAGATGCAGAAATGCTGATGATCATGAGGGATTTGAGCTTAATACATGAGATTTAGAGTGATGAATCTGAGATTCATCATCCCCCTATACTTAAACCATGCTCGTCCCTAAGCATCAAAAAGAAATGCCATGAGGTGAAATGAGATTGGGTTCCATACCAAGACCATGAACTGAAGGTGAAAGTGAAACTAAACTTGACCTTTGGATTAATAGTGTGGCAGAACTTCTGTGAGACTTAGAATTTTAAAATCAACAGCCCTCAAGTTCTACACATCATTGTCACAGTTTCGGCTCAGAAGTCATCTTAGATCAATCCTCTTCCCAAAGTATACCCTATGAACATTGAATAACCGACTCCTGTGTGTGAAAGGTTTTAGCTCTTCCCATCCAGAATGCTAGACTACCATGTTCCTCTCCTCTCTAGTAACTCGTCCTCGGGGAGTCAAGTATTTCCTTCTAAGGTTTGTCGCGCTGTGTTCACAATCGAAGTGGGGGAGAAGTTAGAAGAAGGGGGAAAAGAACTGGAGGGTGGCCAGTGTAGTCACCTCTCCTTGTGAAGATGGCCAGTGTAGCCTAGTCTCCACCAAGATCTGCAGGTTTTGAAGCTTGGACCTTTTTGGTTAGATATTTATTTGGTAGAATGCTTCTTTGTATTTGGAATTTTTGGTTGTTTGCTTGGAACTTGTTGTGAGACTACGAATATAGAATCTTTTTGTTTCCGTACATTTTTTGGGGTCTTAGAAAAAATTGTTCCCAGCCGTCCATCCCTTTTCCGAAGCTTTTTTTCAACCCGTACTTCGGTCTTTAGATTTCCACGCTACCAGAAAAGAGACTCACAAAGTCTTCCAACATCCCGTCTGAGTTGAGCTAAGTGCATAGTGCGAGAGTACAAATTAATTCCCTATTCCAGAGTTGTACCCGAATGAAGAGACCATGTTAGACACTAAGAGTCAAACGCTGCACATTATCATGTGGAACTTAAAGAACTAAGTCAAAGACCTGAAGTTCTTAAAGTCCTATTTCTCGGTGAAGTTCCTCTGAAAATTAGGTGGATTAAGGTCAAGTCCAGACCACTCTCGCTTTCGGCTCATAACTGGTTCAGAACCCAATGAATACAGATGCAAATGAATGAAATGCTGGATGAAGTGCGGGTGTGTGAAATGCAGACACAATATTTTTGTGGATTTTTTGATTTTTTTGAAATTTTTTTCAATACAAAAATGAATAAGAAGCTATTTGTTTTCAAAAAATTTGGGCAAAGTCAGTGTTAGTAGCAAAACTATTTTTCTTTTTATCTTTTTTTGTTTTTAAATTAGTTACCCACCCCGTAAATACATATAGACTTAAGTACGAGATATGGTTAAAATATATACAAAGTATATATACAGACCCCCTATACTTAGCGAGTGTTGTGTCCTCAGAGCACAAGAAGAGTAAAGAAGACATAGCTCGGGCTAAGCGTAAGAGAGTGAAAAAGGAAAAGAAAAAGATGGATCGGAACGCCCCCCCTATACTTAGGCTATGAACAGTCTAAGTATAGAATAAGAGCAAAAAAATGAGGCGGTTGGGATATGTGAATGAGGAGAGTATATACAGGTGGGTGTCAATTCCCCCTATACTTAGGCTCTGGTCAGCCTAAGTATGGAAGAAGGGTGGAAATGGAGCGATCGTGAGAGAGAGTGTGATCCGGGGAAATGATATATACAGATGGCATCGGTCCCCCCCTATACTTAGGCCTTGGCCTAAGTAGAGGAAGAAGCTATACAAGGAGAACGATGTGGTCGGGAGGGAGGGTGGGTAGCCGATGATTAAGGCGGTTTCCGGCCGATCTTCTTGTGAGCCTGCGATGGGAGATCAGAATAACGAGTCGGAGATGAAACATATGATTCCCAGCTATTATCAGTGTCATCCTCAGAAAAATTATGATGGATAGTGGATGAAGTGTTTGAGTCAGATGTAAGATATCCATCATCGGAATTATCCTCAGAGGAGTAGTATTCGAAAGTGGACATACTCCAAATATTTTGGTCTTTGTGTTTCTTCAATTTTTTTCACAGAATTCGTTCCTTCTTGGGATCAAGTGGTTTGTCCTCAGATGAATACTCGGAAGCACCAGTCTCAGTCAGCTCATATGAAATAATTCCAGTGTACTTGAAGAGGGTAGGCACATCAACTTTGGATGAATAGTAGTTAGGAACGGGAGTTGTTCAACGAGAATTGAATTTTGGATCCTTGCGAAGATATGGCTTTAGAGCTGCCGAACATACTTCACTCATGTAGACTACTTTTTCCGGACCTGATGAGGGATCATCAGTTGATTCCTCTTCCGACAGGTCAAAGGTGACTCTCTTTTTATTTCTTCGTGAAGTGTCGGTTCACTTGAGTATCCCGATGAATAACCATTAGAGTTCTTCTCCTTGGTCGGTTTTCGTCCTGTGTGTTTGTTCTTAGTATTCTGAATGTTGGTGCACTCTCGATTTGGGATGATTTGGTCAAGGTATTCAGAGAAGGTTGCTCCAGGGTGCGACCATGCATATGTCTCAGGATCGTAGAAGAAGGATTTGTCTATTTTGAGATCTGCGGGAATTGAAATACTGGGAAGAGGCTCTGCATGTTCATTCTCAATTGATTTGACATTGGAGCATTCCTGTGTCAAGTTGATGTGATCCATGTAGTCAGAATAGGTTGACCCAGGGTGTTCCCATGCATAAGTCTCAGGATCATATGATTCATGTATTTGATTCTCCATGGTAGGAGCTGCTGGAAACGGAGCAGAGGGGGAGATTCTCTAAACCAATAGTCTAATCAACAACTGCTATCTCAGGTGTAGCAGCGGGGTAGGGCTCTTCTACCTCTTCATGGTTGCGGCTGTCGGGGACTTCGTGGGTTCCTCAGAAGATCGTGGTTCCTCAAAGACTTGGTCCGATCTAAGTGCTTCCAATGCTTTAAAATTTATTTCCCGAGTCTCACAATCAATAATTGCCTTAGCCAATGCTAAGAACAGCTTTCCGAGAATGATTGGAGACTGGGTGAATTCTCCTTGATGCTTGATTTAACCGAAATTCACGTGGTCTAAAAGTGGTGTCTCACACAAGGCGGAGACGACCGTCGCTGTGGCGACTCACGATAAATCTCGAACTAAAGTCAACAATTAACCCACACTAAAGATCAACAAATTAGAACTAATGTGGAGTTAAAATTTATTTTTAACTCTGCACAAATGGTGTATAGTGACAAGTATGCAGAGAGTTCGAACACAGGGAGCAAGCAGGGTAGTTCAAGCAGGTGCTAAAGTGTGTGTGTGTGTGTGTGATAAGTCTACACTAAGCAAGCAAGGAAAGGAAATTTTTGTGGGTTTTTAATTTTTAATATTTTTTTTATTTTATTTATTTTATTTTAATTTTTAATTTTTGTATTTTGATTTTTAATATTCTGATTTTTATATTTTATATTTTATATATATTTTTTATTTTCTTTTTCAATATTGGAATATAAAAGTAATGTAATAGAAGGCAAGCTAAAGTATTTATAAAAATAGATAAAAATACTCAAAAATAAGCAAATAAAGTCTTTTTGGTCGTTTTAGGATTTTTTACTGTTTTTGTGATTTTTGGGTAATTTTTAGAATGTTTTTGTATTTTTAATTATCAAAATAAAGCAAACAGTAGTAAAAAGGCAAGGCTGAAACTTAAAATGGAGAAATAAAATAATAAACAGTAGCAAAAATTCTCCAACTTAATTTTCACCTAAAGATAATAAAACAAAGAAAATTCAGGAAAAGAAAACACTATTTTTGGATTTTTTATGAATTTTATAAATTTTTATGAAGGTTTTTAGAGTTTTGCAATTTTTTGGAGTTTTGTTTTATATTTTTTTAATGATTTTTGGATGGGAGTTAAAACAAACTAAAAGACACAAAATATATTTTTTTGAGATTTTTCTGAGAAGTTTTTATATTTTTTTGGTATTTTATGATGCAACAGTGCTGAAAATGGAAGTTTTTGATTTTTAATAAATATAAAAATAGAATAATTATAGAAAATAAAAATATGTCGCTAATCTACTATGCAACATGATGCTTAACCTATTTTTGGGTAATTTTTAGAGTTCAAATGGTGCTCCAAATAATTCATGCAAGCACACAAAAAATCAAGGCCTGGCAGGGGCATACACGCAAATATTCAAAAGTCCAGGGGAACACTGCAATTTTTCCAACAAAAATTATGCTGAATAAAATAACTTCTGGACCAAAATTACATTACAAGACCCGCAAGGACTTTTCCACAAAATACCCAAGGCCACGTGACGTGCACGCGTGCCTGAAAGGGCTGTTAAGCAAATAGCCAGAAATAGGAGGGCCTATGCGCAAAATTGCCAGAACTATTTCAACTTCCTACGAAAGTTTTAGCATTAAAACTAAATACATAAGACCCTGGGGGGTTCGCCTGCAAAAATCACCGAGTCACGTGCTAATAGCACATGACTTGGGAGGGCCTAAATGCAAGAAGCAGAAGTACTGGGGGCTTATGTCTAAATATTACAAAGTTTATCAAATGCAGATGAAGGTTTAAGAGTTAATTCATAAATACAAAAGATGCCGGGGCTTACGATGCAAAATGCCCAGTCAAAGGCGCGGATGAACGGCGGATCGCACTTCACTAACACACGTGTCACGCGCCTGGTGCCCGATACCCCTTCGTTGCCTGCGGCTGCGATTAGATCTATCAGCAAGATCGGACGGCTATGGTTGGACAAGATCCAATGGCAGCTGCTATCCTGGACGATCGGCTCTTGATCGGACGGCAGGGAGGCCAAGACGAAGAACGGCTGAAGAACTCGCTGGGAGCGAGTTTGGATTGGCTGGATCTCCGATCTCCGACGCCTCTTTTTCCTTCTAGCAGCCCGGACAAGCTCCTGGGAGGTTCCCTGATGGAACGGCGGCCTCAAAATGGGAGGTGATCCTCCGGAGGGCCACCGGGGCGATGGAGACGTGAATGAACCCCCAGGAGGTCCGGCGTGCTCCAAAACGCGACCCACAGGTGGGGTCTCTTGCTCCTGGACACCTGCAAAAAGAAGAAAGGCCAACAGAAGGTGTTCCAGGGCTAACTCAGGTGTCTGAGGACAAGGCACGACGTGGGTGGACGCTCGCCGGAGCAAGCTCAGGCGAGGTGGTGATTAGGCGAAGGAGGTGATCTGAATCGAAATGGAGGGTATGGAAATGAAGCTAAGACTACCAGAAATATAAAGAAAACAATAAAAAGAAGAAGAAAGACCTCGAGGGCTGTATAGCCCAAGGTAGGGACCTCAACGGCCAAGAGGCCGGAGGTGGTGGTGGAATCCGCCACCGAGCTAACTAAGCACCTCGACAAGGTGCTGGACCATCCCTCTGTCACCGGGGGTCCAGCAGCACGCCCTCGGAGGTATTTTGCCCAAGCAAAAACGGTTCAAAAAAATCAAAAGGGATGAAGGGGCTGGTTTTGAAGATGGTCGACGGGCGAGTTTCGAGGAGCAATCACGGGCGCTGTGATGGTGCTCGGCTCGAGATCAAGCTAGGGCGTGGTAGCTGGATCATAGAGGAACTATTTTGCAGAAGGAAGTTTCGTGAAAAGATGCAAGAGGCGGCCTCGATAAATCCGCAAACGCGGGCAAAAAACGAGGTCTGACGGGCTACAGGGATGGAGGGCAGGCAGTTGACCTTGGTCAACGACGACTGCCCCCTGGTTGGTCCACGTGGACCAACCAGGAAAAATCCCTAAAAAAATGATTAAAAATTCAATTAAAAATCGAAAATGATTTATTTAACTTTAGGTTAATTAATAAAAAATGTTTATTATTTTATAAAGTATTTAATTCCGATTTTTAATTATTTTTATGAGGTATGTTTTTACAAGTTGCTTTTATGCCCCTATAGGTATCTATATCTATGTATTTAAGTATTTTATTTTTATTTAGGTATTTTTATTTTTATTATTTTTATTTAGTATTTTATAAAATTGTAGGCTACTTTTATATACACATATATATTTTTATTTTATTTTTCTGATGTAATTTGTATGATTAATAAAATACAAGTATGTTTTGTATAGGTATATGTACAGGTTATGTACCTATGTATTGAATATATACAAGTATTTTTATTTGTAATTTAATTATGTTTTTATTCTTCTTTTAATGTACATAATTATTATAAGTAATATTTACAACATTATAAAAATATAAAAATATAAAAATAATAAATAAATAATAAATTGAATATTTTAATATGTACAAGTATACAATGAGGGTCCCAAACTCAACTTTCAAACCGTAGCTCCGCCAAATGCGAAACCACCGCCATTAATTAGCTTATTTTCTTCTATATACAATTAAAGGTGAGTATGCTGCATTTGGAGTTGTCAGTTGTGAGATACGGGTCTGGGAAGTTGGAATTCTGGATTTTTATTCAGACCATAACTTTTTATCTGTACATTATTTTTCTGTGAAATCAATTTTGTATTTTTCTTTATAAAATTATCTACAACTTTCATGTACAAAGTTTCTTTATTTGATGTATAAAAAGTGGAACCAAAAATAGGTCCCAAAATGAACAAAGAATGAATACAAGGTATAGGTATTTTATCTGTATTTCTGACCTTATCTCCCCCTACTTTATTCCTGGTCGACCTATTCATCAAGATGCCTAGGTCTCGGGGGTTTTGGGTCATAAAATATTTACAATATTTTATTCTTTTTCTTTTCTTTATTTATTCTATAATTTTGGCCTTAATTACAGTGTTTTATACACTATCTGAATGCACATGCATGGATGCTAAGATGATGATTTTAATGCTATTTACAGGCATTTGCTAGGGTTTTTGGTGCCAAAATGATAGAATAAAGATGATGAAATGTGGATTCATCATCCCCCTATACTTTACCTTTGCTAGTCCCTAGCAAACACTTATGCAATAAGTGCGAAAGAAAAGAAAAAAAAGAAAAAGAAGAACTTGGATTTTATTCAATTATCAAACTTGTCTTCACAAAATCAAAGTTTGGAGCTTAAGTCGGACCTTTGGAAATTTAGTGCGGGCGGAACCTTAGTAAGAGCCGTGTCTGAAATCCAACAATCCTTGAGACTCCCGAAACTCTATCCAAGTCTCCTCAATAGCCAGTTCAGAAATACTTCAACTCATACGCAAACTTTTACGACTATGAATCTGACTTGTACAGTGTAAGTGATGGTGGCTCTCCCCAACTAGAATGACAAAGAAACTGACTTCTCCAGTACGACAACCCAATGATTCCCCAATCCAGCAACTCCATCCTCGAGGAGCGGGGTATTCCCTTCTAAGTTCAAGTGGCAACTAGCTCAAGAGGAGGGGGTGAAGAGAAGAATGGACGGTAGCCAGTGTAGCTACCTATCCCGGGATGCAAGACCAGTGTAGTCAAGTCATCCTGCTGCAGGCTCACATGATATGACTTTGATGCTCAAGCTTGCTTATTGACTTTGTACATACTTTGCAGGCTCACATTTTGGATTTTTTTTTGAATACTATATACAACAGCATTTACATAAGGAGTTTTTCCTCTTGAGCCAGTAGACTATCCCTCTTTTGAAGCTTTATCGCAACCCACAGCCTCCTGTCTTTAGACTTCCTAATTACTGGACGGGTTGGGGTGCACTTCCCTCCCTAGAGGAGGACAAATGTTTCCACTTGTGTGCGTCTCATACCGGCAAATCCAATCCCCTCACCACTCCAACTGAGTTGAGCCATGTGAAAGGTGCAGGTGTCCAAGTTAGGTCATTATCAACAAGAGTCGTGCGTGTGCTCCGAAATACTCTACTTAAGCAATCAAGAATCCATTGAACCAAGTCTCGTGATCCTCAAAGAATTAAGTCGACTAGACCTGAAGTACCTCAAACTCAGTTCCTATAAGGTTCCTGTTATTAGGTAGATTAGAAGGTCCAATCAAGCTCCAATCTTCAGATTTTACTTAGACTTGTTCAACTATCAAACTCAATCCGAAAAATGCAAATGCTATGCAATGCAATGCAAAAAATATTTTTGTGATGCAATTTTCAAAGATTTTGAACTTTTAATGGATTTTTGAAAAGATGATGATGATGATGATGCATATGCATTTTTTTGTATTTTTCAAAAAGATTTTTCAAGTGTTTTTGGATTTTAATTTTGCAAATGTTTTTGGAAATTTTGAAAACAAAAAGTTTTGGCTAAAAACTAGGTGAAAATATGTACACGGGAGTGCTTCTAATATATACAAGAAGTGGATTTTAAGAATTTACAGGGTAAGTGGTCAGTTTTATACATATATATAGTAGATTTTGGTGTGATGTATGTATTCCTCAAACTTATTTGAAAACAATTTACACAATTTTTGAAAACTATAGTCCAAAATAATTTTTACAAACATTTTACACACATTTGAAAATCATTTTGCAAAGGTTTTTGAAACAGTATATATAGATTTTTCAAAACATTTTTGCAACCATTTTTCAAACCATTTGCAAATCATTTTTCAAACATTTTATTTTCACACAAAGAAAAGAAGTTTTACAAACCACACATTTTACACAGGTTGAAAACACGAAACAAAATATTTTCAAAATAGTTTTCAATAGATGTTCACAAAGATTTTCAAACTATTTTTCAAACATTTTGCAAAAAACATTTTCACCTGATTTATTAATCAGTAAATACAAAAAGAATTTGAGGAATAACCACATCTTTTTATTAAGGTTTTTTAATGAATTTTAAAGAATTATTAGCCATATTTATTAAGAAAATACGAAAGTACGAGTTATGGCTAAAGTATATACGTAGTATATACGACCCCCCTATACTTAGCTTGAGCTATGTCCTCATAGATCGGAGAGAAAAGAGAAGACATAACTCGTACTAAGTATAGGAAAATCTAAAGAATAAATGAATGAATCAATGAGAAGTTGACCGTCCCCCCTATACTTAGGATCAAATAATCCTAAGTATAGCAGACTGAACATAAAGCAGGGAGGGTCAAGGGTGGGAATGAACAGATCGTACTCAGATTGTCTCCCCCTATACTTAGGGTAAGATATCCCTAAGTATAGACAAGAAGAGGAGACAATGGAGAGGATCGAAAAATAGAGCGACTCGGGGTGCACACCCCCCTATACTTAGGATAAAGTACGTCCTAAGTATGGAAAACTGACAAAAAGGGATGGCACCTTTTCGGTAGATGAAGAAGATAGAAGAGGAAAAGAAGAAAAGAAGAAAAGAAGAAAAGAGATGAAGATGGAAGAAGAGATCGTGAGGATGTACACGTCACTCCCCCTATACTTAGGGTAAAAGAAGCCCTAAGTATAGGCAACAACAGGAGTGATCGGACGGACGAAGAAAGAACACTTAACTCATCTACCCCTCCTATACGTAGGACAAAGTACGTCCTAAGCAAGGCAAACACGAGAAATGGGTAGACGAGCAAAAACGGGAGATGGAAAGAGAGTCACAGGATAGAATCTACAACATAAATGGGTGATCATCAGAAGGTGGAAAGCAAACCTTCTTGCGGGACCGCTGAGGGATAGATCGGATATGGTGTATGTCGACATCGGGGTCCACAGTGGACGGAGGCCGATCAGGGTCGACACGGTGAAGGCCCTCAGTGGAATCAAAACGGAAAGGGACGAACTGATCGATGGAAGCGGTATGGCTCGGTTCTCCCTTGGTGGTCCTATGGTGTGAAGGCACGGACGGGTGGTTGGAAGAAGTACGACTAGGTTCGGCCTTGGAAGTCTCGCAGATGTCAAAGTGAAATGGGACAAACTCATCATCCTCGGAAGAAGTGTAATCAGAGTCGTCCTGCGAGTCCTCGTCCAGGTCAAAATCAAAAGGAACGAAATCATCTGTGGAAGTATACGAACTCAGATCGTCCTCAAGACTCTCACCTGAATCCTTGTCTTCAACAAGAGGTCTGAATTTATCAAAATAAATGGCAGCATCATAACCGACCTCAATCATCTTCACTTGTGAAGGGTCAGGAACGGATTTATTAGTGGAAGTAGTCAAAACAGGTCCGTCCTGTCTAGTCTTACCTGGGTTATTCGTTGCCTTATGAGGTCTCTCAAAGTAATGGGCAACTTCATAAGCATCCTCAATTATCTTGGTATCTGCCCCCTGATCAAATGGTTCAATCACATAAATACTCTGGATCTCATCAACACATCGCCACACACCAGGAGGAGGAACTGCGAGGTCTATGCTTTCCAACTTTCTCCCCTTTCGGGGGATCCGTCGGGTCTCATCAATGGTCGCTAAGGAAGTATCTCTAGTGGCATTAGATCGGTCACAGGCCTCAGAGTCAGCTATAGCCGGTGAAGGTGCATCAGGTGCGGGTCTCTGGTCAACTATGGGTGCGGTGATCGACACTTCGTTCCCATCAACATGACGGAAGCGAACCTCTCCTGATCCATAGTCAATAACGACCCTCACAGAGGCGAGAAATGGTCGTCCCAGGATGATTGGAGATGGCTCCCCTGTGGAGTTCTCCATGGGCAACACGACAAAATCAACATGGTGGCTCGTGCCCTGAATAGAAATGACGGCGTTTTCAAGGATACCCTTCGGCCTCTTGATTGATCCATCTGCAAACTGAACGATCATCCTGGTCTTCTTGAGAGGCCCTAAGTGAAGAGACTGTACCAGCGAGAAGGGTAGTATGTTAATCGAAGCACCGTCGTCTAGGAGAGTGCGATCACAAGTATGGTCAGAGATGGTGCAAGTGATGAAAGGTGTAGCTGTGTTCTTCTTCTTGGGAATGGGACGGTGTGTGATGGCGAGGGCAGTGGCCATGGTCAGAATGTGACGCTCAGATCTGCTCCTCCGCTTTCTCTTCTTGGGAAGAGGAGCAGATAATTGGGTCATGGCCTGCTGAAGTGGGGCACGGATAATCTCATGAATAGTAGCCACCACTTCGGGTTCAGATAGCATTTTTTTGAATTTTTGGACTTCCTCCATACAAGGGAGGAAGTCGGAATCAGCATATACACGAGGCATGCCAAGAGCAGTCTGTACAGCGGCATCCTCGGGGTCAAAGGTGGGACTGGATGTGAATGGGTGTGTGGTCCATGGTTCTGGCAAGTGGACTCTCTCCTCAAAATCTTGATCAGCCAAGTGTCTCCCGATATCTTTTTGGATTTTTAAATTTTTCTCATTTTTTGTATTTTGGGCGATTGCAAGCTCCCCTAATCACCTACAAGTGAAGCCGTATTCCCAACAAAAGGAGCATTAATCTGATTGTTCCTCAAGATAGCAAGATTATCATTCAACAAATCAATGCGCTTTGTCATCCGATTCAAGATATCACTCATAGAGATCGAGGGAGGTGACTCCATCAGATCAGACTCGGGTGGATGTGAAGGTGGAGGCGGATAATATACAGGTGGAGGTGAAGGTGGGTAAAAGTCCGAGTCGTGATACTGTGGCTGCGGCGGGTATGTACAAAAATCAGAAAAGATAGGAGGAGGATCCTCCTGATAAAAGGGAGGTGGACCGGCTGGAGCGAGCGAGGAGTCTGCAGAGTCCGGATAGAAAATGCTCCCGGGGTCCATCTCGAAAACAAAAGGAAGTGATTCGGGGGAGCACGTAGGTCAAGTCAAAAGAGTGAAGAAAAAGTCGCAAATGCGCAGGTATGATCTAGGACACACACACAAAACAATCACAAGCAAAAATGAAACAAGACAAACCCTCAATTCACCTACTCAACTAGGTAGAGACCGCAAAGAGCGGTCTTTTTATCTTGTCGGTTTTAGGGTTAGGTGAGAAGTCAAAGAATTTCACACACACTTAGGGGCTTGATGGGATTTGGGCACTAATCCTTAAGGTGTGCGTGAGCAAATAAAAGCGAAGATAATGAGGGGATTACTCGCCCCAAGAGAATATTTTCTTTTTGGTCGATTTTAGGGTCGAGTAATATTAGCAGTCCCAATTTTATTGGTTGTCACTTTTTTTTGGATTTTTAGTGAGTAATGCACGAGCCTAACGGGGATTCAATTCCTTTGAGCACCTACGTTAGAAAAATCAGAGGGAGAGTCGGAAAAACAATGCAAGCGTCAAATCAATGATGGATGCTAAAGCGTAAATGCTCACCTTGCCTCCAGCACTCTACATGCAAGGATGCTCAACAGGATTGAAACCTATCTATATGCAAATGCAAGCCGATGAAATCGCCCTAAGTTTTGAAAATTGCTATTAGCGGGAAGAACCACAAGTTGACCACCAATCCTCAACTCTAGAGTCCGGTCTAGGCTCACCCCTCCTCTGCTCAACAAATTGAGGGTAGGAGAAAGCGCTTTGTGGGGAGAGCTCGCGGCGCGACGGATTGAAGGTGATGATCAACTGTTTATAATTTGACTAAGTCCAAACGAAACTATAGGTACATGCAATATCGATTAAGGTGTTTGGACCTAATGCTACGCAAGCAATCCTAAAAGCTAAGGGATCAATCACACAAAATAAATAAAATCGAAAAACAAAACAAAATAAAAAAAAATGCGATGAAAAGCCGTAAAAACCGCGGCGAGCCCCCAAGTGAACAATCACTTGGAAATTAGGCTCGAATGTCCAAGTCCAGGGGTACCTGTATTATTACAAATTAAGTCTCTCACTCACTTAAATTACAAAAATAAATGCAATGAAATAAAATGCAACTAAAGTAGAGCGCGGTCTTCAAAAATTCTCTTCTCGTCTCCTTGGTGCTAGGTGGCTAAGCCGGCTTCACGTGGGTGCTTCGGCGCCTCGAGTGACGCGCCTCTCTCGGTCCGCGGTACCTCGCAGAAAGTCAACAAAGAAGAGGGATTAGACAGCTCAAGAGATATATCAATAATACAAATAGAAATAAAAGCCGCGAAGTGCAGACAAATGATCACAACACAAAACAAAAACTCGAACTACGCGCTGTTGCTCCCCGGCAACGGCGCCATTTGATTTAGCCGAAATTCACGTGGTCTAAAAGTGGTGTCTCACACAAGGCGGAGACGACCGTCGCTGTGGCGACTCACGATAAATCTCGAACTAAAGTCAACAATTAACCCACACTAAAGATCAACAAATTAGAACTAATGTGGAGTTAAAATTTA
Source organism: Ottelia alismoides (assembly GCA_037367405.1). Taxonomy (NCBI): domain Eukaryota; kingdom Viridiplantae; phylum Streptophyta; class Magnoliopsida; order Alismatales; family Hydrocharitaceae; genus Ottelia; species Ottelia alismoides. Next base: position 200,116 of record JAZKJV010010743.1, read on the forward strand.
TTTTTAACTCTGCACAAATGGTGTATAGTGACAAGTATGCAGAGAGTTCGAACACAGGGAGCAAGCGGGGTAGTTCAAGCAGGTGCTAAAGTGTGTGTGTGTGTGATAAGTCTACACTAAGCAAGCAAGGAAAGGAAATTTTTGTGGGTTTTAATTTTTAATATTTTTTTTATTTTTTTTATTTTATTTTAATTTTTAATTTTTGTATTTTGATTTTTAATTTTCTGATTTTTATATTTTATATTTTATATATATTTTTATTTTCTTTTTCAATATTGGAATATAAAAGTAATGTAATAGAAGGCAAGCTAAAGTATTTATAAAAATAGATAAAAATACTCAAAAATAAGCAAATAAAGTCTTTTTGGTCTTTTTAGGATTTTTTACTGTTTTTGTGATTTTTGGGTAATTTTTAGAATGTTTTTGTATTTTTAATTATCAAAATAAAGCAAACAGTAGTAAAAAGGCAAGGCTGAAACTTAAAATGGAGAAATAAAATAATAAACAGTAGCAAAAATTCTCCAAATTAATTTTCACCTAAAGATAATAAAACAAAGAAAATTCAGGAAAAGAAAACACTATTTTTGGATTTTTTATGAATTTTATAAATTTTTATGAAGGTTTTTAGAGTTTTGCAATTTTTTGGAGTTTTGTTTTATATTTTTTTAATGATTTTTGGCTGGGAGTTAAAACAAACTAAAAGACACAAAATATATTTTTTTGAGATTTTTCTGAGAAGTTTTTATATTTTTTTGGTATTTTATGATGCAACAATGCTGAAAATGGAAGTTTTTGATTTTTAATAAATTTAAAAATAGAATAATTATAGAAAATAAAAATATGTCGCTAATCTACTATGCAACAGGATGCTTAATCTATTTTTGGGTAATTTTTAGAGTTCAAATGGTGCTCCAAATAATTCATGCAAGCACACAAAAAATCAAGGCCTGGCAGGGGCATACACGCAAATATTCAAAAGTCCAGGGGAACACTGCAATTTTTCCAATAAAAATTATGCTGAATAAAATAACTTCTGGACCAAAATTACATTACAAGACCCGCAAGGCCTTTTCCACAAAATACCCAAGGCCACGTGACGTGCACACGTGCCTGAAAGGGCTGTTAAGCAAATAGCCAGAAATAGGAGGGCCTATGCGCAAAATTGCTAGAACTATTTCAACTTCCTACGAAAGTTTTAGCATTAAAACTAAATACATAAGACCCTGGGGGGTTCGCCTGCAAAAATCACCGAGTCACGTGCTAATAGCACGTGACTTGGGAGGGCCTAAATGCAAGAAGCAGAAGTACTGGGGGCTTATGTCTAAATATTACAAAGTTTATCAAATGCAGATGAAGGTTTAAGAGTTAATTCATAAATACAAAAGATGCCGGGGCTTACGATGCAAAATGCCCAGTCAAAGGCGCGGATGAACGACGGATCGCACTTCACTAACACACGTGTCACGCGCCTGGTGCCCGATACCCCTTCGTTGCCTGCGGCTGCGATTAGATCTGTCAGCAAGATCGGACGGCTATGGTTGGACAAGATCCAATGGCAGCTGCTATCCTGGACGATCGGCTCTTGATCGGACGACAGGGAGGCCAAGACGAAGAACGACTGAAGAACTCGCTGGGAGCGAGTTTGGATTGGCTGGATCTCCGATCTCCGACGCCTCTTTTTCTTTCTAGCAGCCCTGACAAGCTCCTGGGAGGTTCCCTGATGGAACGGCGGCCTCAAAATGGGAGGTGATCCTCCGGAGGGCCACCGGGGCGATGAAGACGTGAATGAACCCCCAGGAGGTCAAGCGTGCTCCAAAACTCGACCCACAGGTGGGGTCTCTTGCTCCTGGACACCTGCAAAAAGAAGAAAGGCCAACAGAAGGTGTTCCAGGGCTAACTCAGGTGTCTGAGGACAAGGCACGACGTGGGTGGACGCTCGCCGGAGCAAGCTCCGGCGAGGTGGTGATTAGGCGAAGGAGGTGATCTGAATCGAAATGGAGGGTATGGAAATGAAGCTAAGACTACCAGAAATATAAAGAAAACAAGAAAAAGAAGAAGAAAGACCTCGAGGGCTGTATAGCCCAAGGAAGGGACCTCAACGGCCAAGAGGCCGGAGGTGGTGGTGGAATCCGCCGCCGAGCTAACTAAGCACCTCGACAAGGTGCTGGACCATCCCTCTGTCACCGGGGGTCCAGCAGCACGCCCTCGGAGGTATTTTGCCCAAGCAAAAACGGTTCAAAAAAAATCAAAAGGGATGAAGGGGCTGGTTTTGAAGATGGTCGACGGGCGAGTTTCGAGGAGCAATCACGGGCGCTGTGATGGTGCTCGGCTCGAGATCAAGCTAGGGCGTGGTAGCTGGATCATAGAGGAACTATTTTGCAGAAGGAAGTTTCGTGAAAAGATGCAAGAGGCGGCCTCGATAAATCCGCAAACGCGGGCAAAAAACGAGGTCTGACGGGCTACAGGGATGGAGGGCAGGCAGTTGACCTTGGTCAACGACGACTGCCCCCTGGTTGGTCCACGTGGACCAACCAGGAAAAATCCCTCAAAAAATGATTAAAAATTCAATTAAAAATCGAAAATGATTTATTTAACTTTAGGTTAATTAATAAAAAATGTTTATTATTTTATAAAGTATTTAATTCCGATTTTTAATTATTTTTATGAGGTATTGCTTTTATGCCCCTATAGGTATCTATATCTATGTATTTAAGTATTTTATTTTTATTTAGGTATTTTTATTTTTATTATTTTTATTTAGTATTTTATAAAATTGTAGGCTACTTTTATATACACATATATATTTTTATTTTATTTTTCTGATGTAATTTGTATGATTAATAAAATACAAGTATGTTTTGTATAGGTATATGTACAGGTTATGTACCTATGTATTGAATATATACAAGTATTTTTATTTGTATTTTAATTATGTTTTTATTCTTCTTTTAATGTACATAATTATTATAAGTAATATTTACAACATTATAAAAATATAAAAATATAAAAATAATAAATAAATAATAAATTGAATATTTTAATATGTACAAGTATACAATGAGGGTCCCAAACTCAACTTTCAAACCGTAGCTCCACCAAATGCGAAACCACCGCCATTAATTAGCTTATTTTCTTCTATATACAATTAAAGGTGAGTATGCTGCATTTGGAGTTGTCAGTTGTGAGATACGGGTCTGGGAAGTTGGAATTCTGGATTTTTATTCAGACCATAACTTTTTATCTGTACATTATTTTTCTGTGAAATCAATTTTGTATTTTTCTTTATAAAATTATCTACAACTTTCATGTACAAAGTTTCTTTATTTGATGTATAAAAAGTGGAACCAAAAATAGGTCCCAAAATGAACAAAGAATGAATACAAGGTATAGGTATTTTATCTTTATTTCTGACCTTATCTCCCCCTACTTTATTCCTGGTCGACCTATTCATCAAGATGCCTAGGTCTCGGGGGTTTTGGGTCATAAAATATTTACAATATTTTATTCTTTTTCTTTTCTTTATTTATTCTATAATTTTGGCCTTAATTACAGTGTTTTATACACTATCTGAATGCACATGCATGGATGCTAAGATGATGATTTTAATGCTATTTACAGGCATTTGCTAGGGTTTTTGGTGCCAAAATGATAGAATAAAGATGATGAAATGTGGATTCATCAATGCTCAATATTAAAGATCGTGAATTCTACTTTGAGCGGAGCACCTTGCAATTTCATGATGACAGAAATAATTCCTCTTGGCCTCTTTATCGATCGGTCTGCCAATCGAACAATCTCTCGTATCTTCTGAATTGGTCCGAGTTTGAGTTCGTGAAATACAGAGGTCGGGAGGATATTGATCGGTGAATCGTCATCAATTCAGGCGTGGGTGAAAATCGTGTCTTTGATTATGCAGTCAAATCTGGGCAACCGCTTCACTAGGCAGCTCTTGATTTTTCTCCTCAACACCAAGGAGGAGGCCATTGACAAGATATGTCTCTCGGTCTTTGTTCTAATCCTGCCTGACTTTTTGATCATTAATTTGTCCATTACAAATCCTTTAAGGTTGGGGAAGTTTTCAATGGCCTGTATAAAGGGAAGTTCAAAAATTAATTTCTTTTCCAATGCTTCCCGTACAACAGGATCCAAATTCCTCAGATCTTCTTCAGTCTCAATTTTTATGAAATTATCTGAATTTTCGATTTTTTAGTGTTTTTTAATATTCCCATTTTTTGGTATTTTCTGTGTGATTTGGTGATGTGGTGTGTTCCTCAGATGAGCAGGGGTTCTGATGTTCAGAATGGGAGTCAGAGACATAGTCATTTCTAGGGGAATAATATGCAGAAGTGTCGCTGTCCGAATCGTCCCTAGGTTCCTGAATGTCCTCAAAATTTTCAATCTTAGATCCAATCATTTCCTTATTCATTTTTATATCCGAGCTACCAGAGATTGAAATTAATTGATCGGCAAATTCTCAAAATCTATCCTCCATTAAATCAAATTTCTTATTCATCCTCAAAATATCCTCCAAAATCTTTTCATGACCAATTATGGGAGCAGTTGGGGTGTGTTTTTTTAATTGAATTTCCTCTTCCATTTTCCTACATGTACTAGGAGAGGAGTCTTTTGAAATATCTGATATATAATCATCATTTTCTGAAAATATGTCCTCAATAATCATGGAAGGCGGCTGCTCATATGGTCTAGGTATGCGGAGTTGGTCCGAGTAGAGTTCAATCCTTTGATTATGAGTGGTCGGACCTTGATATTGTGGAGTCAACATACAGGGTTGATGTGTTTTTATGTGGTCAGTCCAATCCTCTGTATGTCTGAAGAGGGGGTTGTCATGGTCAATCCAAGATGATGATTGTTCATTGGTGTGCAAGGGTAGGGTCTATGGAAGAGGTGAAGAAGTGTTCAATTCGATCATGTGGTTATTATCTCCATGAATGATGGATTGACATTTACCGAATATGAAGGATTGTATGATCAGCGTAGAGAGATGAAGAAGTGGAGACCTCAGTCGGTTGTTGGTTTGTCTGGTCCGAATACAAAGGGTTGTCATTCATGAAGCAGATGGGATTTCTAGAGAGTTGGTGGTTGAAAGTCTTTTGTGGAAGTTGGAGGAGGTGTTTTAGGTCTAACCGATACGAATTCACATAGTATAGCACTGATGGATTCTCAGATAATTGTTTGGCCATTGTTGAAAGAGCTGAAAGGAATGAGGGGTTGGGTTTGCAAGAGTTTTTGGACAAGAGTTCCATGGTGAGGTTTAAATCAAGAAAGGAGAGTGATGATTGCATGGGATAGTCAAAAGGAATTTTATCAAATGTGCGGCTATTGATCTTCGAAATCGGTTCACGCACACCAATGCAAACACAAATCAAACTTCGGGTTCACCAACACACATAATGAACCTGTAAGAGTTTGGCTATTATCTTTTCAATTTTAGTTGGTGATAAATCAATCTTGGCAAAAATTTAGTGAGCTGTTAGGGGCCGAAATTTTCGTAATGACTGGCCCGAATTCTTACGACTAGTTGCACCTACTTTCAGCCAGTATGGGTGTAAGTACGGATCGTAGAACGGCTACCCGTGTTACTTGAAGACAGAGCCTTACGCAGTGTCCTCTAAACCACCCACTCTGCTAAGGAAATCTGGACCGTTTACCGGCTACCCGTAGATCCTCACTGAGAAGTAGCTAATCATTTTTGGTAGAATAGGTAGTCAAGATGAAAATTCAGATTTGGGCTCTAGCCTTAAGTGTCGTCTCTCGCTCACTCAGAAAAATAAAAGCATCCAAGGTCAGGGTTGCTCTCCTGCAAAAGTTCTTGATTTTATGGGTTCTTAAGATTGGCTATATTCAGCAGTCCCAATTTTAATTAGGTGATCACTGAAGAATTTTAAATGATCACAAATACACGTCTACCATCCAGTCCCAATTTCCTTTAGAGTTATATGATAAAACAAGAGGGAGAAGTTCGGGAAAAAGCTAATGCATGTGAAAACAATGATGTATGCTCAGTTAGAAGACTTACAGTGAATCCTCGCAATCTCCATGTGGGATGCAATACAAGAATTGAAAAATTATTCTATATGAATGCAAGCCGCTATTAGCGGGGAAGAATTGAGTTGAATATGGCTAAGTTGAACGATCTAAAGTGCGTCTCAATTTAAGTGCAGTGTGTCCTTAGATCCTACGAGCACAATAAAAAATATAAATGCTTTGAGAGCTGTATGTGCAGGTCTATCCTAATCGCCACTCAAGTCGGGCCCCACCCTCACCGGAGAGTGAAACAGGCCACGACACACCACAAAAAAGTTCAGAGTCTTTTTACACACACGAGAGTCCAAACGGACACTGCTGTAAATGATCAATTAATTATAGAACTAAAATTGCAGAAATAAAAAACATAGACTCTACGCTCTCTCACGACTCCACTCGATCTTAAATTAATTGCGACTTTTTTCGGATGTCGGTGAAGATGCTTCAGTTTCTTGAAAAACCGCTCCACGTACGTCGGGTAACTCACAAGAAAAATAAGAGAGATTTATGTAAGAGAGTGACTCAAAAATAAATAAAAAAGAAAATAAGAGAAAGAAATGCTGAAAATAAATGCAGGGAAAATAAAATGAAATTTACAATGAAAGATTCGGGGGTCACACTACCCGAATACGGACAACTGAACGAAAATTCTCAAAACACAAAACTAAGTCGTTTGCCTCCCCAGCAACAACGCCATCTGATGGGTCCGAAATCGCAGCGTTAAAAATAGATGCTGTATTTTGTTCGTCGTGTGTAATCGTTCGTTGTAGGCGGCAATCGGAATCGGTCAAGAAAATAACCACGAATGTTTAATCGATTTTTAATCAAGTGGTTTTATATTTATTTTACTTGGGCAAGTCCCAAGGTCGATCACAAGGAGGCAAACGAACAACCTAGAATTATGTCTATCAAAATTCGTGCGTGGTTTTCAAGACGGTCTTTTTTTTGGAATTTTTAAATGCAATAAAGGATGCAATATGCAATTTTGGCCTATTTTAGGGACTAAATTGTCAATTATGTTCAAATGATGTCCGAAAAACATGAAACTTAGCAACTATGCTAAATATGACGAATGGATGCACTGTAATTTTTTTGAATTTTTGGATGCAATATGAATTTTTTTTGAATTTTTAAATGTAAACAAAGTGAATTTCAATATTTAATTATAATAAATATTAAACCTACTTATTTTCAGGGAAGAGAATTATCTAAGATCTATCACTAGGTGATGGATCTCAGAAAAATCCTAAACCTCGAAAATGTGGGGTTTAATGCCTATTAAAAATCAAATACTGAAATATGTAAAATGATTTTTACATGGCACATTATGATGCAAATGCAAATCTTTTTGGGCACATGTCAAGCTCAATTAATTCTATAATATGTGATTTTTTGGGAATTTTTAGAGCAATGGTTAATCAAATACAAATTTAATAGCACAAACTGGGCAAAATACGTAATTTTCCATAGAAAAATTAATAATTAATTAACCATCAATCACAAAAATATCCACAACATGTCAAAATGTAGAGAATTAAAAGATGAACATCATGCTATTTTTTGAATAATAAAATAATGCAATGTAGTTGTTCGAAATAAAGGGGAAAGACAAGGGTACATATGCAATAAATAAAATAAATAGAATGCAAGGGGGGGACTGATTTGTAATTACCGATTCTCGAGGGGTACTTCTTGCAAAATTACCAAAGGTCGTGTGCGATGCACGTGACCCCTGGTCGGCAGGGGCTGGTGCGTAAATCAGGGATTCGCCAAGGGCCTGGTTGCAAATAATCCTGTGTGTCACGTGCCCTCCACGCGCATTGATGGTTTGGCTGGAGGCTTGGGGCGGTAGCTCCAAGTGGCATCTCTCTAGTGCTTCGGGCAGACCAAACCACTTGGTGTGGAGATTGGTTGGGAGCTGGGCTCGGAGGTCGATCGGAACCATTGATGAAGCTCTATCTGATGTGATCTGACGGTCATTGCTTGCTAACGTTTCAACGTCTTGGATGCTTGAAGTAGCTTGATCGGATGGTTGCGGATGGCCAACACATGGCCGACGAGCTTCGGGGGAGTGGCGGTCGCAGGGCGTCGCCGACGAAGGCGGTGGAGTTGTTCTGAAGCAGAGCGCCTGCCGTCGAAGTCGGAGGGGCACGGTGGTTGCGAAAGCCGGAGGTGGGGCAACTGGTGATGTAGAGCCTTGCGGAGGTGATCTGGAGTAGGGGGCTCCTGGCGGTCGATGGCAAAGGCGGAGGAGAATATCCAGGTGAGCCGATGGTCGTCGTGGAGGTTTAGCCCTGGTGGAGAGGCGATCGTCTGATGGAACTTGCGGTGGCCAAGGCGGAGCTGCGGGGTTGTCGATGATGCATCAAAGATGGAGCCGGTTGATGACGTAGGTTGAAGGTCGGAGAAGATGAAGTGAGCGGAGGCGCAGTTGCGGAGGTGGCGGCGGTCGTGGGTGAAGATGATGATCGAGAGAGAGAGAGAGAGAGAGAGAGAGAGCGAGAGAGAGAGAGAGAGATCAGAGATGGTGAAGATGAGGTGAAGCGAAGGAACGGGGAGATACATGAGTTGGGCTCAACGGCGAGGATGGTCGGAGCGGAGCAGCTGCGGAGCGAAGGGGGCTGCGACGAGGTCGAGGGGACCTCGGATCACACTGAGGTGTTGGTTGTCACGACCACGGTGGTGAACGACAGATAAGTCGGGGAGGCGCTGGTGGAAGACGAAAGCCACATGCCGTTCGATCGGCCGAGATCGAACGGCCTCGAACGCGCCACGTGGTAGTCAAATGGGAGAGGGCGATGCACGTGCCTGGTGCGTGCTTGGGCGGCACGTGCCTCGCACGTGCGGGCCTTTTAATTCTTTTTTTATAAAAAGAATATATGAAAATGCCAAAAATGGCTGACACGTGGCGGCCCCAGGGGCGGTCACGTGTCAGCACCAGAAAAATCGAAAAAAAATATTTTGTAAAATGCAGAATAAATAACAAATGACCTCAGATCGAAAAAATTCCTTCACAAAAAATGCTCGTCTCGATGAGATCTACAACTTTCATGAAGACATCAAAACCAAAATCGATCAAATGCACAAAGTGAATTTTTGGGGTATCCCATGTACATAGAATACCTTGATTTTTGGGTTTTGTAATTTTTTTGTCATTTTTAAACCTGATAAAAAAATCCGAAACAAATATGGAAAAATCAAAGATAAATAATAACACCATAATCTATTTTTTTGGATTTTTATTAATAAGATAAATACGAACATAAAATAACAGGTCAAAAACCGCTAAAATACACAATGTACAAAAGAGGCCCAAAACCCAACTTTAACATATGAGCTCTGATTCACTTGAACTTGGTTTTATTTTGAAGGTAATTGAATGTACATTAGTTCAAAAGTGAGTAGGATCAAATCGGATACTGGATGGGGATGATATGGGGCTTTTAGTCCGAAAATCCTGAAACTAGGGTTTGGATTTTTGGTCCACTTAATTGGGTTAATTATTTTTTTGTATTTTTCATTTATTCTTGTTAGTGATATGTACACAGTGGAGGTAGTTTTGGATCATTCAAAGTTAGCATGAAGGTGTTAAAAAACAGGGAAGTTAGGCTATTTACAGATCAGTTTTGGCTTTTTATTTTGTGCAGAAATTATGGATAAAATGCAATTCTTATGAAAACATGCATGAATGCTAATTATGCAGAATAGATGCAGAAATGCTGATGATCATGAGGGATTTGAGCTTAATAAATGAGATTTAGAGTGATGAATCCGAGATTCATCACACTGTCACACCTCTTGTGAGTGGCACAATCTCTGACCGTTCATGTGATAACACTCTCCTTGACGACGATGCTGGTACGTCTCAACAACTCTTGATAGACACATTGATCAACACCAAAAATATTTGCGTTGAGTAATAAGGAACTCGAGGGGATCCTTGTTCTGATAAGAGGGAGAGAAAAAATTACACAAACCTAAGTCCTACATCAACTGGTCTTTCATCTACATTTTCAAGTCTAACAGACTACCGAGACAATATAATGAATGCAAGAACTGATTTATTCCATAGTGTTGAGAATTGGTTCTTGAGGAGAGTCTCTTGGATCAGGATTTTGTGTGACGTTTCGACTCGACTCTCATGATTACAGTACACACTAATGTTCATCTCTCTTATGCTATATGTATAAACAGAGAGTCTGATAAGTAGAGAAGTTGGATTCCTTTTAACCAGAGCTTGGTTCAGCTTAGGATTTTAGGACTACCAAAACTAAGGATTCTTAATGAGACAAGTCTTGAATTCGCACATGCACAGTCAGTGATTCAACCTTCTAACTCACTAAAAATAGCCCAGGGACAAGCAAAGATTATTTACTTTTATTTATTTATTTATTATTATTATTTTACTTTTATTTTATTTTACTTTTAGTTATTATTATTATTATTATTATTTTCCTTATCTCCTCTTTTCCTCTCTCATCTTCCCTCTCTCCTCTCTCCCCAGGCACGTGCATAGCACATGTCGTCTCCTCCTCTGCCCGCACATGCTGCGTACGTGCCCCCTCCCGTCTCCTTCCGCCCCGCGTAACGCCTTTACCACCTGCAATGGTTCCTAGCCATTGCGGCCTCCTCCCGCAGTTGTTACACCCTCCAACCGTTACCCAACCACTTCCTATAAACTCCACCCTGCCGCCCTCACCTCCAGTATCCGCTCTTAATCCCTCAAGCGCCTGTGACAATGGGCTGATGACCTCCGCGACGCAATCCAGAGGTCTCCGACCACTATTGCTGCTCTAAGTAACCGAGCCTCGCCATGGCTCCGCCCCACAGTTGAGGTGACCACCTGGAGCGAGCTTCTATTCCTCCGTCTTCCAAGCGTTCTCAAGTCTTCCTCATTATTAACTCTTCTCTTTCCTCTTCGTCCCCACCTTAGCCGCTCACCTCCTCGACCTTAGCCAATCACTTCCTCTACATTATCCGCTCACCACCTGGATGCACCCCTCCCCTCGCGCTTTACCTCCATCAGTCACAGTCGATCCACCGTCGTACATCCACCGTCGTCCTCTTCGACTGGAGTAGTCCTCCACCGTCTAACCACCCGATTCCACTCGTGCTGACCCCTACCAAGCATGCCTCCACCTCAACTCTGGAGTAGCCCTCACTGCCTACGGACCACCGATTCACATAGAGTCACCAACTCCACGTTGGCTAGACCATCGTCACTGCTCTGCCTCGGCCGCCCCGAGCAGCTCGACCGTGTGTCAGCTGAGATCTAGCTCCACCATTACCCTCTGCCACTGTAGAGGCCTAGCTCCATCACACCAGATGCCGTCGCCCTCCGCCGCACCATCATTACCATTGGATCAGGCTATATCTCTTGATCCAAAGACTACGAAGCCGCCATCTTAACGCCGTGAGCCTCAGCCCACACATCGAGGCTCGCATCATCTGAAGCTCCCCATATCCTGCCACACAGTGCTTCTGGTGCCGCACCTCAACCACAGACCTGAGGCTGCCACCGAGCCTCCAGGCACACATGCCTTGTGCATGCACTGAGGGTAAATTGCATTAACACCCCCACAATTCCAAGAAATTACGTAAAAGTTCCAGCCTCCAGAAACCATGTGAGATGCACATGCCTTTTTGGGAAAATTGCATAAAAGCCCAAGAAGTTTTAAATATTTGCAGACAAGTCCTTCGAGGACTAATTTGGGAAGAAAAACTTTATTTTTATTGCATTTTAGTTCATGACATTTGATTTTATCATATCTTTTTCACTTGAACTCTATCTTTAACGCATAATATGTAGTTTTGAAGCTGGTTCTATGCTATATCATTCTATATATTTTATGAACCGATCATAAACTCTTTAATGATGATTATTATTCAATGTGTCTAACGATCTATGCAGGATGATTTTTGACATAATTATGCTATTATATTTTGAGGAAATTGATTCAAATTGCAGGGGATCCATTGAGAAGATTTTGGTCAAATTAACTCTCTACTAATTATCGATAAATTTTCTTGAGAAATTAATCTCCACAGGGGCCTAATCAAGGACGCATTAATTTATTTCCCTTGCATTTTATGTGATCAAAATTCTTTTTATTTGGGGAGAAAATTACAGAGAACTTTGAGGAACAAATCTTCTTAAAAGAATTATCATTGATCTAATCATTTGTAGGAGCATTGATTCATTGATCTTTTAGACTACAACCTGAAATTACGTTGATAAATATTTTTGGGATTAATCTCTTCTAATTTGTGATTAACGTTGAGTATTAGTTGATCTTTTTGTTCGAGGATTGAAAATATAAATAGTCATAGATCATGTGCTTCATTATTCCCTCTGTTATTATGCTTACATTGCATTTTTTACCATTTCTTTTATTTTTTTCACTTTATTTTCTGACACATAAATTAACATAGTAATTATCTAATTATTGAAATTAATTTATAACCACTCAATTGAAAATCAACGTTCCCTATGTTCAACCTTGGTATACTTACCAAGTAAAAAATATTCTACAATATTCAAAAATTGTAGTTTTTATTGATCTGATTTCTACCTCCTATACTACAATTATCAACTATTTAAGAGGTGGATTTCACGTTCATCAAGCAATGATGCTCATGCATTCGTAGGGTGAAGGAAGGGAGCAAGACCTCTGACGTGATGTCGTCGGAGTTGGAAGGTCACGAAGAGAGGAGAACTGGAAGCGAGAGGATCTCAAAGATGATGCGTGCAGTCTAAGGGTGGTGGATCAAAGAAGATGGATAATAAGTCGAATGAAATGAAGGGGAAGAAGGGGATTTGGGTATTTTGAAGATGGGAGATTGTAGCAAAGGTTTGCCAAAGATAACGAAGGAGATCAAAAAGAAAAGATACGAAAGATGTTACCTAGAGATTGCCTGGGGTGGAGGAGTAAGGAGACTTGACTTCGGTAGTCGCTCGATCACTGTAGTGTATGACGAGAAGCTCTGCAACAACCTAGAAAGGTTGCTGCTATGAAGACTTGTAGACCAGATCTCGTCCAAGGGGGTTTTTGCTGGAGAGGATGGGTGTTGTCACCACCCCTATTCTATGGCTTTCCCCCATTTTTTCTCGTGTTTTTGTTCAGAGAGGAAGATCGTCGATCCATTTGGACGGTGATCAAAGTAAGGATTAAATAGGGAGGAGTCATAGGGGGTGGAGTTCAATGATGGTGGTTTCAATCACTTTCTGTTCTAGGAGATAGGGATAAGGATATTGGGTTGTTGGGTTCCAGGTTCCAGGAATAATAGGTTACGACTCTGAGAGGATAAGGGAGCGAGATCAACGGAGGAGACATAAAGGTCTAGAGTATAGGTAGTTATGGAGATGGTTAAATGAAGTTGGAGGGATTAGAGGTTGGGAAATTATTAGAAGGGATAACGACCATGGCGAGGTGGAGGTTGTAGAGAGATGATGGCTAAGAGGAGGAGCTATATGTAGGGTAAAGAACAGTGGTCGTTGGATTGTAACTCGATCCCAAAACTAAGGTCATGTCACGTGATTAGCACGTGGGGGGTCTGGAGTTAATCAGGGACCGATCTTGGATGTCAGATCGAACTTGGTCCAATGACCCAAAGGAGAGATGCTAGAATACACAAGGGGTTGTTGAGTGGGGGGCGGGTTTGACCAAGGGGTGAAGTGGCTTAATAATGTGATGTCACACGTGCTTTGACTTTGATCATACATTTGAAATGCAATGATAAATGGATAAAACATACAAAATGACCTCCAATGTAAACATACCCAAAATGAAAAATGTTTATCTAAATTCATTCTACAATGTTCATGAATGACTTGAGTGCAAATGGAATCAAACATGGGAGATATGACTTTTTGAGGATATTTTATGTATATAAAATATCAATTTTTTAGTTTTGTAAATTTATTTGATTTTCTATAGATTAATAATGTATGCAAAAATTAAATATGATGCAATGGACACAAATCATTTTTTTTGAATTTTTATAAGTTAAGATGAGTGTCAAAATAAAGGGGATGAGGTAAATTATATACATGTGAATTAGGTCAGTGAGCTCAAGTTATAATTTGTGTTTTTCTTTACTTTTTTATTTTTTTTATTTTATGTAATTAGTTAAAATATGAGATGAAAGAAAGAAATAAAAAGGAAATATATTAAAAAGATTCAAATATGTACATTAAATAATAAGCCAAAGATCTATAAATATGTACAATATATAGTTAGGTCCCCAAACCCAATTTTCACAAATGAATTCCGATTCTTTTAAATCTGACGTTGATTTGTAGATAATTGAGTGTACATTTTTTTAAAAGTGAGTAGAGTGAAATTGGCATTGTATGTGAGGGATATTAGCATTTACGACTTTCTATCTTCTAGTTAAGATTCAGGTTTATTTCACATACATACAAGCTAGTATTTTTTTAGGATTTATCGTTGATTAATATCCATGATATGTATACAATGGAGTTTGTTTTATGTCTATTGGAGTTAACGGAATTAATTAAAAATGGGTAAAGTTAAGTGAATATTTACAAATGAATCATGAATGCTAACATAAATACTAATTTATGCAAATTATTTACAAGTGCATGTATGCTAATTATGGGATATAAACATGTAAATACTTCTAATTTCTCAGGACGAAGCATACTTCTAATTTCTCAGGACAAAGCTTTATTTTCATCTAATTAAAGTGACGAATCACATATTCATTAGGCATGACACGATGCGATGGAAAAGTAGGTGATCATCGAGTGGGGAGCGAGGTTTCGAGTGAGAGAGATGAGGTGCGCTGAGTTATCTATGGCTCGTAAGGAGGTTGGTTGAGGAGAGGGGAGTCAACGCTAACCATTGGTCATCTCGGCAGGGCGTAAGGATGTGTGGAGGTTGATGGATAAAAGGGAGACGACGAGGGCTTTACCATGGAAGTCGTGGGAGAGAAATTCATTGAAGGAAGAAAAGTCAGGCTACATGGATGGCTCAGATGCAACCACATTGCCTAATAGGGAAAAAGAAAAGAAAGAAAATAAATAAAAATTAATTAGAAGAAGTAAATAAACTCAAATAAAAAAGTGATGAAAATGAAAAGTTGTTCATCTCGATGAGATATGCAATTTTCTTGAAACCCCAAAGCCCAAAAGACCTCATTTTTACAAACTTGTATTTTTTGTATAGGTAGTTAATGTGTATTGAATGCCTATTTTTTTGTGATATATATTGTATTTTTAATAAATACTCTATTTATGTATACACACACACACACACACCCATTAATCTAATTTTTAGGATTTTTTTATAAGAATAGAAATAAGGGGAAAATATGCATAATATATGCAATATATATATAACATAGATTAGGGTTTTATTGAATACTTAACATACACTAATTAATCGTAATTATATTCAAAGTGTGCTTGCTTATTTGAGCTTATTAGGAGGTTTATTTATGATTTATTGAGTGGATTGAATTGAGAATAAGCAATAAGGTGGTTGAATCATGGATTCATCACCCACAGAATATGGGTATGGTACCAATATTCCGACATATTCGAAGATAATGGTGGAAATGAAAGTGAATCAAAGCTAAGGTATTACAAATACACAAATAAAAATGCACACAAAACTATACATAAAGCAATACCCTAATTTCACCAACTCAACGCGTATAAGTCATAAGGGTCCAGCCATTTATCTTTTCAATTTTAAGTGGTGAATTTTCAAGGAGTTATTTATACAAGCAAACAATGTGAGTCACCTGACACATGGTATACACTTCTATTATAACTTGATAAAAATGATTATCTTCTCGAACTTTCGATTTATATCAAGATATACTAGAAAGATGCACACGGGAACATCTTTCTAATGTTGAAGGCAAGCGCTCTAGACCAAAGAGTCAGGACTATGAGACTTAGGGGACAAGTATAGGTTTTCAGGTGCTAATCTTAGTGTGTACGTCCACATCCTCTCAAGTCTAGAAGGTACATGTTAACAAGGTTGGGGTTGCTCTCCCAGAAACAATGATGTTCAATTTTATTCAGAGCTTTATGCATCACCATATTTAGCAGTTCTCTTATTTTTATTTGATGTTATCACTTAGGTAGAAATCAAAACACATCTACATGTGGATTCCAATTTCCTTTAAATCTCAAGTAAGGAAATTGATGGAGAATAAAAAAAGCATTGCAATGGGAAACACGATGATGGATGCTATGTCAAAGATACTTGCAATGCTTCTTTGCTATCTCCAAGGGGTATGCAAAATATAATTTAAATTCCCCTAAGCAGATATTTCTAATGCGTACATGAGAAACCAGACTTGGAACATGAATTTATATTAGCGATGATAGAACTATTTAATTTGGACAAGTGAAATTCGATCCAGTATTATATTTCATGAATAGTGTGGACCTAGTCTACATGCATAAAAATAACCTTAGTAGCTCTAATATTCATGGTGCAATCTTAAGACTACATCAACCATAAAAATGGACCCCGACCACACAACTAGGTCGAAACATGTCAAATGTCTAAGTTCAAGTACACATGTGATATCCTGATTGGGAACTGTTGTAAAGATAATTATTACAAATTAATAACAAAAATAAACGTGTAGAAAATAAATCTTAGACCTAGATATGTTTCCTCGTGATTAAAAAATGAAGAATGTTTTTTTGACTCCCCTCAACAGGTTCGGTCCACAGAAGCACCGACTTTCGGCGCTCGACATGCATTGTCTCTTACGTCACCACTCGAGCCCACCAGTCCCTCGTACAAAAACAAATAATATTTGTTAGAGAGGGTTCACAAAAATAAAATATAAGAAATGAGAAGTAAATAATGCTAAAAATTTAAGCAGAGATAAATACCAGTTCAAATTAACTGAGAGTGAACAACTCTAGTTACCAAGTTATCCAAAAACTTTCAAAGACGAATGCCTCCCCGACAACATCTCCATTCGAAGGCGTGCCCTTTACCACTCTTAAATATATAGAATTATATTGTTGTAGCTAGTGATGAAGAACTAGTAATCAAAACCAATCAGAATTAGTGTTTGAATTCAATCAGTGTGGTCAATTATTCATTTTAGTTGGGCAAGTATCGAAGTCAAACTCAAAAATGTGAGCTCAGAAATATTTCTGATATAAGTGCACTTCAAAAGTTTCATAACATTTGTTTTGTTGATATTTTTTAACTTATGTAATTTTTTATTTTTACTTCTAAAAAGAGAATTAACAACAAAATGAGAAAGATGGATGTGGCTATTTAAGGAAAGGTTACGACTTTTTCAATCAAATAATTTAATATCAAAATATGATCGACAATAAAATCAAACACTTTTCCCTTAAACTATATGCAATAGTATCGTAAATATATTTCTTGGGAATTTTTAATGTAATGTGAATTAAAAATGTAGTGATGAATATTTTTTATCATTTTAATTAAATAGAAGAAAATGCATTATTTTGCAAAATTTAAAATATGGTATACAAAATATAATGAAATGATGATGATGTTTTTTATAGACTTTTTCGATATAATATGAGTGAAATAAAAATGCAGATGCACTAATTTCTTGTATGATGGCTTTGGAATTTTTAAGTACATCAAACAATGTCAAAAAATCCAATAAAATTCTTAATGATAGATCAATTCAATATATGCACACATAGAACTTTTTATTTTCAAAAGATATTGCAAGATGAACCAATGAAAAATAAAATAAGCAATTCACCAATTATTTATTAAAAGCATATACTTTAATGAAATCTACTATAATATATGTAAAAATTTTACTCTTCTATTTTTCTTTCTAAAGAGTATTTTTATGCAATTTTCTAAGATAATATGCATTAAACACTCTCAAAATCACAATTTTATTTGAAAGTTCACATGTAATCAAATAAATATTTGATAAATTTCTACAATAGCTTAAATGAAAGAGAATGAATTATAAGATCACATTTTTAAAAAAAATAATTTGCTAGATGTCAATAGATGCATATAGGGGAATATACATAATAATAGGACTCAATTATTAGAGAAGATTCAACATTCAAGGGCTATTTTGTAATTCGCAGAACCGGTTCTCCCTCTTTGTAAATTTTATGCCAGGCACGAGTACAAGAGTAATTCCAAGGACTTGAGAGGGTATAGGTGTAATTGGCCCACATATGAACAACTCGCACGTGATAGGGTTGTTAATTCTGCGATTTGAAATAGTTTCTAATGATCATATCCAACAGCTCTCGTTGAGCCATGTACACAACACATGTCCTTCGATGATCTCGAACTGATGGTTGTAAATGAGGGCTCTTGGATGGCTCTGATGCTTTCTGATGACAATTGGATGTTGGGGCTCGCCTTTGGCTAAGATGCCTCCAGACGTAGATCGAAGGGTGCCTGTGTGTGGGGAGGTTCCTTCTTTATCTTCTCCGGTAAAGGTTGTAGGTCTGAGGCACTATGATAGCAGAAAGCGGAGGTAAAGAACTGATCAACACATGAACAATCCTAAGCTTGATGGTTGTCCATGAAAGGACAACTCCTAGTGGCCCTGCTTCTATTCACATGTATGTCACCTACAATTGAATTGGTTGTATCAAGCTGGTGAAACTTGACCGTGGGCATGAAAGCTTGAAGACAGAAGAAGGTAGGGGTGAGGCGGAGGCTCCTACTATGTAGGTGATGTGGAGGATCTTCTCTTTGGTGTGTGTGTGTGTGGGGGGGGGTGGAGGTAGAAAAAAGAACATGACGATGCTTCGAAGGTGTTGGCATATACTCGATGGTCGGAGGGATTGTGGGTTTGTGACGCTCCCTACCCCTAGAATCCAGATACTCAGTAATAGTCACATTCATACGTCGTGATTATAATTTGGAATGTAAAGTAGGAAAGAAAAACTTGAAATAAAATGCTCCAACAACAATCTTATTCATGGTTCCCTTCAGTTTATACATAAACAATTATAAACAAATTTCTCAACTTTATGAATTACATCACTGAAAATTTAGAAATTTCGAAAGCTGTACAAATAAATCTACAAGCACAACATTGTAAAGATCTACCAGTAAGCATGTGCTCTGAACAATGCAAGAAATCCGCCCTCTAACACAACAACACCAGCAACACCTGTCGAATCCATGCAAATTGGTACGTTATGAGCAAAGTTGCCCAGTACGCTGCTAAACAACTAGTCAATGTAAGGTAAAGATTATAAAGTGTGCCAAGAAGTGACAAAGGTAAGATTTCCATGATGGCTAACTACGCTTGGAAGGTGCAACCCAACCTACACAAAAACACAATACTCACATACAAAAATCTCGTACATTATTCCCAAGTGTAGAGAGCTACTCCTCAAAAAAGCCTAAGCTCTATGACTCTTAGTGAAAGTTTGCATCGGTACACGATCCTACATGATATGGCTATCGACTCTTATCCACACTCATCTTGCATTGACAAATTCAAAGAAGAACAAGAGAAATTATTTCACTTATTTATTCTCTTTATCATATGCTACTTTACTAATACATCATTCATTTCACAAGAATGGACCATTTACAAGGATTAATAGTTCAATCTTTTGTAACACTGATGAGCCTGCAAAAACCCTAAGTTAATTTTCGTGAATTATCGTTTAAATTTGTCGTTCCGTTGTAGAGAGAATTCAGAATCAGTCATGAAATAACCACATGATTTATTCAATTTTATTCGAGTGGCTTTATATTTATTTTACTTGGGCAAGTCCCAAGGTCAAACTCAAGGAGGCAAAGAAATAACCCAGAATTATGTCTATCAAATTTAGTGTGCGGTTTTCAAGGTGAAATGTTTTTAGTATTTTTTATGTAATTTTGAAATACAAGATGCAAATGCGTCCGATTTTAAGGACTAGAAAAAATATATCAATCAAACGATGCCCAAAAATTATGAAACCTGACCGAGATGTCAATTATGATGAAATAAGTGCACTGTAATTTTTTTTGGAATTTTCAGATGTAATATGAATAAATAATGAATTTATGGATACAAATGTTGTGAATTTCAATAATTAATTGTAATAAATATTAAACTTATTGATTTTCAAGGAATCAAATTATCCAAGATCTATCACTAGGTGATTTATCTCAAAAAAATCCTAAACCTCAAAAATACGAGATTTAATACCTACTAAAAATTAAAGATTGAAATATGCAAAATGATTTTTATGGAGCAAACCATACATGCAAATGCAATTCTTTTTGGGCACGATGTTAAATACAATTAATTCTACGATCAATGAATCTTTGGTAATTTTTCAAGCAATGGTTAATTATTTATGAATTTCAATGTGCATAGTGGGCAAAATATGAGAATTTTCTAAAGAATATTAATAATTAATTAACCACAGATAATAATATGATGATCTTTCTACAATGTAGAGAATTAATTGAAGAACACAATGCTAATTTTTGAATAATAAAATGATGTCAAATTAAAGTTCAAATTATAGATAGAACATAGGGGTATCACTACAATATTCAGAAAATAAAATAAAATGTAGAAGAAGGACTTAAAATAAATTACCAACACCCCTAGGGTAGTTTCTGCAAAAAGTCCAAGTGGTCACGTGCCAAGTGCATGACCCTTGGAGATGTGGGGGGTTCTTCTTAATAAGGCGGTCCTCCGGGGATGTCTTCGCAAGTTCCCCCAACGCACGCAGATGCCTCGGCTTCCACACCCGGTGGTGGCTGGCAGAGGAGCAGAGCAAGTTCTTAGTTGTATGGCTGAGGGGGTCTGAAGGGCGGTGGGTAACAATGGTTAAGACCGCGACGGAGAGGCTTTGTGGCAAAGGCGAATGCCGACACATGGCCGACAGGCGTCGATGAAGAGAGGTGGGGCATGAGCGGATGACCGTTGAAGGATTGTCTTCTGCGTGATGTGAAGGGCAGAGGTAGATCCCAGGTGCGGTGGCTTGATGGTCGAAGACCGAAGGTGGGGGAGATGCTCTGATGTCGAAGGCTGGAGACATTGGCAAAGGTTGACGGCTAGTGGTTTGAGGTGGGGTTGTGGGGGATTCGCGGTGGCATCATCGTTGAAGGTGTGGTGGTGAACGGAGGAAACATGGCGTGATAACAAGTGTTGGATGAATACCGGTCGTTGAAGTTTATGAAGGTGGCGTCGTTGGCTCAATGACCGAGGTCGGAGCAAGCAGCTACACGGTGGGGGCACGAGCTGCAACGATCGAAGTTGGCCGGATCTCACCACAGGCTTGGTAGGCGACACCAGAGCTGTCACCTCCGATGGATGTTGCTCCCGTCTCTGTTGCTTATCGACGGATAATAAGACGAGACGGAGCGATGTAGTTTTTATAGTGTGGGATCCGACGAGGATCTTGAAGACTTATAGTGATTCCTCGCAATCTCTATATGGGATGCAATGCAAGAATTGAAAATTATTCTAAATGGATGCAAACTGACAAAACCACACCTATCAGAAAGTTCTATTAGTCGTGAAGAATTGAGTTAAATTTTTTCACTAAGTTGAATGATCTAAAGCGCGTCTCAATTAAGTGAAGTGTGGTCCTAGGTTCTACGAGAACAAACATAAATCATAGAAGCTCTAATAGCCATATATGCAGGTCTAACCTACGAGCCACTCAAGTCAGATCCCACCCTCATCAGAGAGTGAAATAGGTCACGACACACCACAGAAAAAGTCCAAGGTATTATTACACACACAAGATTCCAAACAGACACCGTTGTAAATGAGAAATTAATTACAAAATTGAAATTGCAGAAAAATAAATCCTAGACTCTACACTATCTCACGACTCGATCTTAATTTTAATTTGCAGCTTTTCGGGCGTCGGTGAAGATGCGTCGGTTTTGCGAAAACTGCTCCACAGGCGTTGGGTACCTCCCAAGAAAAATAAGAGAGAGAGAGAGAGAGTAAGAGAGTGATAAAAATAATAAAAAATAAGGAAATAAATGTTGAATAAAATAAATGCAGGAAAATATGGAAAATTTGCAATGAAGAATCGGGGGTCAGACTACCCGAACAAGGAAAACATGGCACAAATATTTTTTACACAAAATGTAAGCTGTTTGCCTCCCAAGCAACAACACCATCTGTCAAGCCCGCGAAAACCCTAAGTTAGTTTGCATAAATTATCATTTGAATTTGTCGTTTCGTTGTAGGCATGAATTCAGAATCAGTCAAGAAATAACCACAATAATTTATTCAATTTTATTCGAGTGGCTTTATGTTTATTTTACTTGGGCAATTCCCAAGGTCGAACTCAATGAAGAAAATGAACAACCTAGAATTATTTCTATCAAATTTAGTGTGCAATTTTCAAGACGAAATGTTTTAATATTTTTTAATGTAATTTTGAAATGCAAGATGCAAATGCGACCGATTTTAAGGACTAGAAAATAAATATCAATCAAACGATGTCAAAAAAATATGAAACCCAACTGATATGTCAATTATGATGAAATAAGTTCACCGTAATTGTTTTTGGAATTATCGGATGTAATACGAATAAATAATGAATTTATGGATGAGAATGGTGTAAATTTCAATAATTAGTTGTAAAAAATATTAAACTATTGATTTTCAAGGAATAATATATCCAAGATCTATCACTAGGTGATTTATCTCAGAAAATCCTAAACCTCAAAAATATGAGATTTAATACCTACTAAAAATAAAAGATTGAAATATGCAAAATGATTTTCTAGAGCAAACCATACATGAAAATGCAATTCTTTTCGGGCATGATGTTAAATATAATCAATTCTACGATCACTGAATCTTTGATAATTTTTCGAGCATTGGTTAAATTTTTATGAATTTCAACATGCATAGCGCATAAAATATTAGAATTTTCTCAAGAATATTAATGATTAATTAACCACAGATAATAAAAATACGACGATTATGCCACAATGTAGAGAATTAATTGAAGAACACAATGCTAATTTTTGAATAACAAAATGATGTCAAACTAAAGTTCAAATAATAAATAGAACATAGGGGTATCACTGCAATATTCAGAAAATAAAATAAAATGGAGAAGAAGGACTTAATATAAATTACCAATACCCTTAGGGTAGTTTCTACAAAGAGTCCAAGTGGTCACGTACCAAGCACGTGACCCTTGGAGAGGAGGGGAGTGCTTGGTAATAAGGCGGTCCTCCGAGGGTGTCTTCGTAAGTTCTCCCAACGCATGTGGGGTGCACGTACGCGGGGGCCTCGGGTTCCACACCCGGTGGTGGATGGTGGAGGAGCGGAGCAGGTTCTTGGCCGTACGACTGAGGTGGTCTAAAGGGCAGTGGGTAGCAGAGGTGAAGACCGCGACGGAGAGGCTTTGCGGTGAAGGTGAAGGCCGACACACGGTCGGCGGGCATCGATGAGGAGAGGCGATGCACGATCGGATGGCCGGTGAAGGATTGTCTTCTGCGTGAGGCGAAGGGCAAAGGTAGCTCCCAAGTGCGGTCTCTTGATGGCCGAAGACTGGAGGCAAGGGAGATGCCTTGGAGTCAAAGGCTAGAGTCGTTGGCGGAGGTTGACAGCTGGTGGTTCGAGGTGGAGTCGTGGCGGATTCCCGATGGGGTCGTCATTGAAGGTGTGGTGGAGCATGGAGGAAAAGTGGCATGATAATAGGTGTAGGATGAATACTGGTGATTGAAGTTAATGAAGGCGTCATCGTTGGCTCAACGATCGAGGTCGGAGTGAGCAACTGCATGACGGGGGCACGTGCTACAACGGTAAGAAGTTGGTCGGATTTCACCGTAGGTGTGGGGTGATGCCGGATCTGTTAACTCCTGCAGATGATGCTCTCGTCTCTGTTGCATACCAATGGATAAGAAGATACAGAGGAGCGATGGAGTTTTTATAGGGTGGGATCTGACAAGGATCTTGATTGGTGAGGAGAGAGATTTGAGGGGGCAGCACACGACCGATTGGGTAGGTGTGACATTGACGAGATCAGATTGTGGCCGCAAGATTTACGGCAGAGGAGCGGTGCTTCATATGGAAGGCGATGCAACCATAGATGGAAGGTTGACAGCGGTGCTGCCCCAAAGAGAAAAGAAGCGGAGGACAACGGAGGAAGGAGAAGTGACGAGCATCGAACTACCCTTATTAATTCAATCAAATTAATGGTCAAATTAATAGTTAGATTTGTTGCAGTCGGGTAATCAATGCTTCATCAAAAATACTACTTTAATTAATGTTCAAATAATTGCGAGCGGCAGATTTATTTTACTTGGGCAAGCCCAAGGTGGAACTCAGGGAGGCAACTATCTCCTTAGGTAAATTTTTAGTGAATTCAGAGAACAGATTTTCAGAGGAATATTTTTGGTCATTTTTAGAAAGTTTTATGCAATAAAGGAAAAACAAATGCAATTTCAGGCCAATTTTACAAGTTAAATCAGAAAGATAATCAAATGAAGCCTAAACATTATGAAACTTGGCCAGATGATGGAATGCATGAACCTAAGTGTCTACAATTTTTTTTTGAATTTTTCGACTCTAAATGAATTTAATATGAATAAAAGATGAATGCAGGGTGATTTTTACAAAATTAACTTTAATAAATACCAAAACACATTATTTCTAGATACAAAAATTATCCTAGATGGATCTAAGTATGATGAATCTAGGAAAATTAATAGACCTAAAATTCTATGTGAATTGGACCTATTAAAAATCAATTAAGAAAATCACTATTTAATTTATTCAGGCCTCGTGATGCGTGCAAATACAATGATTTTTGGGCACAATGTAGAATAAATTGTCCTAAGTATAATGTGATTTTATGATAATTTTTGGACAACAAGGAATTTAATATGAATTAAAAATCATTCAGTGGGCAAAATATAGAAAATTTCATTAAATTAATATTATTAAATTCTAGAGAACTCACAAAATAAAACACATGTCACATGAGATAAAGGACAAGTTGGGCTACAACAAGCAATTTTTAGAATTTAAAAATGATGCTATATGGACTCCTTATTATGCCTGCAAAGATAAGGACCAAATTACAAATACAGAAAATAAAAGTTCTGAAAATAAAACGTGGTTACAAGGACTTAAATGCAATTACCTATAATATTGAGGAGGTGGATGCAAATTTCCCACAAAGTCACGCACTCCTCGCATGACACGCATGGCAGGGACCAATTTGTAATTTCCAAAACCTTCAAGGGCCTCTGTGCAAAATACACAGCCCTCACGTGGGAAGCACGTGGGGGGCTAGGCTCGGACGGTGATCGAGGCTCGGGTGGAGGCTCGAGAGGCTCGGACTTGCTTCAGGTGCTCCGAGCAAAGGGTCGGTGAAGAGGCTCAAAGGAGGCTACGAGGCGTGATGTAGGCCGTTGGATCAATGTGTATCCGACGGCTGCTGGAGCTGCTGGCGTGGTGCACCTATAGTCGTCAGATCAAAATGATCTAACAGTGCTGATGAAGTCGACGTGGCGAGACACTAGTCGTTAGATCCGTGCGAGATCGGACGGTTGCTGGCGCTCGATGAAGCAGGCGACGTGGCAGAGTCGTAGCCGTGGGATCCTCCTGATCCAACGGTGGCGGGGCATGTGTGACGTGTCGAGATCAGGACCGTCAGATCAGGAAGATCCAACGACACCTATTCTTCATCCTCTCCGGTCCGCCGCCTCCTGTAGCGGACTTGGCGGGGTTCCAGCAATGAGCGTCTAGCTCCGCGTCCTTCTCCTGTGCTCGGTGTAGCTCGCCGGCAGCTCCTTGATTAATCAGACTTGTCGTGGAAGTGCCAGGAGGACGCCAGAGGTCCTAGGAGTGGCTGGGGAGGTCTGAACGCCAATGGCGACGAAGCTCTAGCGGAGCTCCGGTGAAGTTCCGTTCAATGAAGATAGGGGTACTTGCAGGGTTAGTTGGGGCCAAAAAATGGAGCTCGTCCTCGTGGGAGTGCGTGCATATGCAGTATGAGGCTTGGAGCGGAGTGGAAGTGGGTCGGTGGTCCTCTTCCGCCGTGGCGGCAGAGCTATGGTCGGAGATGGAATTCGACGGGTCGTCGGGGTGAACCAAGGAGTGCGCGAAGAACGGAGCTTCAAGGCGAAACTTGGTGGACAGTCGATGGAAGGTGAAATCGATCGGAGAGGGCGGAGAAATTGCGAGAAAATCGAGATGAAAAGAGAAAGAAGATCAGAGGAGAATGGAGGAGTCTACCTGGGGTCAGAAGCTCGGAGGAGAGCTTATAGGTCTTCGCTCAAGGGCCAGTAGTGTCCCAAGCTCAAGTAGCTCGTCGGAGGAGCTGCGACACGGCAGAGTTTGCCGTGGATCTCACCGGAAGTAATTGGCCATCATCGCTCAATGTCGTGCCCAATTGCTATCACCGATGAGGAGAGTAGAGCTCAGGGGTGCCTCGTGCTATGCCGGATGGGCGTAATGGTGGCCGAAGGCAGGGGTTTTATAGAGAGAAGGTGGAGGTGGCAGTGATGGAGGGCGAGGTTTCGTTGGGGTTATGGAGTGACGTGGGCGAGACTAATGGAGGACATGGAGGTCAGCGAAGATGAAGGGAGTGGGGCTTCATCGTGGAGCGGTCAGTGAGTGGAGATAATGGTTGTGGTGGCGGAGAAAATAGGAAGGGGGGCGGCGAGTAGGCGAAGTGGGGGACGTGCGCGAGGGAGGCAGCCCGAGGTGGAAGACGAGCTCTGGACCGTTAGATCTCGTGATCCAACGTCCCGGATTGAGGTGCTAAGGAGTGGCCTGGATCAGATCGGAGAGGTGTGATCGAAGGGGTAGCGGTGCGACACGTGGCGGGCGTAGGTGCGGGCGCTAACATACGGTAGAGATGAGAGTTGGTGTAGGATCGAAGGGTGATGGATTGAACGGAAGTGAATGACGAGTCCGAAAACGCCGAGTTAAAAGATGTGTTTTTATCTTTGTTTGTGAAAATAATAATGTGTCGTTCGTTGTAGGCGGCGATCGGAAACGGTCAAGAAATAACCACAAAATTTTAATCAATTTCAATCAAGTGGTTTTTATTTTTATTTTACTTGGGCAAGTCCCAAGGTCAATCACAAGGAGGCAAAGGAACAACCTAGAATTATGTCTATCCAATTTCGTGTTCGGTTTTCGAGGCAGTCTATTTTTGGAATTTTTCAATGCAATAAGGGATGCGCAATGCAAATTCGGCCTATTTTATGGACTAAAATGTAAACTTTAATGCAACAATGTCCAAAAAAAAATGAAACTTGGCCGAGATAATATGTATGACAAAATAAATGCACTGTATTTTTTTTTGGAATTTTTGGATGCAAAATGAATTTTTATGAATTTTTAAATGAAAGATTGATTTTAAATATTTAATTACAATAAATATTAAACCTACTTATTTTCAAGATATAAAATTATTTAAGATCTATCAATAGGTGATGGATCTCAGAAAAATCCTAGACCTCGAAAATGTGGGGTTGAATACCTATTAAAAATTAAATACTGAAATGTGCTAAATGATTTTTACAGAGCAATTTATGCACGCAAATGCAAAGATTTTGAGCACAATGTTAATCAAAATAATCTCTACAATATGTGATTTTCGGGGATTTTTAGAGCAATGGTTAATCAAATATAAATTTCAGATCATAAGATGGGCAAAATATGCTAATTTCCACCAAAAGATTAATTATTAATTAACCACTGATCATAAAAATACCCACAGTATGTCAAAATGTAGAGAATCACATGAGGAACGCAGTGCTATTTTTAAATAAATAAAATGATGAAAAACAGAGGTCTAAAATGAAGGAGAAATGCAGGGGTACAGATGCAATAAATAAAGAAATAAAGAATGCAGGAAGGACCTAGGAGTAATTACCACTAGTTCTGGGGGGTACTTTGCAAATTTCCCAAGGGGACACGTGCGGGGACGTGACCCTTGGGCGGCAGGGGTGGTTGCGTAAATAAGGGGGACCTCCGGGGTGCTGTTGCAATTTACCCAAGGGGCACGTGTGCAGCACGTGACCCCCCCTGGGATGATGTCAGCCTGGCGTCCCCCCGCACGCGCCTCACACGTGGGGGGGTCTCGGCCCTGGAGGCCGGTGGCAGTGTCGGGGCGGGGCTGCTTGGCCTCGGCGGTTGCGGAAGAGCGGCGGAGTGCCGGCGGATGCCCCTGGTGCTTGCTTGGCCAAGGTGGGGGAGTACATGCGGTGCTCCCAAGGCGTAGGAGGAGCGGGCGTGGCTTGGTGGCTGCGGCAGTTAGAGAAGACCGTCGATGAAGATGGGGCGGTGGTGGCGAGGTCGGAGATGGCTCGGCCACAGGGGGTGCTGACGGAGGAGTGGCCGGCTCAGGGCGGAGATGGCGTTGGCCGACACATGGCCGAGGATGAAGAACATAGGCGGCTCAGCGTGGCGGTGTTGGCGTAGATGGCGATGAAGGTCGGTGAAGTTGATAACTGGTAGCGGAGGAGAACGGCGAAGTCGTGGGCTCGATGAGCACTCGGAGCGGAGCAGAAGGCGGAGGTCGTCCATGCTGCAACGAGGGCCGGGGGAAGTGGCCTCGGATCTCGTCGATGGCGAAGCTCCGGGCTGTCACCACCGGGCTTCGCCTTAGGTTATCGGCGGATAAGGAGATTGGGGGTCGGCGAGGATGTTTTAATAGGAGAGGATAGGCGCGAGAGGCGGAGTGGAGGTTGCGGGGGTGGTTGGTGAGAACGGCGGGGGCGGCGGTTGCGCAGGATAACAGAGGAGCGGAGGGCGCAAGGTTGGGGGAGAAGAGCAGGAACCGTTCGATCAGAGAAAGATCGAACGGTTGTAAATGGGCCACATGGCAAGGGGTGAAAAGAGAGAGTGGAGCGGCATGTGCGGAGCACATGCCTGGGGGCACGCGTGGTTTTAGATTTTTTTTTATAAAAAATGAAATTTAAAAGGCCCGAAAATGACTGTCACGTGGCAGCCTCTGGGGCTGCCACGTATCAGCACCAGAAAAATCAGAGAAAAAATCTTTTGTAAAATCAAGAAAAAATAGCAAATTACCTCAGATCGAAAAAGTTCCTTCACGAAACATGCTCGTCTCGACGAGATCTACAACTTTCATGAAGACATCAAAACCAAAATAGGTCAAATGTAAAAAGTGAATTTTTGGGGCATCCCATGTACATAGAATACCTTGATTTTTGGGGTTTCTAAATTTTTTGTCATTTTTAACCAAGATGAAAAACTGGAAAAATATAGAGAAATCAAAGATGAATAAAAGACATCTAAATCTAATTTTTTTGGATTTTTTATAAATTAAGAAAATATATACATAAAATAAAGGTCAGAAAACCGCGAAAATATACAATGTACAAAAGAGGCCCAAAACCCAACTTTCACATACGAGCTCCGATTCACTTGAACTTGATCTCGTTTTGAAGGTAATTGAATGTGTATTAGTTCAAAAGTGAGTAGGATCAAATCGGACACTGGATGAGGAAGATATATGGCTTTTAGTCCGAAAATCTTGAAATAGGGTTTGGGTTTTTGGTCCACTTACCTGGGTTAATTATTTTTTTGTATTTTTTATTTATTCTTGTTAGTGATGTGTACACAGTGGAGGTGGTTTTGGATTATGCGGTGTTAGCATGCAATAGTTAAAAATAGGGGAAGTTAGGCTATTTACAGGTCATTTTTACCTTGGATTTTTGGCTTCTTATTTTATGCAGAAATTAATGCTAAAATGCAATTCTTATGAAATCATGCATAAATGCTAATTATACGAAATAAATGCAGAAATGCAGTTGATTTTGAGGGACTTGAGCTTAATTAATGAGACTTAGAGTGGTGAATCCAAGATTCATCATCCCCCTATACTTAAACCATGCTCGTCCCTGAGCATCAAAAAGAAATGCCATGAGGTGAAATGAGATTGGGTTCCATACCAAGACCATGAACTGAAGGTGAAAGTGAAACTAAACTTGACCTTTGGATTAATAGTGTGGCGGAACTTCAATGAGACTTAGAATTTTAAAATCAACAGCCCTCAAGTTCTACACATCATTGTCACAGTTTTGGCTCAGAAGTCATCTTAGATCAATCCTCTTCCCAAAGTATACCCTATGAACATTGAACAACCGACTCAAGTGTGTGAAGGGTTTTAGTTCTTCCCATCCAGAATGCCGGACTACTATGCTCCTCTCCTCTCCAGTAACTCGTCCTCGGGGAGTCAGGTATTTCCTTCTAAGGCCTGTCGCGTTGTGTTCACAATCGAATGAGGGAGAAGATAGAAGAAAGAGAACAGAACTGGAGGGTGGCCAGTGTAGTCACCGCTCCTTGTGAAGATGGCCAGTGTAGCCGAGTCTCCACCAAGATTTGCAGGTTTTTTGAAGCTTGGACCTTTTTGGTCGGATTTTTATTTGGTAGAATGCTTCTTTGTATTTGGAATTTTTGGTGGTTCTGCTTGGATCTTGTCATGCCCCTACGGATATAGAATCTTTTGTTCCGTACATTTTTTGGGGTCTTAGAAAAAATTATGCCCAGCCGTCCATCACTTTTCCGAAGCTTTATTTCAACCTGTACTCCGATCTTTAGATTTCCACGCTACCAGAAAAGAGACTCACACAGTCTTCCAACATCCCGTCTGAGTTGAGCTAAGTGCATAGTGCGAGAGTACAAATTAATTCCCTATTCCAGAGTTGTACCCAGAATGAAGAGACCAGGTTAGACACTAAGAGTCAAATGCTGCATATTGTTATGTGGAACTTAAAGAATTAAGTCAAAAGACCTGAAGCTCTTAAAATCCTATTTCTCGGTGAAGTTCCTCTGAAAATTAGGTGGATTAAGGTCAAGTCTAGACCACTCTCGGTTTCTACTCATAACTTGGTTCAGAACCCAATGACTTTTCATAGATGCAAATGCATGTGATGTTGGATGAAATGTAGGTGTGTGAAATGCAGACACACTTTTTTTTTGAATTTTTTTGATAATTTATGCAAGAGATTTTTTATGCAAAAATGAAATAAGAAGCCTCTTCTTCTCTTTTTTTTTCAAAAATTTTGGGTACGGTTAGTGTTAGTAGAAAAAACTTTTTTTTGTGCTTGTTTGTTGTTTTGTTTTGTTTTTTTTTCAAGTTAGTACACACCCCGTAAATACATATAGACTTACGCGAAAGTACGAGATATGGGTAAAATATATACAAAGTATATATACAGACCCCCCTATACACAGCGAGTGCTGTGTCCTCAGAGCACAAGAAGTGGAAGACATAGCTCGGGCTAAGCGTAAGGGATTGGAAAAAAATGAAAAGAAAAGCGGTCAGGAAATGAGGAGAGTATAAACAGGTGGATGTTGGTTCCCCCTATACTTAGGCTTTGGTCCGCCTAAGTATGGAAGAAGGGTGGAGATGGAGCGATCGAGAGGAAGAGTGTGATCTGAGGAAATGATATATACAGATGGCATCGGTCCCCCCTATACTTAGGCCTTGACCTAAGTAGAGGAACAAGCTGTACAAGGAGGCCGATGTGGTCGGGAGGGAGGGTGGGTAGCCGATGATTAAGGCAGTTTTCGGCTAATCTTCTTGTGAGCCTGTGGTGGGGGATCGTAATGATGAGACGGAGTTGAAGCATACAATTCCCAGCTATGATCAGTGTCATCCTCACAAAAATCATGATGGATAATAGATGAAGTGTTTGAGTCAGATGAAAGATATCCATCATCAGAGTTATCCTCAGAGGAGTAGTAATTGAAAGTGGACACACTCCAAGTATTTTGGTCTTTTTGTTTCTTCAGTTGTTTCCTCAGACTTCGTTCCTTCTTGGGGTCAATCGGTTTGTCCTCAGATGAATACTCAGAAGCACCGGTCTCAGTCAGCTCATATGAAATTATTTTAGTGTACTTGAAGAGTGCAGGAGCATCAGCTTTGGATGAGTAGTAGTTAGGAATGGGAGTTGTCCAACGAGAATTGAATTTTGGATCCTTACGAAGATATGGCTTTAGGGCTACCAAACAGATTTCACTCATATAGACCATCTTTTCCGGACCTGGTGAGGGATCATCAACTGATTCCTCTTCCGAAAGGTCAAAGGTGACTCTCTTTTTATTTTGTCATGAAGGTGTCAGTTAACTTGAGTATCCAGATGAATTGCCATTGAAGTTCTCCTTGGTTGGTGCTTGGTCTGCATGCTTGTTCTTAGTCTCCTGAATGTTTGAGCACTCTCGATTAGGATGATTTGGTCAAGATATTCAGAGAATGTTGCTCCAGGGTGTGACCATGCATATATCTCAGGATCGTAGTAGAAATATTTGTCTATTTTGAGATCCGTGGGAATTGAAATACTGGGGAGAGTCTCTGCATGTTCTTTCTCAATTGATTCGATGTTGGCGCATTCCTGTGTCGAGAAGATGTAATCCATGTAGTCAGAGTAGGTTGACCCAGGGTGTGCGCATGCATAAGTCTCCGGATCATATGATTCATATACATGATTCTTCATGGTGAGAGCGGTTGGGAATGGAGCAGGGGGAGATTTTCTAAACCAATAGTCTCATCAACAACCGCTATCTCAGGTGTGGCTGCGGGATAGGGCTCTTCTACCGCTTCATGGTTACGGTTGTCGGGGATTTCGTGCGTTGCCTCAGAAGATCGTGGTTCCTCAAAGATATGGTCAGGTCTAAGTGCTTCCAATGCTGTGAAATTGATTTCCCGAGTCTCACAATCAATACTCGCCTTGGCCAATGCCAAGAATGGCTTTCCGAGAATGATTGGAGATTGGGTGAATTCTCCTTGATGCTCAATATCAATGATCGTGAATTCTACTTTGAGCGGAGCACCTTGGAATTTCGTGATGACAGAAATGATTCCTCTCGGCCGCTTTATTGATCGGTCCGCTAATTGAACAATCTCTCGTATCTTCCGAATCGGTCCGAGTTTGAGTTCATAGAATACAGAGGTCGGGAGGATATTAATTGGTGAATCGTCATCAATCTGAGCATGGGTGAAAATTGTATCTTCGATTTCACAATCAAATCTGAGCAACCGCTTCACTATGTGGCTCTTGGTTTTTCTCCTCAACACCAAGGAGGAGACCATTGACAAGATATGTCTTTCAGTCTTTGTTCGTATCCTACCCGACTTTTTGTTCATTAATTTCTCTGTTATAAATCTTTTAAGGTCGGGGACGTGTTCAATGGCCTGTATAAAGGGAAGTTCAAACATCAAGCGTTTTTCCAATGCTTCCCGTATAGTCGGATCCAAATTCCGCAGATCGTCTTCAGTTTCAATTTTTATGAAATTATCTGAATTTTCAATTTTTTTTGTTTTTTCAAATATTTCCATTTTTTGGTATTTTCTGGGTGGTGTGGGGGTGTGGTATGTTCTTCAGATGAGCAGGGATTCTGGTGTTCAGGGTGATGGTCAGCGACATAATCATTTCTAGGGAAATAATATGCAGAAGTGATATTGTCAGAATCATCCCTAGGTCCCTGAATATCCTCAGAATTTTCAAACTCAGATCCAATCCGTTCCTCATTTATTTTAATGTCCGAGCCACCATAGAATGCGATTACTCGATCAGTGAATTTTTGAAATCTATCCTCCATCATTTCGAATCTTGTTTTTATCCTGGAAATATCATCCTCAAAATTCTGTTCATGATAAATAATGGGAGCATTCGGTATGTGTTCAATAATTTCATCTTCCATTTTTTTGTATGTGCGGAGAGGAGAGTTTCTCGGAATGTCCGACATATGATCTTTATTTTTTGAAAATTTCTCCTTAAAAATCATGGAAGGAGGCTGCTCATATGATTCATACATGTGGAGTTGATCCGAGTAGACTTTATTACTTTGATCTTGAGTGGTCGGATCTTGGTATGGTGGAGTTAGCATACAGGGCTCATGTGTTTCTATGTAGTCAGTCCAGTCCTCTGTATGCTCGTCATGTCTGAAGAGGGGGTTGTCATGGTCAATCCAAGCTGATGATTGTTCATTAGTGTTCTAGGGCAGGGTTGATGAAATAGGTGAAGAAGTGTTCAATTCAATCATGTGGTGATCATCTCCCATGAATGATGGATTGATATTCAATGAATATGATGGATGAATTGCATGATCGGCGTAGAGAGGATTGATATATGAAGAAGTGGAGACCTCAGTCGGTTGTTGATTTGTCAGGTCCGAAAACAGAGGATTGTCATTCATGAAGCATATCGGTTTGGTAAAAAGAGATGGTGGTTGAGAGTCTCTTGAAGGAGGTGTTTTGGGTCTAACCGACACGAATTCGTTTCATAGTATAATTCTGATGGATTCTCGGTCATTTCTGAAAGAGTTGGAAGGAATGAGAGGTAGGATCTGCGAGAGTTTTTGGACAAGAGTTCCATTATCAAGAGGAGAGATGATTGCACGGGATAGTCAGGAGAAATCAAATGTGCGGCTATTGATCTTGAAATCGGTTCACGCACACCAATGCAAACACAATTCAAACCCCGGGTTCACCAACACACACAATGAAGCCGTAAGAGCTCGGCTATTATCTTTTCGATTTTAGATGGTGATAAATCAATCTTGGCAAAAATTTAGCGAGCTGAGAGGGCTCTAGCCTTAAGTGTCGTCTCTTGCTCACTAAAAAAAATAAAATCATCCAAGGTCGGGGTTGCTCTCCCGCAGGAATTCTTGATTTTATGGGTTATTAAGATCGGCTATAGTTATCAGTCCCAATTTTAATTAGGTGATCACTGAAGAATTTAAATGAGCACAAATACACGTCTACCGTCCAGTCCCGATTTCCTTTAGATTTATGTGATAAAATAAGAGGGAGAAATTCGGAAAAAGCCGATGCACGTGGAAAACTATGATGGATGCTCAGTTAGAAGACTTACAGTGAATCCTCGCAATCTTCATGTGGGATGCTAGACAGAATTGAAAAATAACTCTAAATGTATGCAAGCCGATGAAAAATCGCGCCTAAGTAGAAAGTTTTATTAGCGGGGAAGAATTGAGTTAAATTTGGCTAAGTTAAACGATCTATGTGCGTCTTGATTAATGTGAAGTGTGGCTTAAGATCCTACGAGCACAATCAAAAATAAAAATGCTCTGAGAGCCGTATGTGCAGGTCTATCCTAATCGCCACTCAAGTCGGGCCCCACCCTCACCAGAGAGTGAAACAGGCCACGGCACACCACAAATAAAGTTCAGAGTCTTTTTACACCCGCGAGAGTCCAAATGGACACCGCTATAAATGAGCAGAAATTAAAATTTGTAAAAATTAAAAATCTAGACTCTACTCTCTCTCACGACTCGACTCAATCTTAAATTAATTGCGGCTTTTTCGGATATCGGTGAAGATGCGTCGGTTTCTTGAAAAACCGCTCCACTTGCGTCGGGTACCTCGCAAGAAAAATAAGAGAGAAAATGTAAGAGAATGACTCAAAAAATGATAAAATAAGAAAATAAATGCAGGAAAAAAAATTATGGGTTTTACAATGACAAATTCGGGGGTCAGACTACCCGAATGCGGAAAACCAAACAAAAATTTTCAAAATACAAAACTAAGCCGTTTGCCTCCCCGACAACGGCGCCATCTGACGAGTCCAAAAACGCCGAGTTAAAAGATGTGTTTTTATCTTCATTTGTGAAAATAAAAATGTGTTGTTCGTTGTGGGCGACGATGGGAAACGATCAAGAAATAACCACAAAATTTTAATCAATTTCAATCAAGTGGTTTTTATGTTTATTTTACTTGGGCAAGTCCCAAGGTCGATCACAAAGAGGCAAAGGAACAACCTAGAATTATGTCTATCCAATTTCGTGTTCGGTTTTCGAGGCGGTCTGTTTTTGGAATTTTTCAATGCAATAAGGGATGCTCAATGCAAATTCGGCCTATTTTAGGGACTAAAATGTAAACTTTAATGCAACAATGTCCAAAAAATATGAAACTTGGCCGAGATAATATGTATGACAAAATAAATGCATTATAATGTTTTTGGACTTTTTGAATGCAAAATGAATTTTTTATGAATTTTTAAATGCAAACAGATTGATTTCAAAATTTAATATAATAATATTGAACCTACTTATTTTCAAGATATAAAATTATCTAAGATTTATCAATAGGTGATGGATCTCAGAAAAATCCTAGACTTCGAAAATGTGGGGTTGAATACCTATTAAAAATTAAATACTGAAATATGCTAAATGATTTTTACACAGCAATTTATGCATGCAAATGCAAAGATTTTTGAGCACAATGTTAATCAAAATAATCTCTACAATATGTGATTTTTGGGGATTTTTAGAGCAACGGTTTAATCAAATATAAATTCAGATCATAAGATGGGCAAAACATGCTAATTTCCACCAAACAATTATTATTAATTAACCACTGATCATAAAAATACCCACAATATGTAAAAATGTAGAGAATCACATGAGGAACACAGTGCTATTTTTAAATAAATAAAATGATGAAAAACAGAGGTCTAAAATGAAGGAGAAATGCAGGGGTATAGATGCAATAAATAAAGAAATAAATAATGCAGGAAGGACCTAGGAGTAATTACCACTAGTTCTGGGGGGTACTTTGCAAATTTCCCAATGGGACACGTGTGGGGCACGTGACCTTGGGCGGCGGGGGTGGTTGCGTAAATAAGGGGGACCTTCGGGGTGCTGTTGCAATTTACCCAAGGGGCACGTGCGCAGCACGTGACCCCCCTGGGATGATGTCAGCCTGACGTCCCCCCGCACTCGTCGCACGTGGGGGTTCTCGGCCCTGGAGGCCGGTGGCGGTGTCGGGGCGGGGTTGCTTGGCCTCGGCGGTTGCGAAAGAGCGGCGGAGTGCCGGCGGATGCCCCTGGTGCTTTCTTGGCCCAGGCGGGGGAGTACAGGCGGTGCTCCCAAGGCGTAGGAGGAGCGGGCGTGGCTTGGTGGCTGCGGCAGTTGGAGAAGACCGTCAGTGAAGATGGGGCGGTGGTGGCGAGGTCGGAGATGGCTCGGCCACAGGGGGTGCTGACGGAGGAGTGGCCGGCTCAGGGTGAATTGGCGTTGGCCGACACACGGCCGAGGACGAAGAACAGAGGCGGCTCGGCGTGGCGGTGTTGGCGTAGATGGCGATGAAGGTCGGTGAAGTTGATAACTGGTAGCGGAGGAGAACGGCGAAGTCGTGGGCTCGACGAGAACTCGGAGCGGAGCAGAAGGCGGAGGTCGTCCACGCTGCAACGAGGGCCGGGGGAAGTGGCCTCAGATCTCATCGATGGTGAAGCTCCGGGCTGTCACCACCGGCTTTGCCTTAGGTTATCGGTGGATAAGGAGATTGGGGTCGGCGAGGATGTCTTAATAGGAGAGATAGGCGCGAGAGGCGGAGCGGAGGTTGCGGGGGTGGTTGGTGAGAACAGCGGGGGCGGCGGTTACGGAGGATAACGGAGGAGCGGAGGGCGCGAGGTTGGGGGAGAAGAGCAGGGACCGTTCGATCATAGAAAGATCGAACGGTTGGAAATGGGCCACGTGGCAAGGGGTGAAAAGAGAGAGTGGAGCGGCATGTGCGGAGCACGTGCCTGGGGGCACGTGCGCTGTACATGCAGGCGGTTTTAATTTTTTTTTAATAAAAAACGAAATTCAAAAGGTCCGAAAATGACTGACACGTGGCAGCCTCTGGGGCTGCCACGTATCAGCACCAGAAAAATCAGAGATAAAAGCTTTTGTAAAATCGATAAAAAATAGCAAGTTACATCGGATCGAAAAAGTTCCTTCACGAAAAATGCTCGTCTCGACGAGATCTACAACTTTCATGAAGACATCAAAACCAAAATAGGTCAAATGTAAAAAGTGAATTTTTGGGGCATCCCATGTACATAGAATACCTTGATTTTTGGGTTTTCTAATTTTTTTGTCATTTTTAAACAAGATAAAAAACTGAAAAAATATAGAGAAATCAAAGATGAATAAAATACACCTAAATCTATTTTTTTGGATTTTTTTATAAATTAAGAAAATATATACATAAAATAAAGGTCAGAAAATCGTGAAAATATACAATGTACAAAAGAGGCCCAAAATCCAACTTTCATATACGAGCTCCGATTCACTTGAACTTGGTCTTGTTTTGAAGATAATTGAATGTGTATTAGTTCAAAAGTGAGTAGGATCAAATCGGACACTGGATGAGGAAGATATATGGCTTTTAGTCCGAAAATCCTGAAACTAGGGTTTGGGTTTTGGTCCACTTACCTGGGTTAATTATTTTTTTTGTATTTTTTATTTATTCTTGTTAGTGATGTGTACACAGTGGAGGTGGTTTTGGATTATGCGGTGTTAGCATGGAGTAGTTAAAAATAGGGGAAGTTAGGCTATTTACAGGTCATTTTTACCTTGGATTTTTGGCTTCTTATTTTATGCAGAAATTAATGCTAAAATGTAATTCTTATGAAATCATGCATAAATGCTAATTATGCAAAATAAATGCAGAAATGCAGTTGATTTTTAGGGACTTGAGCTTAATTAATGAGACTTAGAGTGGTGAATCCGAGATTCATCATCCCCCTATACTTAAACCATGCTCGTCCCTGAGCATCAAAAAGAAATGCCATGAGGTGAAATGAGATTGGGTTCCATACCAAGACCATGAAATGAAGGTGAAAGTACAACTAAACTTGACCTTTGGATTAATAGTGTGGCGGAACTTCAGTGAGACTTAGAATTTTAAAATCAACAGCCCTCAAGTTCTACACATCATTGTCACAGTTTTGGCTCAGAAGTCATCTTAGATCAATCCTCTTCCCAAGGTATACCCTATGAATATTGAACAACCGACTCAAGTGTGTGAAGGGTTTTAGCTCTTCCCATCCAGAATGCCGGACTACCATGCTCCTCTCCTCTCCAGTAACTCGTCCTCGGGGAGTCAGGTATTTCCTTCTAAGGTCTGTCGCGTTGTGTTCACAATCGAATGAGGGAGAAGATAGAAGAAAGAGAAAAGAACTGGAGGGTGGCCAGTGTAGTCACCTCTCCTTGTGAAGATGGCCAGTGTAGCCGAGTCTCCACCAAGATCAGCAGGTTTTTTGAAGCTTGGACCTTTTTGGTCAGATTTTTATTTGGTAGAATGCTTCTTTGTATTTGGAATTTTTGGTGGTTCTGCTTGGATCTTGTTATGCCCCTACAGATATAGAATCTTTTGTTCTGTACATTTTTTGGGGTCTTAGAAAAAATTGTGCCCAGCCGTCCATCCCTTTTCCGAAGCTTTATTTCAACCCGTACTCCGGTCTTTAGATTTCCACGCTACCAGAAAAGAGACTCACACAGTCTTCCAACATCCCGTCTGAGTTGAGCTAAGTGCATAGTGCGAGAGTACAAATTAATTCCCTATTCTAGAGTTGTACCCATAATGAAGAGACCAGGTTAGACACTAAGAGTCAAATGCTGCATATTGTTATGTGGAACTTAAAGATTTAAGTCAAAAGACCTGAAGCTCTTAAAATCCTATTTCTTGGTGAAGTTCCTCTGAAAATTAGGTGGATTAAGGTCAAGTCCAGACCACTCTCGGTTTCTACTCATAACTTGGTTCAGAACCCAATGCCTTTTCATAGATGCAAATGCATGTGATGTTGGATGAAGTGCAGGTGTGTGAAATGCAGACACACTTTTTTTTGATTTTTTTTGATAATTTATGCAAGAGATTTTTTATGCAAAAATGAAATAAGAAGCCTCTTCTTCTCTTTTTTTTTCAAAAATTTTGGGCACGGTTAGTGTTAGTAGAAAAACCTTTTTTTTGTGTGCTTGCTTGTTGTTTTGTTTTGTTTTTTTTCAAGTTAGTACCCACCCCGTAAATACATATAGACTTACGCGAAAGTACGAGATATGGGTAAAATATATACAAAGTATATATACAGACCCCCCTATACTTAGCGAGTGCTGTGTCCTCAGAGCACAAGAAGCGGAAGACATAGCTCGGGCTAAGCGTAAGGGAGTGGAAAAAAATGAAAAGAAAAGCGGTCAGGAAATGAGGAGAGTATAAACAGGTGGATGTTGGTTCCCCCTATACTTAGGCTTTGGTCCGCCTAAGTATGGAAGAAGGGTGGAGATGGAGCAATCGAGAGGAAGAGTGTGATCCGAGGAAATGATATATACAGATGGCATCGGTCCCCCTATACTTAGGCCTTGGCCTAAGTAGAGGAAGAAGCTGTACAAGGAGGCCGATGTAGTCGGGAGGGAGGGTGGGTAGCCGATGATTAAGGCGGTTTTCGGCTGATCTTCTTGTGAGCCTGTGGTGGGGGATCGTAATGATGAGACGGAGATGAAGCGTACGATTCCCAGCTATGATCAGTGTCATCCTCACAAAAATCATGATGGATAATAGATGAAGTGTTTGAGTCAGATGAAAGATATCCATCATCAGAGTTATCCTCAGAGGAGTAGTAATTGAAAGTGGACACACTCCAAGTCGTTTGGTCTTTTTGTTTCTTCAGTTGTTTCCTCAGACTTCGTTCCTTCTTGGGGTCAATCGGTTTATCCTCAGATGAATACTCAGAAGCACCGGTCTCAGTCAGCTCATATGAAATAATTCCAGTGTACTTAAAGAGTGCAGGAGCATCAGCTTAGGATGAGTAGTAGTTAGGAATGGGAGTTGTCCAACGAGAATTGAATTTTGGATCCTTACGAAGATATGGCTTTAGGGCTACCGAACAGACTTCACTCATGTAGACCATCTTTTCCGGACCTGATGAGGGATCATCAACTGATTCCTCTTCCGAAAGGTCAAAGGTGACTCTCTTTTTATCAATCTCTCAATGCTTATATATAATTCAACTATGGAATTATTCTTGAACCCTTTCAAGAATAATGCGCTTTATCCGCAAATACTTGGAGATAAGGACATGGCAATTATATTGTTCTACGCATAGTGACTTGGATATTGAGATCACATCTCAAATCCAGATCTCATGGACCTCCCACAGATGCTTGATTAAATCAAGGCCGTAGACCTAATCTTCTCATTGCATCTGAACATTCAGACCAATGTCCAATACATGAATAAAGATCATGTCACTTCTCTACTGAGAGGAGTCACTAAAATCCAAACATGTTTCATCACTCCCTCAGAATGGAAGCGTCATGGTTATACAATCGTTTATGACCAAATCACCCTCAGGTATTCCTAACACCTGTACATCCTGCATACTGGAAGATCTACGATCAACCTGAAGATATAGATCAATTTTACACTGTCATCTTCAAGTTTTGATCACCGAGTTTCTCAATCTTGGTCATTGGAAATCGATATCGATCATATGCTTTCTCAAAGCATATATCATACCTTCAAATTCTTGTCATGCTTCCAAAGTACGACGAGCATGCATGGAATTTGATCGATCCCAATACCTCATGAGTGAGCTCATGTCTCCCGGTTCACATGTGTACCTGTATGATCCCTTTGAGAGATCGTATTACTCATATGCCCTTACATGCACACCAACTCACCAGTGTATAGACCTTGGTTAGGTCATCAACCTATTGATCTTCCAAATGTACACACTCAGACATATAGTAGAACATCTATCTCAGCTCATAGGATGTGTGCCTATGTTGTGATAATATTCAACATAGGTATTTGGTTGTCTCGATCTCATTAAGTCAACTCTTTGACTCAACTAATCTGACACCTCCGAATCACTATTCCCATGCAGAGGACGTGCATCAAGATGTCGATTAGATATCAGCCAAATGAGAAAGGATTGCCATATCCTACTCAAGCTGGAGATAATCACTTAACAATCATTTGATGGTACTTGATGAGTCCTCTATCTAACTCTTTAGATATTCATCCAAGCACCATCCTCTATGATCTAATCAATGAATCAACAACTGTATGATTATCAAGTTTGCCATGGTACATAACCCTTATTGTACAGAGGGACCTTATATGCAAATTAGTTATTCTTCATTTCATATCAGGGATGATATTCGTAATAACATTTATTGCATAATGGCTCGCCGTGGGCTCGCATGTCCAACAATCTCCCACTAGCCCAAAGAGCCATTAATGGGCTAATCTTTAAACCCACACTCATGTGACAATCATAGGTTATTTGGAAAAATAGCTAGGTAAGCTGATCAGTCACTCTGTTCCCGAGAGACTATGCCAAGTCCTTTTACGGCACTTGCATATCCCCAAGTAACAGTGCTCGCATCCAATGCGAATGTTGTATCTTATGAAACCAATACTCAATCTTGTCAGTTATAGTGTCCTTGACAGTATAGCTTAACAATTATTATAACCAGTATGTCCACAATCCT
The DNA here is from genome assembly GCA_037367405.1 of Ottelia alismoides. Classification (NCBI taxonomy): domain Eukaryota; kingdom Viridiplantae; phylum Streptophyta; class Magnoliopsida; order Alismatales; family Hydrocharitaceae; genus Ottelia; species Ottelia alismoides. The sequence goes on from JAZKJV010010743.1 coordinate 242,383, forward strand.
TATCAGAATATCCTTATTCCTGGAGATCTCTATCTCCTAAGGTGTCCATAGTTAAGACCTTTTAGATCACTATCTATAAAGTCTTAATTTCTTGAAGACAAGACTTTGTGATCACTATCTCAAAAATCTTTTCATCTTTGAAGATATTGTTATCACCGCAATCAAGTGTTTTATCTCCATAGCAGGATTAGTAACATTTACACTCCCACTGCATGGCAGATGTCTGGCTTTTGTACACATCTAGCATACACTCGGCTTCTCGTAACTGATGCACAAGGGCAGGCAGTTCCAACATTCACTTCCTCAACTCTTTGAGGTGCTATCCCTTTAGATAGGTTAGTACCATATCTTAAGGGAAGGAAGACTTTCTTGGAATTTTCCAGAAAATGGAACATGTCTAAGGTGTACTACTAATGTAATGGTCCCAATACCCTCTTCTCTTCGCTTCTGAACATCTTCAGAACTAAGATCTAAGAGGTATCCTTGACATCATATCTCAAGGTATGGAATAAAGAATCTATAAAACACATATTATTATCATTATATCATTCCAAAAGATTAGGATATCATCTACATATAGCACGATGAACGCAATGGCACTCCCAATAAGCTTCACACGGTACATCAAGATTCTATCTGAAATCATAACATTTATAATTTCATCAAATTTTATGTTTCAACTACAAGAAGCTTATTCGAGTCCATAGATGGAGTTTCTTTAGCTTGCACATCTTGTTTTCCTAAACCATGAAGCCCTGGGGCTACTTCATGTGAATATCCTTGGAGAGATATTCATGGAGGAATGCAATCTTTACTTCCATCATGAAGATGTCAAAGTCAAGTTGTGTAGCTATAGTTAGCAATAATCTGATGAGTTTAAGCATGGTCACTGGAGAGCAAGTCTCATCGCAAGCGATGTATTCTTTTCAGTGTGTAGCTCATGGCTACGAGCCGTGCTTTGAAGGTTTCTACCTTCTCATCAGGTTTCCTCTTTCTCTTGAAGATCCATTTACACCTTAACAGATCTTACCCATATAGGTGGATCCTCGAGGGTCCATATACAACACTTGTATATGAAGTCTACTATAGACTTTATTGCTAACATCCATCTTTCCATGACATGATCTTCAGAAGCTTCATCACATGAAGTTCGATCATTATCAGATTTCTCTTACACATAGAATTCAACCTCAAACTAATTTGAAGAGGTATTAGTGGTTCATCTTTATTTGTTCTTTTAGTTTCCGATTTTAGGAGCCTCATTATCTTCTCAAGATTAAATGAGTTCCTTTACTTCATTTTCATCTTGATTCTCAAGAGATTCATCCTCTAAGAATCACATTCTCAGAGATGAGATCTTTTAAGAATCTCAAGGTCATAAAGTAGGTATCCAATACCATCCTTTATTTTCCTAACGAAGTAGCACTCTCCAGTGCCAGATTCTAGATTACTTGCATGGAACCTTATTAGGGATATATATTGTAGTCTCTACTACATATTGGAAACTAATAGATAATTATGCTAATATTCATCATTGATCATATCATGTCACACATGATCTAGTTGTATCTCCCTACAACTCTGATTGAGTTTAGGTTTATTAGGAGGAGTGAGATAGAAATGACATTCATATCTCTATAAGGTATTACATAAATTCATCTAATAGGTACTGACTACCTAGATTAGATTAAATTCATTTAATCTTCCTTCAAACTTTGGTTCTAAACCAAAATTGTGAAATCTGTGAACATTTCAAAGGTTTCTAAGTGAAGAGAAGAAATCTCATATCACAAATAATCGTCAATAGATATCACATATCCATAATGTTTATTCTTATATAGATGATTCATATACATCAATATGTATGAGATCTTGAATACCTTGACATCTTACACCATTCCAAGGAAGGGTGTATTGGACATTTTTTTTACTTTTGAATACAATATTACAAGTATGTAAGATTCGAACCTTTAGACAATCTAAAGTTGCATCTCTTACTACTCTATTGATCACATCAACAGAAAAATGTCCAAGGCTTGATGTCAGATCATTGTCAAATGATCTTTATTCTTCTATTAATCTTTTAAGGTTTAATTTCAGTATTAGAAATGTTAGTGAACTATTCATTAATTTTCTAATTTAGTAGAGCCCACTAGATTTTAGATTACTATCTGTAATATCTCCATCTTAACTCTTTATGATAGGTCTATTCCAGAATTCATGATTATTCCCAACATTTAGAAATAAACAATGAGTTTATTCTAATATCTAGGTCATAGAGACATTCTCTAAGACTAATGGCTCTCCCACTGAAATTAGGAAGTCTATTTATCCACTAGAGGTTCTTGCAACAATTGCATTAACATCCATGTGGATGACTATTAAACCTTTAAAATCAATTTTTATAGTCTTCTAATACATATGCAACCAATTGCAAGTGTTATTAGAAGATCAAGATACAATTATTAGACTTTATCTTATCAAATGAGAAAGTCAATTTCAATGATTACATGTAGATTATTCTGATGCACTATCAGAGTCCTTCTCTAAGTATTCTAGATAGACTTGATAGTCATACTATCAACACATCAGCTTGTTGCAGTATTGGCATTCATCCAACTCTTTGGATGTCATATGGAAGTCATAGAAGTATAGTCAACTCTTTGACTTTCCTTCTCACATGGTTCAGACCCACGCTTCCATTGCACTCCCTTCATCTATAAACAACCATTGCTTAAGATTAAGGATCTCTTATATTGAACTCAAAAGAATTCAATGTAAGAGTATTTCAACATTTATACATGCTTCATTCAATTCATACAATATGAATATTATGAAGCTTCATGAATGACTAAAGTATAGACAGTAGAATAATGACACTCATCACATCTACATACATCTTAAACTCTTAAAACATTGGTTCAAGTAGGTATTCAAACATTTTGAATACATCTCCTCATAAAGAGCCACCATTCTGCATGATGCAGCGAACCATGTCATTCATGATTAAATGTCGAGAGCACATATGCATGCTATAAACATATTCTTAGATTTTATGAGTATTATTCGACAATTATGATCATCATCGACATGTCACTTCTAAAGTACATTCGATGAGATCAAGACTGTAGAGACATACAAACCCTATGGTTATAGTCCTATTGTCTATTTAATTGTCATTCCTCATTATTTTGAGGAAACTTGCACATTGCAACCACATACAATATGTGTTTGACTGCAAGTATAATATTTTGATCATGGATCCAATCCATGATATTTCACTGGTTATTATTGAGTATAGTATTGAGTGGGTTTATGAAGGATTATCTGAAATAAGAAATTTGCATATATATATATACACACACGTTTTACTTTGATTTAAGAATTTTAAATCAAATTAGTATTGCATTGTCAACTTTGAAAGTTTATTTCCTTAATCACTTTCAAAGCAAGATATGTACTTACTGCTATATCTCTAGCAAGAACTGGGATATCCTCTTTACCTTTGTCACATCCCAATAATATGAGAATCTGTGACTCCAATAAAAAGAAGCGGGAACACATTCTGCCTTGCAAGTCCAACTTGCATTTTCCAATTTGATCTTTAACACCCGGGCCCACCACCCCTAAAGTGGTGTTGACCTGTTGTTAATTGAACCAACCGTCAATAGGAATAGTACTCGCTATGCGCAATCCAATATCACCCCAATAATATGAGGATCCGATATTGGGTTCACTATGCATACGGCCTTACTCTTTTGAGAAGTAAAGTGCCCGATCCAGATGTGCCTGCATACAGGAGCTGTCACTTCGGACATGCGTCTCCTATATGCAATCCCTGACGACGGAAACCCTTCGCCTTGACGGGAGACCATGGATGTCACTTATGTGATCCTCCACCTCATATTCAAATTTTAATTAATTATCATGAATCATATTCATATAATTAATTCTTCCAAGGGAAATACATATCTATTCATAATAGAGTGTTTTTAATTGGATATAATTAATTCAATCTCATTAAATCAATTATCAATCCAATTACATCAACAAACTTGATTGGTTTTACTTGAATATATATGGTATTATCTCAAAGTACGTATTAATTCGAATTTTAATAATTAGAAAATACATCATGATCTCTCAGGCATCATCCGTTCCCTACCCGCTGTCATGGCCAGTACCAGCGGGAGTGGGACATACCGCACTCGGTGCAACCTGCTACCCCAACGCTCCCCGATTAGACACCATTTCTGCCTCAGAAAAAGATAATGCTGAGCCAATAACTTTGTACTTGAGATGCTCATCGGTTCTTCAACCGAAATTATACCATATAGTAATAATCAAAACATTTTTTGATTATAAGGAAATTTGCTAACCAAAATCCCAATCCTATTCAAGTAAGTTGTTTGTTGATTGTTTTTCCAATTATGATCCAGATCAAATCTAATCATTTTATTGGTTGATGACAAGTCAATTAAGGAAATAATCATTACTAAATATTTCTCAAATATTTTTCCATAATTATTTCAGGACTGTAACAATTAATTTCACTAATTGACAATCACATGGTTCTTGATTAGGAATGTAATTTCAGCAGTGACCCCTACTTACTAAAATTAACATATCTCAATCAATTCAAATCCAAATTAGACAAAATCGGTTTTTAAAGATTGCTAATTTTATTTATAACAGAATTTAAGTGATATTTCACACATTTCTAGGCGGATCAAAACAATAATTAACTCATTAATCATGTTAAGATCCGCAGTTCTCGCAACAATGAATACATGTTTATTCAAACGACCATATCTCGAGCAAATGGAATCCAAATTACGTAAACTCAGATCCTATGGTTTCCTTATTTAACGAGGAACAAAATCCAAGTGATTAATTCATGTTTAAATATTTTAAACAGGGCCGAGTTCATTCACTAAACAGATGTGCGAAAATGCGACAAAAACTTTCACAACCTTAACGAACCCAAGTCGTCCTAGGTTTACGGATCGTATCCAAAACCTTCGACTTAAGGCTTTGATACAACTTGAAGGATATGGCATAATCCTCAAGCGCATCGAGGAAGCGTGAGCATTGTATCTAATACGAAGAGGAACGACTAGTCGTACTAATTGTTCTATGCAATGGAATTTAAAAAATTTTCATGTGATGAAACCACATGATTTAAGAACGATTCTCGGATCGTTTCATCTAGAACCAAATCAAGTATAAAAGAATACCTCTTGTAACGTGGTTGATCGAGACTCTACGAAAAGAGACCTCCTGTCTCAAGTCCGATCTTCGGAGAAGACGTATGCGAGCGCGGGGATGACTTGTGTGATCCTCGCAGTCCAAGAAGTTGATCCAAGCACAGTGAACTCCTGATCTCGTCGTACGAGATCGAACAGCTTCTTCGTGAGCGAAGCACTCCAAAGAAGATGGAGAACCAAAGAACGTCGAGGCGGTAGAGCGATGGCGAAGCGACGACGAAGCTTCTTCTCTAGGGCTTGGTAGACCGCCACTAATGGAGAAGAAAAGAAGGTTGGCGTGTGGAAGAAGAGAGAGAGAGAGATGTATATCAATTGCATAACCCTAAAGAGCAAGGAATGCCTCTCTATTTATAGGGTTTTGGGAGTCTATGGATCACAATCCATGAGACACACCAAACCAATGGATGAGATTGATTTACGTTTAAAGCAATGGTCACGATTGTTGTTGGTAAAAAACCAACAACTAATAATTTAATTTAGATTAAATATATTTGATAAATCAAATATGATTCAATCTCAAATTAAATCAATCAAACATGGAGTTAATTGGTTGGAGAATCCACCCTCCATATATGGAGTGGATGGCCACCAATTTCCTTAGGGAAATTGTGGCCGTCCACCCTCCCAATAAGGAAGGGTGGGATCTCCACCAATCTTGGGATTTCATCTAATCTCATTGTAATCTCCATGATATTTACAACAAAAATTGTTGTAAATTATTCTACAAAAAAATTCATAATTATTTTGTGAATATTGTAATCTTACCATTGGAAATTTGTGAATCACATTCACAACCCAAAACAAATAATAATTTACATTTTCGATTAATTATACAATATGAATCCAATTCACACCAATAATTAATCAACAAATATAAATCATAATTAGATCTCTCTAATACATTATAAATAACATTTATAATATATTATGAATAATTAGATATTGCTATCCACATTATTCTTATCCACAATAATTAAATCACATTTAATTATATTGGATAATTATCCACATGCATCACGATAATTAAATCACATTTAATTATGAATCTCTCAATGCTTATATATAATTCAACTATGGAATTATTCTTGAACTCTTTCAAGAATAGTACGCTTTCTCCGCAGATACTTGGAGATAAGGACATGGCGATTGTATTGTTCCACGTATAGTGACTTGGATATTGAGATCACATCTCAAATCCAAATCTCATGGATCTCCCACAGATTCTTGATTAAATCAAGGCCATAGACCTAATCTTCTCATTACATCTGAATCTCATTCAGACCAATATCCAATACATGGATAAAGATCAGGTCACTTCTCTACTGAGAGGAGTCACTAAAATCCAAACCTGTTTCATCACTCCCTCGGAATGGAAGCGTCATGGTTATACAGTCGTTTATGATCAAATCATCCTCAGGTATTCCTAACACCTGTACATCCTGCATACTGGAAGACCTATGATCAACTTGAAGATATAGATCAATTTTACACTGTCATCTTCAAGGTTTGATCACCAAGTTTCTCAATCTTGATCATTGGGAATCGGTATCGATCATATGCTTTCTCAAAGCATATATCATACCTTCAAATTCTTGTCATGCTTCCAAAGCAAGACGCCCATGCATGGGATTTGATCGGTCCCAATACCTCAAGAGTGAGCTCATGTCTTCCGGTTCACATGTGAACCTGTATGATCCCTTTGAGAGATCGTATTACTCATATGCCCTTACATGCACACCAGCTCGCTGGTGTATAGACCTTAGTTAGATCATCAACATATTGGTATACCAAATGTACACACTCAGATATATAGTAACACATCTGTCTCAGGTCAGAGGATGTGTGCCTATGTTGTGGCAGTATTCAACATAGGTATTTGGTTATCTCGATCTCGTTAAGTCAACTCTTTAACTCAACTAATCTGACATTCCGAATCACTATTCCCATGCAGAGGACCTATATTAAGAGGTCGATCAGATATCAGCCAAATGACAAAGGATTGCCTTCTCCTACTCAGGCTGGAGATCATCACTTAACAATCATTTGATGGTGCTTGATGAGTCCTCTATCTAACTCTTTAGATATTCATCCAAGCACCAGCCTCTATGATCCAATCAATGAATCAACATCTGTATGATTATCAAGTTGGCCATGGTACATAACCCTTATTGTACAGAGGGACCTTATATGCAAATTAGTTATACTTCATTTCAGACCAGGGAATGATATTCACAATAACATTTATTGCATAATGGCTCGCCGTGGGCTCGCATGTCCAACACTGATATCAACATTTTGGGGATCCCAAACTTGGAGATGATGTGATCTCTAATGAATTTACAGATAGTCCTGCTGTCTGCGGCTCGGGTTGGGATAGCCTCCACCCACCTTGACAGATAGTCTACCACCAAAAGGATGTATTCGAATCCGTGTCTAACAGGGAATGGGACCATGAAGTCGATGCCCCAGGCGTCAAAGACATCACAAATGATAACAAGCTACATCGACATCTCATCCTTGGAACCAACGGTTCCTCCCATTCGCTGGCATACTGGGCACGACTTTGCAAAGGTGACCGCATCGCAAAATAGAGTCGGCCAGTATAAGCCACACTGAAGTACCTTCCATGCGGTCCTCTTCCCGGAGTGGTGTCCTCCTGCCTCCAGACTGTGGCATGAAGAAAAGACACTCTGATATTCCTCATGAGGAATACACCGTCTCCAGACACAATCCGATCCTTCAAAGAAAAGGATTGGATCCCCCCAGTGGTAATGTCTCGAATCGGACTTCAGTCGGTCTATGTGGCTCTTGGGCCAATCTTCGGGGGACTTTCTTGGAGACAAGATAGTTCACGATATTGGCATACCATAGGAGTGAGTCGACAACAAAAATCGACGCATCAGGGAAGGAGTCTCGAATCGGCGTAACCTCAGAAGCATTCATATCCTCGAGACGGGAGAGGTGATCAGCTACTACGTTCTTCTTTCCAGGTTTATCACAAATATCCAAATCAAACTCCTGGATAAGCAGAATCCACCTAAGAAGACGCGCCTTCGTATACTTCTTTTCCATCAAGTATCGTAGCACTGTATGGTCTGTGAACGCAACTACCTTGGATCCAATTAAATGAGATCTGAATTTATCCTTGGCAAACACTACCGCAAGCATCTCCTTTTCTGTAACTGTATAGTTACACTGAGCAATATCAAGCACTTTTCTTGCGTAGTGTATGGCGAATGGGATGCCATCCCTCCTCTATCCTAACACAACCCCAACAACAAAGTCTGAGCGACCCCAATAGCAAAGTCCGAGGCGTCCGTCGTGATCTCAAAAGGCAGAGACCAATCTAGGGCTTGTAGGATCGGGGCATCCATGATCATTCCTTGTAATTTCTTAAAGGCCTCAAGACATTTGTGATCAACAATAAACTCCATGTCCTTGCTAAAATCTCAGTTAGCGGTCTGGCAATCTTAGAGAAATCCTTGATAAATCTTCGATAAAATCAACATGCCCAAGGAAAGACTGTATTGTTTCACGTAGGTTGGTGGCTGGAGTCATTTGATCACGTCCACCTTGGCAGGGTCAACCTCCATTCCTCTTTTGGAGATGACATGCCCCAACACAATGCCCTCCGTCACCATGAAGTGACTTTTCTCCCAGGAGAGCACCAGATTGACCTCACAACATCGCTTGAGGACTCGGTCCAGATTCCTAAGATAGGAATCGAAGGAATCGTCGTGGATCGAGAAGTCATCCATAGACTTCCAGGAATTCGCTGACCATTTCGACGAATACATCAATCATGCACCTTTGAAAAGTACCAGGAGCATTGCATAACCCAAAGGTCATGCGCCTGAAAGCATAGGTACCAAAGGGGCATGTAAATGTAGTTTTCTCCTGGTCCTCCGGAGCTATGACTACTTGATTGTAGCCTGAGAACCCATCCAAAAAGTAGAAGAATTCTTTCTACGCTAATCTCTCTAAGATCTGATCAATGAATGGTAGGGGAAATGATCCTTCTTCGTCGCAGCATTCAGGCATCTGTAATTCACACAGACGCGTCACGACGTGGGTACTCGTGTCACGATCTCCTCTCCATCTTCATTGGTGGTCGTTTGAATTCCTGACTTTTTCAGGATAACATTGATTGGGGCTACTCATTTGGAGTCGGAGATGGGATAAATAAAACCCGCATCGCACCATTTCTCCATCTCCTTCTTCACTACCTCTCGTAAATTTGGATTCAACCGACGTTAAAATTCACGAGAGGGTTTAGCCTCATTCTCCAAGTAGATATGGTGCGAACATAGAGCGGGATTTATCCCGTAGAGATCGGAGATACTCTAGCCTATCGCCTTGCGGTTTTTCTCCAAGATCTCTAGCAAGCGAGATTCCTGCTCCTCGGTCAATCGCGAGCTGATGATGATCGGATACTTCTTCTCTTGTCCCGCAAGGAAGGCATACTTAAGCGTTGTGGGTAAAGGTTTGAGCTCAGGTAAGGTGTGATCATCAAGGAAGTCCGCCTCAATCGAATCTGGCTCTGTGCTGTTAATGGCTAGATCTGTTCGTGAAATTGCTGCTACCAACTCATTCATCGCTAGCATCGGATCGTCAAAGGTTTCCAAGCAATCGGTAAAGGCCACGTCCGACTCATCATCCTCATCTCCTGATTGTCCTAAAGAGGGAAGGACTGACAGGGCCTCTAAGTCATCGAAGATTTAGGGGGATGCATATTCTACGCTGCACTCCTTTCTAAGGACCTCGCAAACTGACTCATGCACAAGATCTTCTCCAGAGGAGAGGGACTCATCGGTGCTAGCTGGGTTCTGTCTCTATGGGCCAACGATGTCTACATGAATACAATCTGCTTTGGACGAAGAGTACTCGGTGCTGGATTCTGAATCCAGCCTCTGCCATCTGGTCTGCTTCATCTCTAGTTCCTCATCTCCTCCTGGAGTTTGGAACTGGATTTTTCCGATCTTGTAATCAAATAAGGCCCCTGCTATTCTGAGGAAGGGCCTTCCTAATATGATCTGGGAGTCTCTCCAATTGGGAGGGGTCTCCATATCAAGGACGGTAAAGTCCACCATGTACTCCTGACCCTCGACTTTCATGACAACGTTCCTCAATTCTCCTTGGGACCTCTTGGTTGATTTATCTGCAAACTGAAGTAAGGCCCTGGATTTCCTAAGAGGTCCGAGATTAAGCATCTCATAGAGGGCTGTAGGCATCAAGTTAGTTGAGGATATGTTTCCAAGGAGAGTGCGTGCAAACGCAGTGTCATCGACATGACTCACCACATTATGTGCATCCATGTCTCTTCGTTTCCTCGGAAACACATTCTTTATTGCGTAAGTAGTGGCTACTGACAGAACGTGTTTCTCAACACGGCTTTTGGTCTTCCTGCTGGCCCTAGTAGGTGTGCATCTCACCTTAAGGTATTTCTGGAATGCAGGTGTCATATTCACATACTTATCAAAAGGGATTGTGACCTTGATGTATTTATTGCAAAACTTTGCCATCTCAGGGTCATCTTTTTGTATTTTTCGATTTTTCTTCTATCCACTCTTAAGAGCTTGGGAGAAAGGGATTATTGATGCTAACTCAGATTCCGAAACTGAAAGATTTTCATTGAAATCAGGGACTAAGTTATGTACATGACTCTGACATTTAGACTGACTCCGACTCTAACTCTGACTAAAAGGAAATTTCTGCTGCAAAACCGGTGATGCGTCTTCCGCGACTAGTGGGGCATTCTTCTTAGATGGAGGTGTGGGCTCTTCATCGGTCTCGTCGGACTCACTGCTGGTGCGGTTCTCCTGCTTCTTGGAGGACTTAGAAGTCCTCTTCTTCTGCCGATGTTGGTGGTGCTACTCCTCTGCCTCCAAGTTCTCTTCAGGTAGAGACTTGGTGGTGTCTTCCTCTGGTGCTCGTGCCTGATCAGGTATGATCACGGTCCTTCCGATCCTGAGGGACATATGATTGATATTATCATATGAAAGGATCTCATGTTCAGATAAAGAGTTATCTGAATAGTATACCTGATCTCGTGGTTGGTTCTGGCCTTGAATCAAGCTATTTGGGGTGGCCTGAACCTGGGCAAGGAATTGGGGTCCTTGGCGCCATCTGCTGATCTTGGGTATGGGAGACACGATTCTATTCGGTTCTCATGTCCAGGTAGTCATTCTGAATCTTTTGCACCCTATCATTCAGGGTCTGAATCGCCAAGGTGTGGGACTCCAATTCGCTAGTGGGCTGGGCTTGTTGGTGCTGACTCAAGGATGAGTTCCTGTATTGGCCCTGCTGGCCATGCTGGTATTGCTGCTGATGGGAAGGTGGTGGAGAGCCCTGCTGGCTCGAGTGGAACGTGCGCTGCTGTCGGTGCTACTGAAGCTGGTACCCTTGTCCAGGCCGGGACTGTACGAAGCACGGTGCGGGGACGGAACTGTTTTCCTGTTAAGCTAGGGAAGGTCAGCGTGGCTGACCGTTCCCTATCCCCGACTGTCTGCCGATGGGGTCATGACTGTGCCATAACCCGTTGATCTCGAACACTTGTGGAGGCTCCTCGTATCCTGTCTCCACTTGTGGGGCTGCGTACCGCTCCTGCTGAGTATATGTCTGCTCCTCTACCCAGCTACTCTGAGACCCCGGTGCCTGTTCCTGTACAAGATGAACTCGGTGTACAGGTATAGGTGGTGCAGAAGGGGCAGGTAGCCGTATCTTGGCTACCTTCTCAGTTAGTTCCTCCACTTATTTCGGCAATCGCGAGAGTGCCTCAAGGTCAGCGACCCTCTTGTGAATCTGCTCGACCATGGTTAGTTTGTCAGCTATTATCCCCATGCTGGGGATGAGGCCGTCTGTCAGATCTGCTACAGTCCTCTTAGTTGTCTCGTTAGATAGGCTTGAGGGAGACAACTGATATGCCCTGGTGGCCTGAGATCTGCCAGTTTCTGCCATCTGCTCCAGGATCTTCCATATTGCGTCTTCATTCTTGTTCAGATAGCTTCCTCCATAGGCAACACTCACTTACCCCTGTATTTCCGGGGTCATGCCACAGAACAAGGTCTGGACTAAGATCGCTTTTGTAATGCCATGGCCCGGGCATTTCTGCGTTAAATCATTAAATCTATCCCAGGCTTCATGGAATGGTTCATTGGGTCCCTGGGAGAAACTAGCGATCTTGGTTCTCATCTGGTTAGTCCTACTGAGTGGGTAGAACTTCTTCAAGAATATATCCTTGAAATGCACCCAGGTTGTACATCTCACCCTGAGATTTTTCAACCAATGTGCGGCCTTATCTCCTAAGGCAGACAGGGTGGCCTTCAGCCTGATGTAATCTTGCCCAATCCTAGGGTGACTAAGGTTGTTGCAAACCAGCTCGAAGTCTCTAAGGAAAGCATACGGTTCTTCATTGGCGTTTCTGTTGAACTTCGGTAACAAGCTCAGAAAGTGGGGCTTCAACTCGAATGCTTCAAGGGGACCTCAGGTACTAGCCAGCTATGTATTTCATTCTCTGCGAGATTATAGGCGTCTACCATTGGTCGGTCAATTCCTTCAACCTCGATCACCTGTCCCATCCTAGCCATCAATTCTGCATTTAGTTGTTCGGCTCTAGCTAGCCGGGCTAAGACTTGGAGCATGTGGTCCTCTCTGTATTCCTCATCATCAGGGTTTTTCTTCGGCATTTTGTCCTCTTTTCCTGGGTAAAGAAGATGGTCTTGGTTAGAGGACATATCAAGGAAGGGAGTCTTACCGAGGCAATGGTCTTCCTAGGTGAGATCAGAGGATAGAAAAGGGTTGGTTTGAGAGTAACCACCCTAGGGTTGAGGGATCCCGAACTCAAGAGGGCCATGAGCTCGGGTTGGCCCAAATTGCGCTTGGGCCGGTAAAGATGAGCTTCGTGGGGGGCTCAAAGCAAGATTGGTGAATCAGGAGTAGATATTCCCCCAGTCAGTCATCTTGGATGGAGAGAAGAAGAATCAAGAGTTCTAAGTGCAAGATAGGATTTTACTCCTACCTGAAGCAAGCAATTGAATCCAAACCCTATATTTTTACACTTAATATGGTGAAGGACTCGAAACCAAGTCCGAGTAATCTGGTTGATTTTAAGTGTGAGTTTATCGGACAATTAGCAAAGGTTACATGGCCTAGAGGGGAGTCGACTAAAAGTCGGATGCGTCTCCCCTGTTTAACCTGTCGCCTTGAATACCAATGCCCTTCCTTTCTCTGCTCCTATCCCCAGCCGAAAGTTCAAGGACTTGCCCCTATCTACCTACAGAGTAGGCAGAGGCTGACAAGGCTATAACTTCGCCCCTATCTACTACCGGAGCAGGACGAGGCTACTAGCAACTTGTCGCGGTGCACTGGAATTTCACCCTTATCAACCTACCGGAGTAGGCGGAGGCTACTTGGCGCTGGTCAGTTGAACCCATAGCTCAGCCGTTGATATTTGTCCAGATCGAGATACACGATATGGAAAGCGAGGATTTTTGGCTCTGCCCTAGGGTGTTCACACACTCTAGTACCCTCACTCAGCCTTAAAACAAGGTCGGGTTAATTTCCCGCAAGCAAAATTTCCGATTTTTATTCAATTTTTTGTTCAATTTTGTTAAGCAGTCCTGGTTTTAAGTTAGGTTATCACTGATTTAGTCCAACCACAAAGCACGCCTATCGTTCAGTCCCAATTTCCTTTTTTTCCTAAGTTTGAAAAACCAAGAGAAAGAAGTCGAGAAAAGTCGATGCACGATAAAACAATGATGGCATGCAAAGTAAAGAAGACTTACAGTGATCCCTTCGCTTTTATGCAGGATACAAAACAAAATTGGAAACTTTACACTACATGCAATGCAGACGATAAAATCCGCTCCTAGACAGATAATTCTATTAGCAAGTGAAGCACAGATTAAATTTGGCTAGATCGACGGTCTAAGTGCGTCTTTTATGTGTGAAGTGTGGTCCTAGAATATTATGAACACAAGAAAGTCCTAAAGTAGCTTTAAGAGCTGCAAATGCAAGCATAATCTAAGAAAAAGCAATCCATACAGCACATGGGGACACGTTTCCACTATTTTTACACGCTCGAGAACCCAAACGGGAACCACGGGAAAGATGCAAAAATAATGAAAATGACACAATTACAAGTCCTCACAATCACTCAAAATATTTAAATGCAAGCTCCTCGAAGCACCTTCGACTCCTCATTTTCCTTGCACGAAAACAAATTGAGGCCAGTAAAGGACGACACGAAATACACAAAAATAAATGACAGAGAAATATTAACAAGAAAAGCCAGGAATCAGACTACTCTAAATTTCCTAAAAATTAACCTAAGCCGTGCCTTCCCAGCAATGGCACCATTTTGACAAGTGTCGAACTACCCTTGTCAATTCAATTAAATTAATGGTCAAATTAATGGTTAGATTCGTTGCAGCCGGGTAATCAATGCTTCATCAAAAATACCATTTTAATTAATGTTCAATTAATTGCGAGCGACAGATTTATTTTACTTGGGAAAGCCTAAGGTCGAACTCAGGGAGGCAGCTGTCTCCTTAGGTGAATTTTTAGTGAATTCAGAGATCAGATTTTTCAGAGGAATATTTTTGGTCATTTTTAGAAATTTTTATGCAATAAAGGAAAAACAAATGCAATTTCAGGCCAATTTTATAAGTTAAATCAGAAAGATAATCAAATGAAGCCTAAAAATTATGAAACTTGGCTAGATGATGGAATGCTATGAACCTAAGTGTCTACAATTTTTTTGGAATTTTTCACTCTAATGAATTTAATATGAATAAAAGATGAATTTAGGGTGATTTTTACAAAATTAATTTGAATAAATACTTAAACACATTATTTCCAGATACAAAAATTATCCTAGATATATCTAAGTATGATGAATCCAGGAAAATTAATAGACCTAAAATTCTATGTGAATAGGATCTATTAAAAATCAATTAAGAAAATCACTATTTGATTTACTCAGACCTCGTGATGCGTGCAAATACAATGATTTTGGGCACAATGTAGAATAAATTATCCTAAGTCTAATGTGATTTTATGATGATTTTGGAGCAACAAAGAATTTAATATGAATTAAAAAGCACAGTGGGAAAAATATAGAAAATTTCACCAAATTAATATTATTAAATTCCATAGAACTCACAAAAATAAAACACGTGTCACATGAGATAAAGGACAAGTTGGGCTACAACATGCAATTTTTAGAATTTAAAAATGATGCTAAATGGACACCTAATTATGCGTGCAAAGATAGGGACCAAACTGCAAATACAAAAAAAAGTTCTGAAAATAAAACGTGCTGACAGGGACTTAAATGTAATTACGTATAATGTTGAGGAGGTGGATGCAAATTTCTCACAAAGTCACACGCTCCTCACTTGACACGCTTGGTAGAGACCAATTTGTAATTTCCAAAACCTTCAAGGGCTTCTGTGCAAAATACCTAGCCCTCACGTGGGAACACGTACGGTGCTAGGCTCGGATGGTGATCGAGGCTCGGGCGAAGGCTCGAGAGGCTCGAACTTGCTTCAGGTGCTCCGAGCCTACGGTCGACGAAGAGGCTCAAAGGAGGCTACGTGGCGCGATGTAGGCCATTGGATTAATGTGTATCCAACAGCTGCTGGAGCTGCTGGCGTGGCACACCTATAGTCGTCAGATCGAGATGATCTAACAGTGCTGATGAAGTTGAGGTGGCAAGACATTTGTTGTCAGATCCGTGCGAGATCAGACGGTTGCTGGCGCTCAATGAAGCAGGCAATGTAGCGGTGTCGTAGCCGTGGGATCCTCCTGATCCAACGGTGGCGGGGCATGTGCGATGTGTCGAGATCAGGACCATCGGATCAAGAAGATTCAACGACACCTATTCTTCGTCCTCTCCGATCCGCCGCCTCCTGCAGTGGACTTGGCAGGGCTCCGGCAATGAGCGTCTAGCTCTGCCTCCTTCTCCCATGCTCGGTGTAGCTCGCGACGGCTCCTTGATTGCTCGGACTGGTCATGGAAGTGCCAGGAGGCCGTCAAAGGTCCTAGGAGTGGCTGGGGAGGTCTGAACACCGGTGGAGACGAAGCTCGAGCAGAGCTCCGGTGAAGTTCCATTCAATGAAGACAGGGGTACCTGCAGGGTTAGCTGGGGCCAAAAAAATGGAGCTCGTGCTCGTGGGAGTGCGTGTGTGCAGTATGAGGCATGGGGCGGAGTGGAAGTGGGTCGGTGGTCCTCTTCCGCCGTGGCGGCGGAGCTATGGTCGGAGATGGAATTCGACGGGTCGTCAGGGCAAACCAAGGAGTGCGCGAAGATCGGAGCTTCAAGGTAAAGCTTGGTGGACAGTCGATCGAAGCTTCTAGGAGGGCGGAGAAATTGTGAGAAAATCGAGATGAAAAGAGAAAGAAGATCGAAGGAGAATGGATGAGTATACTGGGGTTAGAAGCTCGGAGGAGAGATTCTAGGTCTTTGCTCAAGGGCCGGTAGAGTCCCGAGCTCAAGAACCTCATCGGAGGAGCTGCGACACAGTGGAGTTTACCATGGATCTCGCTGGAGGTAATTGGCCGTCGTCGCTCAATGTTATGCCCAATCGCTGTCACCGATGAGGAGGGTAGAGCTCGTGGGTGCCTCCTGCTATGGCGGATGGGCGTAATGGTGGCTGGAGGCGGGGGTTTTATAGAGAGAAGGCGGAGGTGGCAATGATGGAGGGTGAGGTTTCGTGGGGGTTGTGGAGTGACATGGGCGAGACTAATGGAGGACATGGAGGTCGTCGAAGATGAAGGGAGTGGGGGCTTCATCGTGGAGCAGTCAGTGGGAGGAGATAGTGTTGGACATGCGAGCCACAACGAGCCATTATGCAATAAATGTTATTACGAATATCATTCCCTGATCTGAAATGAAGAATAGATAATTTGCATAATAGGTCCCTTAGTACAATTACGGTTATATACAATGGCCATGTTGATGATCATACAACTTTTGATTCAAATATTGAATCATACAGGCTGGTGCTTGAATGAACATCTAAAGAGTTAGATTGAGGACTCATCAAGCACCGTCAAATGATTGTTAAGAGATGATCTCCAGCCTGAGTAAGAGATGGCAATCCTTTCTCACTGAGGCTGATATATGACCGACCTGTTGATGCAGGTCCTCTACATGGGAATAGAGATTCAGATGTGTCAGATTAGTTAGGTCAAAGAGTTGACTTAACGAGATCGAGATAACCAAAGTCCAATTTTGTATGCTGTCATGATATAGGCACGCATCCTCTGACCGGAGAAAGATGTGTTACTATATGTTTGAGTATGTACATTTGGCAGACCAATAAGTTGACGAGCTAATCAAGGTCTATACACTGGTGCGCTGGTGTGCATATAAGGGCATATGAGTAATACTATCTCTCAAAGGGATCATACATGTTCATTACTGAACCGGAAGACATGAGCTCACTCATGAGATATTGGGAAGAATCAAATTCCGTGCACGGTCATCTCGCTTTGGATACTTGACTGAATTTGTAGGTTTGATATATGCTTTTTGGAAAGTATATGATCAACACCTAGGTATGATATATGCTTTTGGAAAGTATATGATCGATACCAACTCCCAATAGTCAAATGATAAACTTAATGATAAATCCCTGAAGTAGACAATGTTAAATTGATCTTGTACTTCGGGATTATTCTGGGTCTTCGAGTATGCAGGATGTACATGTATTGGGAATACCTGCGGGTGATGTGATCATAAACGGTTGTATAACCATGATGCTTCCATTCCTAGGGAGTGATGAAACGGGTCTGGATTTTAGTGACTCCTCTCAGTAGAGAAGTAATCTGATCTTAGTCCAAATGTTGGACATTGATCCGAATGTGATTCAGGTGCAATGAGAAGATTAGATTTGCGATCTTGATTTAATCAAGCATCTATGGGAGGCTCGAGATCTGGATTTGAGATGTGATCTCAATATCCAAGTCACTATACGTGGAACAATACAATCGCCCTGTCCTTATCTCCAAGTATTCGCGGAGAAAGCGCATTATCCTTGAAAGAGTTCGGGATAATTTCATTGTTGATATATGTATCCAAGCATTGAGTAAATTGGTAATTAAATGTGAATTAATTATCATGATTAATATGAATTTGATTCATATTATAAAGAGAGTTATCTTAGATAATTAAATGCAATTTGATTATCAAAGATATGAATAATTTGAATATGATTCATATTATTTGGGCACATGAGAATAGAGAACCAAGATGATTAAATGTGATTTAATTATCATGGATATTGAATAATGTGGATAACACTATCCATATTAATCATATATATTATAAATGTGATTTATAATATGTAAGAGAGAGCTATTTGTAATTTACATTTGTTAATTAAATGTTAATGTGAATTGGATTCACATTGAACATTAAATTGAAAATGTAACTCACATTTTATTGGGTTGTGAATGTGATTCATAATTTTCCAATGGCAAGATTGCAATATTCACAAAATAATTATAAATTAATTTTATTGAATAATTTACAACAAGTGTCGTTGTAAATCTTGGAGATTTCCATGGAGTAATGTAATCTCATGAGATATCATGAGATTACATGAGATTGCCACCAAATCCCATATTATGGAAGGAGGCAATCTTCATTCCAATAATCTCCATGATTGCTTGATTTAATCTGAGATTGATTTATATTGATTTATCAATATAGATTTAATCTAAATTAAATTAGTTGTTGTTGGTTTTTACGAACACAAATCTTGGTCATTAAAAGAAACACAAATCAATGAGAGTTTTTGGATTTGTATTGCCCATGGATTGAGATCCATGAATCCCAAAACACACGTCTCTCTCTCTCTCTCTTCCTATCTCTACATGCCTACTCTCTCTCTCTCCCTCTCATATGGCCGCCCACCATGGATGACCTTGAGGGAGTCTCCATCGCCGCAGCGTCGTCGTTATGCTGCATGATCGTTTTCTCGTGGATCTCCATCTCCTTCGGTATGCCTCGCTCGTGAAGAAGACGTCAGATCTCGTGTGTCGAGATCAGGAGATCCGCCGCTTGGATCATCAACATGGATTGCAAGAAGCACGTGTTTCATCAACACGCTCGCAAGCGTCTCCTCCATCGGATCGGACTTGAGACAGGATGTCTCTTCGTTTAGAGACTCGATCGCAACCACGCTTCAAGAGGTAACCCTAATACTTGTTTGTGGTTTAGATGAAACGACCCGATAAGTGTTCTTGGATCATGTGGTTTCATCGTATGAAAAAAATTAAATTCCGCTGCATAGAACAACTAGTACGACTAGTCATTCTTCGTCGTATTCGATACGATGCTCACGCTTCCGTGATTCTCTTAAGGATCTCCCCGTATCCTTCAAGTGGTATCAGAGCCTTAGGTCGAAGGTTTCGGATACGATCCATAAACCTAGGATGACTTGGGTTTGTTATGGTTTGCGAAAATTTTATCGCATTTCATTTTCGCATCGCTGTTTTGTGATTATTTTCGGTTCCCATTAAATAAGGAAACCATAGGATCTGAGTTTACGTAATTTGGATTCCGTTTGCTCGAGATATGGTCGTTTATATGAACATGTATTAACTGTTGCGGGAACTGCGAATCTTAACATGATTAATGAGTTAATTACTATTTTGATCCACCTAGAAATGCGTGAAATATCACTTAGGTTCTGTCATAAATCAAATAAGCTATCTTTGAAAACTGATTTTGTCTAATTTGGATTTGAATTGATTGAGATATGTTAATTTTCGTAAGTAGGGGTCACTGCTGAAATTACATTCCTAATCAAGAACCATGTGATTGTCAGTTAGTGAAATTAATTATTAATTTCATGAAATAATTATGGAAATTATTTGAGAAATATTTAATGATGATTATTTCCATAAATTGACTTGGCCTCAACCAATAAATTGATTAGATTTGATCTAGATCATGATTGGAAACACAATCAACAAACAACTTGCTTGAATAGGATTGGGAATTTGTCTAGCAAATTTCCTTATAAGAAAAAATGTTATGATTATTAATATATGGTATAATTTCGGTTGAAGAACCGATGATCATCTCAAGTACACATTGATTTATTTGGCACTATCCTTTCCTGAGGTGGATATGGTGTCTAGTCAAGGAGCGTTGGGGTAGCGGGTCGCACCGGTTGCGGTCTGTCCCACTCTCGCCGGTACTGGCCATGACAGCGGGTAGGGACTCGTTAATGCCGGAGAAATCAAGGTGTATTTTTCTAATTATTAAAATTCGAATTAATACGTACTTTGAGATAATACCATATATATATATATTCAAGTAAAACCAATCAAGTTTGTTGATTGAATTGAATTGATAATTGATTTAATGAGATTGAATTGATTATATCCAATTAAAACACTCTATTATGAATAGATGTGTATTTCCCTTGGAAGAATTAATTATATGAACATGATTCATGATAATTAATTAAAATTTGAATATGAGATGGAGGATCACATAAGTAGCATCCATGGTCTCCCGTCAAGGCGAGGGTTTCGTCGCCAGGGATTGTATGTTGGAGATGCCTGTCCGAAGTGACAGCTCTTGTATGCAAGCGCATCTGGATCGGGCTCTTTGCTTCTCAAAAGAGTAAGGTCGTTTGCATAGTGACCCCAATATTGGATCCTCATATTATTGGGGCGATATTGGATTGCGCATAGCGAGTACTATTTCTGTTGACGGTTGGTTCAATTAATGACGGGTCAGCATCACCTTAGGGGTGGTGGGCCCGGATGTTAAAGACCGAATTGGGAATTCAAGTTGGACTTGCAAGGAGGAATATGTTCTCGCTTCTTTTTATCCAAGTTACAGATTCTCATATTATTGGAATGTAACAAAGATAAGGAAGGAGATCCCAGATCTTGCAGAGATATGATGGTAAGTATATCTCTTATATTGAAAGTGATTAAGGGAATGAACTTTCAGTGTTAACAAGGCGAGACAACTTTGATACGAAAATTCTTAAATCAAAGTAAAATATATATTTATATATATTTATGTAAATTTCTTATTTCAGATAATCCTTTATTAAATCCACTCAATTTTATACTCAATAATAAACAGTAAAATATCATGTATTGGATCCATGATTAAGATATTGTACTTGCAGTTGGACACATATTGTATGTGGTTGCAATGTGCAAGTTTCCTCATAATAATGAGGAGTGACAATTAAATAGACAATTGGACTACAACCCTAGGGTTTGTATGTCTCTATAATCTTGATCTCTCATTGAATGTACTTCGGAAGTGACATGTCAATGATGATCGTAATTGTCAAATAATCCTTATAAAAATCTAAGAAGATACTCTGGCATACACATGTGTTCTCGACATTTAATTATGAATGACATGGTTCTCTGCATCATGTAGAATGGTGGCTCTATAAGAGATGATGTACTCAAAATATTTGAGTACCTACCTGAACCAATGTTTTAAGAGTTTAGATGGATGTAGATACGATGAGTGTCATCATTCTACTATCTATAATCTGGTCATTCATGATGCTTCATATTATTCATATTGTATGAATTGAATGAAGCATGTATAAATGTTGAAATACTCTTATATTGAATTTTTTTATTTCGACATATGAGATCCTTTGTCCTGAGCAATGGTTGCTTATAGATAAAGGGAGCGCAATGGAAGCATGGGTTGGACCCAAGTGAGAAGGAAAGTCAAAGAGTTGATTGTACTTCTATGACTTCCATATGACATCCAAAAGGTTGGATGAATGCCAATACTGCAATAAGTTGATGTGTTGATAGTATGACTATCAAGTCTATCTAGAATCCTTAGTGAAGGACTCAGATAGAGCATCAGAATAATCTACATATAATCATTGAAATTGACTTTCTTATTTGATAAGATAAAGTCTAATAATTGTATCTCAATCTTCTAATGACACTTGCAATTGGTTGCATATGTGTTAGAAGATTAGAAATTTGATCTTATGGTTTAATGGTCATCCATGTTGGAATTGATGCAATTGTTGCAACAATTTTCATTGGATCAATAGACTTCATATTTTCAGTGGGAGACCTTAGTCTTAGAGAATGTCTCTATGACCTAGACATTAGATTACACTCATTGTTTATTTCTAAATGTTGGAAATAAATATGAATTCTGGAATAGACCTCTCATAAAGAGTTGCGATGGATATATTTCAGATAGTAATATGACATCTGGAGGACTCTAATAAATTAGAGAAATTAATGAATGGCTCATTAAAATTTCTAATATTATAAATTGAACCATTAAAGATCAATAGGAGGATGAAGATCATTTGAAAAGGATCTGCCATCAAGCCTTGGATATTTGTTTGTTAATGTGATCAATAGACTAATAAGAGATGAAGCTTTAGATTGTCTAAAGGTTCAAATCTTACATACTCATGAACATTGTATTCAAAAGTAAAAAATGTCCAATACACCCTTCCTTAGGATGGTGTAAGATGTCAAGGTATTCAAGATCTCATGCATATTGATGTATGTGAATCATCTATATCTATTTAAACATTATGTATATGTGATATTTAATAATGATTATTTGTGATATGAGATTTCTTCTCTTCACTTAGAAAACTTTGAAATGTTCAAAGATTTCACAATTTTAGTTTAGAACCAAAGTTTGAAGGAAGACTAAATGATTTTTTTATCTAATCTAGGTAGTCAGTGCCTATTAGATGAATTCATGGAATGCCTTATAGAGATACGAATGTCATTTCTATCTCAATCCTCTTAATGTACCTAAACTCAAGAGAGTTGTGGGGAGATACAATTGGATCATGTATGACATGATTTAATCAATGATGAATTTTAGCATAATTACCTATTAGTTTCAAGGTGTATATGTGGTAGAGACTACAATATATCCGTAATAAGATTCCATGCAAGTAAGCTGGAATTTAGCACCTGAGAGTGCTACTTCATTAGGAAAATAAAGGATGGTATTGGATACCTACTTTATGACCTTGAGATTCTTAAAAGATTTCATATCTGAGAATGTGATTCTTAGATGATGAGACTATTGAGAATCAAGATGAAAATGAAGTAAAGGAACTCATGTAATCTTGAGATGATAATGAGACTCCTAAAATTGAAAATTAAAAGGACAATTAAAGATGAAACACTAATACCTCTTCATATAAGTAAGATGGATTCCATGTGTCAGTTGAATCTGACAATGATCTGACTTCATGTGATGAAGCTCCTGAGGATCATGACATGGAAAGATGGATGTTAGCAATAAAAGTCTAATGTAGACTTCATATACAAGTGTTGTATGTGGACCCTCGAGGATCCACCTATAAGGGTCAGACCCATTAAGGTGTAAATGGATCTTCAGGAGAAAGAGGGAACCTGATGAGAAGGTAGAGACCTTCAAAGCATGGTTCGTAGCCATGAGCTACACACCGAAGTGAAGACATCGCTTGCGATGAGACTTGCTCTCCAATGACCTTGCTTTAACCCATAAGAATATTGCTAACCATAGCTACACAACTTGACTTTGACATCTTTAAGATGAAAGTCAATATTGCATTTCTCCATGAATACCTCTCTGAGGACATTCACATGAAGCATCCCCAGGGCATCATGGTTGAGAAAAGCAACGAGTGCAAGCTAAGGAATTCCATCTATGGACTCAAATAAGCTTTTTGTAGTTGGAATATTGGATTTTAGGAAATCATAAATGTTATGGTTTCAGATAGAATCTTGATAAACCATATGAAGCTTAGTGGGAGTGCCATTGTGATCATCATGCTAAATTTAGATATCCTAATCATTTGGAATGATCTAAGGATGATAATAATAAGTGTTTTATAATCTGGTTGTCCCATACATCGAGATATGATCTCAAGGATACCTCTTAGATCTTAGTTTTGAAGTTGTTCAGAAGTAACGAGAAGAGGATATTGGACCGTCACATTAATGATACACCTTGGACATTTCCATTTTCTGGAAAATTCCAAGAAAGGCTTATTTCCCTCAAGATATGGTACCGACCTATCTAAAGGGATATCACCTCAAAGAGTTGAGGATGTGAATGCTAAAACTGCTAGCCCTTGGGCATCGGTTCTGAGAAACCGGGTGTGTGCTAGACGTGTACAAAAGCCAGATGGCTGTCATGCAATGGGAGTAGTAAATTGTTACTAATCCTACTATGGAAATAAAACACTTGGTTGCAGTAATAACAATATCTTCAAAGATGACAAGACTTTAGAGATAGTGATCTCTAAGTCTTATCTTCAAGTAATTAAGACTTTATAGATGGAGATCTAAAAGGTCTTAACTACGAATACCTTAGGAGATAGAGATCTCCAGGAATAAGGGTATTTAGAAAAGGATAATTGAAATTACATACTGGTTATAATAATTGTTGATGTGTAGTGTCAAGGACACTATGACTGATATGATTGAGTATTGGTTGCATGAGATGCAACATTCGCACTAGGTGTGAACACTGTCACTAGGAGATATGCAAGTGCCGTAAAAGGACTTGGCATAGTGTCTTGGGAACAGAGCGACTGATCATTTTACCTAGCTATTTTCTAAATAGCCTATGATTGTCACATGAGTGTGGGTTTAAAGATTAGCCCATTAATGGCTCTTTGGGCTAGTGGGAGATTATTGGACATGCGAGCCCACGACAAGCCATTATGCAATAAATGTTATTGAGAATATCATTCCCTGATCTGAAATGAAGAATAGATAATTTGCATAATAGGTCCCTTAGTACAATTAGGGTTATGTACCATGGCCATCTTGATGATCATACAGCTGTTGATTCAAATATTGAATCATAGAGGCTGGTGCTTGGATGAACATCTAAAGAGTTAGATTGAGGACTCATCAAGCACCGTCAAATGATTGTTAAGAGATGATCTCTAGCTGAGTATGAGATGACAATCCTTTCTCATTGAGGCCGATATCTGACCGATCTCTTGATGCAGGTCCTCTACATGGGAATAGAGATTCAGATGTGTCAGATTAGTTAGGTCAAAGAGTTGACTTAACGAGATTGAGATAACCAAAGTCCTATGTTGTATGCTGTCATGATGTAGGCACGCATCCTCTAACCGGAGACAGATGTGTTACTATATGTCTGAGTATGTCCATTTGGCAGACCAATAAGTTGATGACCTAATCAAGGTCTATACACCGACGCGCTGGTGTGCATATAAGGGCATATGAGTAATACTATCTCTCAAAGGAATCATACAAGTTCATTACTGAATCGGAAGACATGAGCTCACTCATGAGATATTGTGAAGAATCAAATTCCGTGCACGATCGTCTCGCTTTGGAAGCTTGACTGATTTGTAGGTTTGATATATGCTTTTATAAAGTATATGATCAACACCTGGGTATGATATATGCTTTTGGAAAGTATATGATCGATACCAACTCCCAATAGTCAAACGAGAAACTTAATGATAAATCCCTGAAGTAGACAGTGTAAAATTGATCTTATACTTCGGGATTATTCTGGGTCTTCCAGTATGCAGGATGTACAGGTATTGGGAATACCTGAGGGTGATATGATCATAAACGGTTGTATAACCATGACGCTTCCATTCCTAGGGAGTGATGAAACGGGTCTGGATTTTAGTGACTCCTCTCAGTAGAGAAGTAATCTGATCTTAGTCCAAATGTTGGACATTGATCTGAATGTGATTCAGATGCAATAAGAAGATTAGATTTGCGGTCTTGATTTAATCAAGCATCTATGGAAGGCCCGAGATCTGGATTTGAGATGTGATCTCAATATCCAAGTCACTATACGTGGAACAATACAATCGCCCTGTCCTTATCTCCAAGTATTCGCGGAGAAAGAGCATTATCCTTGAAAGAGTTCAGGATAATTTCATTGTTGATATATGTATCCTAGAATTGAGTAAATTGGTAATTAAATGTGAATTAATTATCATGATTAATATGAATTCGATTCATATTATAAAGAGAGTTATCTTAGATAATTAAATGTGATTTGATTATCAAAGATGTGAATAATTTGAATATGATTCATATTATTTGGGCACATGAGAATAGAGATCCAAGATGATTAAATGTGATTTAATTATCATGGATATTGAATAATGTGGATAGCACTATCCATATTAATCATATATATTATAAATGTGATTTATAATATATAAGAGAGAGCAATTTGTAATTTACATTTGTTAATTAAATGTTAATGTGAATTGGATATACATTGAACATTAAATTGAAAATGTAATTCACATTTTATTTTGGGTTGTGAATGTGATTCACAATTTTCCAATGTCAAGATTACAATATTCACAAAATAATTATGAATTAATTTTGTTGAATAATTTACAACAACTGTTGTTGTAAATCTTGGAGATTTCCATGGAATAATGTAATCTCATGAGATATCATGAGATTACATGAGATTGCTACCAAATCCCATATTATGGAAGGAGGCAATCTTCATTCCAATACTCTCCATGATTGCTTGATTTAATTTGGGATTGATTTTTATTGATTTATCAATATAGATTTAATCTAAATTAAATTAATTGTTGTTGGTTTTTACCAACACAAATCTTTGCCATTAAAAGAAACACAAATCAATGAGAGCCATTGTATTTGTATTGCCCATGGATTGAGATCCATGAATCCCAAAATATTATAAATAGAAGGGCACCCCTTTGCTCTTCTTTACACAATGAGAACACAAGCCTCTCTCTCTCTCTCTCTCTCTCTCTCTCTTCCTATCTCTATATGCCTACTCTCTCTCTCTCTCCCTCTCATATGGCCGTCCACCATGGATGCCCTAGAGGGAGTCTCCATCGCCGCAGCGTCGTCGTTATGCTGCCCAATGGTTTGCTCGTGGATCTCCGTCTCCTTCGGTATGCCTTGCTCGTGAAGAAGACGTCAGATCTCGTGTGTCGAGATCAGGAGATACGCTAATTGGATCATCAACATGGATTGTGAGAAGCACGTGTTTCATCAACACGCTCGCAAGCGTCTCCTCCATCGGATCGGACTTGAGACATGATGTCTCTTCATTTAAAGACTCGATCGCAACCACACTTCAAGAGGTAACCCTAATACTTGTTTGTTGTTTTGATGAAATGATCCGAGAAGTGTTCTTGGATCATGTGGTTTCATCGTATGAAAAATTTTCAATTCCGCTGCATAGAACAACTAGTACGACTAGTTGTTCTTCATCGTATTCGATATGATGCTCACACTTCCGTGATGTGCTTAAGGATCTCCCCGTATCCTTCAGATAGTGTCTGTGGTGGCGGAGAAAATAGGAAGGGGGCGGCGAGTAGGCGAAGTGGGCGACATGCACGAGGGAGGCGGCCCGAAGTGGAAGACGAGCTCTGGACCGATGGATCTCATGATCCAACGGCCCAGATTGAGGCGCTAAGGAGTGGCCTGGATCATATCAGAGAGATGTGATCGAAGGGGTCGGGTTGCGACATGTGGCAGGCGTAGGTGCGGGCGCTAACAGACGGTTGAGATGAGAGTTGGTGTAGGATCGAAGGGTGATGGATTGAGCGGAAGTGAACGACTGGGATGAGGTCATCGGGATACAATCCAGCGATCATTAATGTGACATGTAGCTGCAGGAGAGTAAGGTAGAGATGTATGGTCTAGATGAGATCAGGAGGTTGAATCGAATGATAGAGGACACGACGGGAAGGAGTGGCTGAGATGGAGTCCTTTCGACCTCGATCGTGTGGCTAGGCGAGTCACACGTGGCACGATGAGAGAACAACGCTCTCAAATGGTGACGATGAGATCTGAGAACCTGATCGAAGGGCTAAGGGTAGTGTGGGAGTGTGTGGTGGGGATGAAGGTGCCTGGAGAAGATCAGAGGGTTCAAAAGGAAACATGTGGCTCGCTAAGGGCGAGGCGCTAGCGGACAGAGGAGATATGATCTTGAGATGATCGGAGGGTGGAGACTGGCTGCATGAGTGAATGGCACAAATCTGGAGATAAGGGAAGCAATCGGATGGTAGGGGGAAGAGGGGCGCATGGCGTGTTATGAGCGAGCCGCGTTGCGCAATCAGCGGGCGCCACGTGGCCTAATATGAGTGGCCGAAAGAAAATATGAAATAAGGGAGAGAAGATGGCCAAATTTGGAAAAACTCAAAACATTAAAGTTGTAGATCTCGATGGGATCTACAAGTTTCATGTTAACCAAAAATGGGAATGAGGTCAAATAAAGTACTAAAATATAAGGGTACAAATATACATACATATAGTGTACAATGAGGTCCCAAAATCCAACTTTTGCATACGAGCTCCGATTTAAATGAATTGGTCTCATTTTTAAGGTCTCTAAGTGTGTATTAATTAAAAGTGAGTATACCTAGATCGGAGATTGTATTAGATAGATGTGTGCATTCTAAGGTCTAAGGTCTCCAACTAGATTTGGGGTTTTATTGGGTAATTTTACAAGTTAGAAATTTTTGGTATTTGCCTTGTATTATTAGTCAGTAATATATACAATATAGAGATGGTTTTATTGGTTTTGAAGTGAGTATAAAATACATACAAATAGGTGAATATTTACAAGTGAATTGGGCTTCTTATTTAATGCAAATATGAATGCTAAAATGCAGATATTACTTATGCATGCATGAATGCTAAATATGCAATATAAGGGGAAATATGCAACTAATTACTCGGGAACAAGACTCTATTTTAAACTTTAAGAGTGATGAATCACAGATTCATCAAGAAGGGAGGAGGGCCGTCTCATCTGCCGAGATCAGATGGCCCTACCACGTGTTTTATTATTAATTTTTTATATTATTTATATTATTTTTTTGAAATTTTTTAAATAAAAATTAATATATATAAATACTAAAAATGAATGACACGTGGTCGCTCCAAGAGCAGCCACGTGTCAGCTCCTTAAAAATCAGAAAATAAAATACAATGATAAATACAGAAGAAATAACAAACGACCTCAGATCAAAAAATTTTCTTCACAAAAGTTGCTAGTCTCTATGAGATCTACAACTTTTATGAAGAGACCAAATCCAAAATTGATTATTTGCACAAACTGATATTTTTGGTGGTTCTCTATATACATATAAGACCTAGATTTTTGGGTTTTAAAATTTTTTATTATTTTAAACGAGATAAAATTCCGAAAAATATGATAAAATCAAAGATAAGTATTTACATAATAATCATTTTTTTATATTTTTATTAATTAAGAAAATAAAAAACTAAAATAAAGTACAAAAAGGCAACTTTTGTAAAGATTGTTAGTAAAGATTCAGACTCAGTTAGTTCCTTTTATTTGAAGCTCATTTTGGATTTGAATTTTTACGCCTTTTAATAAAACTTTCATCAAAGAAAATAAATAAAAGAGAAATAAAATAAATTAAGTTAATTATGCACATAAAATAATAGGTCAAAAACCGCTAAAATACAAAATGTACAAAAGAGGCCCAAAACCCAACTTTCACATATGAGCTCCGATTCACTTGAACTTGGTCTTGTTTTCAAGGTAACTGAATGCACACTAGTTCAAAAATGAGTAGGATCAAATCGAACTATGGATGAGGAAGATATCAATGTTTTAGTCCAGAAATCATGGAATTAGGGTTTGGGTTTCTAGTCTACTTATGTAAGTTAGTGTTTTTTTATTTTTTATTTATTCTTGTTAGTAATATGTACACAATGGATGTGATTTCAGGTCATTTGGAGTTAGCGTGAATTAACAAAAAATCAGATAGTTAGGCAATTTACATGTCAATGTGGCTGGGAATTTTGGCTTCTTATTATATGCAATAATGAGTGATAAAATGCAATTATTATTAATACATACATGAATGCTAAGTATGCAATATAAATGAAGAAATGCCAATGTATTTTGGGGATTTGAGCTTAATTAACCATTTTTTAGTGACGAATCTGAGATTTATCATCCCCTATACTTAAACCATGCTCATTCTTGAGCATCCAAAGAAATGCAATGAGGTGAAATGAGATTGGGTTCCATACCAAGACCATGAGCAGAAGGTGAAAATGGAACTCGATCTGACCTTTGGATTATTAGTTTGACAGAACTTCTGTGAGACTTAGAATTTTAAAATCAACAGCCTTTAAGTTCTACACATCATTGTCACAGTTTCGGCTCAGAAGTCATCTTAGATCAATCCTCCTCCCAAAGCAACCCCCTGAACATTGAACAATCAACTCATGTGTGTGAAAGGTTTTAGCTCCTTCCATCCAGAATGTTGGACTACCATGCAAACCTCCTCTTCCGTAACACATCCTCGAGGAGTCAGATATTTCCTTCTAATGTCTGTCGCATTGTGTTCAGAATCGAATAGAGGGAGAAATTAGAAAAAGGGGAAAAGAACTGGAGGTTGGCCAGTGTAGTCACCTTTCCTTGTGAAGCCATCCGGTTTAACCAAGTCTCCAACAAGATCTGCAGGTTTTCTTGAAGCTTGGACCTTTTTTGGGTCAAATATTTATTTAGTGGTAGGCTTCTTTGTGTTTGGATTTTTGGTAGTTCTGCATGGATCTTGTTGTGCCCCTACGAATATGGAATCTTTTTTGCCGTACATGTTTTGGGGTCTTAGAAAAAATTGTGCACAGCCTTCCATTTCTTTTTCGAAGCTTTATTTCAACTCGTACTTCGGTCTTTAGATGTCCACGCTAATAGAAAAGAAACTCACGCAGTCTTCCAACATCCCGTCTGAGTTGATCTAAGTGCATAGTGCAAGAGTACAAATTAATTCCATATTCCAGAGTCGTACGCAGATGAAGAGACTAGGTTAGACACTAAGAGTCAAACGCTGCACATTATCATGTGGAACTTGAAGAATTAAGTCATAGACCTGAAGCTTCTAAAATCCTTTTTCTCGGTGAAGTTCCTCTGAAAATTATGTGGATAAAGGTCAAGTCCAGACCACTCTCGGTTTCTGCTCATAACTTGGTTCATAACCCTAGGGCTTTTCACAAATATAAATGCATGTAATGCTGGATGAAGTGCGAGTGTGTGAAATGCATACATATTTTTTGTGATTTTGTTTTTTTTATTTGATTTTTATTATTTTTTTGAGAGATATAATTTTATGCAAAAATGAATAAGAAGCCATTTTTTTTCAAAAATTTTTGGTTGGACACAGTCAGTGTTAGTTGCAATCTTTTTTTACCACTTACTTACCCATCCCATAAATATATAGTCTTACGTGAAAGTACAGACTATGGGTAAAGTATATACATAGTATATATACACCTCCCCTATACTTAGCGAGTGCTATATCTTCAGAGCACAAGAAGCGCAGAGAAGACATAGCTCAGGCTAAGTAAGAGAGTGAAAAAAAGATCGATCGGCCTGCCCCCTATACTTAGGCTGTGAACAGTCTAAGCATAG
The DNA here is from genome assembly GCA_037367405.1 of Ottelia alismoides. NCBI lineage: Eukaryota > Viridiplantae > Streptophyta > Magnoliopsida > Alismatales > Hydrocharitaceae > Ottelia > Ottelia alismoides. The sequence continues at coordinate 274,087 of JAZKJV010010743.1, forward strand.
AAGAAGAGCGAAAATGAGGCGGTAGGGAGATGTGAATGAGGAGAGTATATACAGATGGGCATTGGTTCCGCCTATATTTAGGCTCTGGTCAGCCTAAATATGGAAGAAGGGTGGAAATGGGGCGATCATGAGAAGGAGTTAGAGAGGAGAATGATATATACATATATCATCAGTCCCCCTATACTTAGTCCTTGGCTCAAGTAGAGGAAGAAGATGTACAAGGAGACTGATGGGGTTGGGAGGGAGGGTAGCCGATGATTAAGGTGGTTTCGACCGTTCTTTTTGTGAGCATGAGGTGGGAGATCATAATGATACAAAGAAGATGAAGCATATGATTCCCAACCATTGTCAATGTTATCCACAGAAAAATCATGCTGGAGAGTAGATGAAGCGTATGAATCAGATGATATCCAACCATCATCGGAGTTATCCTCAGTGGAATAGTATTTGAAAGTGGAGGAACTCTATATATTCTTATTCTTAAGCTGCTCTATCAGTTTGCCCTTAGTCTTGGGATTAAGCAAATCGTCCTCGGATGAATATTCAGAAGCGCCAGTCTCAATATGGGCATAAGAGATTATTCTGATATATTATCGAGACCAGGAGAATCGGCTTTGGACGAATAATAGTGAGGAACAAGAGTCGTCCAATGGGAATCGATGTTTGGATCCTTACGTAGTTAGGGTTTTAGAACTGCCGAACAGACCTCACTCATGTAGATTACTTTGTACGGACCTGATAAGGAATCATCAGACAATAATAAAGTGACTTTATTTTTATATAAAGGAGCAACCATTTTGTTTCATGTTGTCTGTAAAGGTGCTGGTCTTGGGAGTGAGGTGTTGACAATAGAGTCTCTAGCTTAATAACCATTGAAATTTTCCTCCTTGGTCAGTGCACGTCTCGCATATTTGCTCTTAGTTGTCTTAATGTTGGTGCACTCCTGAGTTGGATTGAATTGGTCAAGGTGGTCAGGGAAGATTTCAGCTGACTCAGGATACGCCCATGCATATGTCTTAGGATCATATAAGAGGTCATTTCCCATGGCGAGAGCAACGAGAAATGGAACAATGGGATGAGTCTCTAAATTACTGGTTAATGCACGTCCCATATCTTTGTTCTCAATTGATTTGATGTTGGTGCATTCATGTGTTAGGTTGATTTGATCAAAGTGGTCGGAGGAGATTTCAGCCGACTTAGGATGCGCCCATGCATATGTCTTAGGACCATATAAGAAGTCATTTCCCATGGTGAGAGAAGCGGGAAATGGAACAATGGGATGGGTCTCTAAACCATAGTCTCTTCAACAACCGTTATTATAGCAGTGGGGTAGGGATCATCTACCGCTTGATGGTTATGGTTGTTGATAGCTTTGTGGGTTGCCTATGAATATCGTGTTTCCTCAAAGACTGGGTGAGATCGAAGTGCTCCCAATGTTGTAAAATTGATTTCCTGAGTCTCGTACTCAATAATTGCCTTCACAATGCTATGAATGGCTTTCCGAGAATGATCGGAGACTGGGTGAATTCTCCTTGATGCTCAATATCAATGATCATGAAATTCACTTTGAGCAGAGCACCTTGGAATGTAACGATGACTGAAATGGTTCCTCTTCGTCACTTTATCGATCGATCAACTAGTTGAACGATCTCTCGTATCTTCCGGAAAGGTCCGAGTTTGAACTTGTCAAATACAGAGGTTAAGAGGATATTGATTGGTAAGTCATCATCGATTCGAGCATGGGTAAATATTGTGTCTTTGATTCCACAGTCAAATCTGGGCAATCGCTTCACTATGCGGCTCTTGATTTTTCTCCTCAACACCAAGGAGGTGGCCATTGACAAGATATGTCTTTCAGTCTTTGTTCTTGTCCTGCCCGACTTTTTCATCATTAATTTTCTCATTAAAATTCCTTTAAGGTTAGGAAAATGTTCAATGGCCTGCATCAAGGGAAGTTCAAAAATCAGTCTTTTCTCTAGTGCTTCCCTTAGAGAAGGATCCAAATTCTTCAAATCCTCTTCACTTTCAATTTTTATGTATTTTTCTAGTTTTTCATTTTTTTGAGTATTTTTGAATATTTCAGTTTTTTGGTATTTTCTGTGTGGTGTGTTGATGTGGTGCTTTCTGTAGATGATGAGGGGTTTTGATTTGCCGAGTAAGAGTCAGAATCAGAGTCATCCCTAGGGGAGTAATATGTAGAGGTGTCGCTGTCAGAGTCGTCCCTAGGGTGAACATAGGGTTTCTGAATATCCTCATGGCTTTCAACAGGAGATCCAATCTCTTCATCTTCCATTTTTATACTCGAGCTACCATAGAATGAAACTAGCTGGTCAGTGAACTTTTTAAATTTATCCTCATTCAATTCATATCTCTTAGTAATCGAAATGTCATCTTCCAAAAACTTTTCATGGTCAATCATGGGAGCAGTCTGTAAGGGTTCTCGTTTTTTAATTTGAGATCCTGTTATTTCATCTTCCATTTCCCTGTATGAGCTGGGAGGAGATTCTCTTGGAATATACAATATATAATCGTTATTTTCTAAAAATTTCTCCTAAAAAATTATGGAAGGAGTCTGCTCAGTGGGAGGATTTTGCTAGAATATGTAAGTCTCATACTCAACATACCGTGAATCAGGCATGCAATATTGGTTTGAGTAGAGTCTACTTCCATGGTCATGATTGATTGTATCCTCAAACAATGGAGTCATACATGATTCATATGTATCGATATCATCAGTTTGGTCTTCTATATGTGCGAGTTGTCCGAAAGAGAGGTATTCTGGTTGGTCAATAGAGATTTGATCATTATGGTCAACCAAGTATGGTTAACCATTTGGTGCGGACATTTCCTTATGGTTTGATCGGGCCATCATATTATTCCCTATGGTCAATGAAAGATGTTGACTTGTGTAGTGTTGACCTATCCCAACATAATTGTGAGGAAAGAATGAAGGCGATTGGGTTTGGTGTCTTAGCCAGTCATGAGTCTCAATAGTGATTTGATTTTTAAATGGTTCATTAGTTTCAGTGAGAAACCAGGAAATTAGATGGTTTAGTCCAGGATGACAGTTGATCATGTGTGATCACAAGTGATGGAGGTAAAAAATATGATGCTGTGGTGACTTTCATCGGATGATTCGAGTAGAATGGCTTGGAATTCATTGAGTGTGATGGATTCATCCGAGAGTGAAAGTCTCCGGCAAATGTTGGAGGATTCTTAACAGAAGAGAGTTTAGATGATTTTGGTTTGATTGAGATAAATTCATTTTCATAGTATAGATCAGATGGGTACTCGGACCATTCTCATGTCTTTGTCAAAGGGGGTTGATGATGAATTGACATGGTTGATCTCGGTGCATGTGCATAGGATATTCACAAGAAACCAATTTTTTTAAGTCAAGGAGAGTGATGGTACAAATTTGCGGTTTTTGATCTTCGAATTCAGTTCATGTAGACCAATGCAGACACAATACAAAGCCCAGTTTCACCAACTCATACAATGAAGCTGCAAGAGTTCGGCAATTATCTTTTCAGTTTTAATTGGTGATAAATCAATCTTGGAAAATAATTAGCGAGCTGTTATATGCCGGAAATTTTCTTAAAGACTGACCCGAATTCTTACAACTAGTTGCACCTACTTTCAGCCAGTATGGGTGTAAGTACGGACCGTAAAACGGCTACATGTTAGTTAAGGACGGAGCCTTACACAACGTCCTTTAAACCACCCACTCCGCTAAGGAAATCCGGACCATTTATCGACTACCTGTATTTCCTCACTGAGAAGTAGCTAATCATTTTTATAGAATCAGTAGTCTAAGCGAAGATTATGGAGTTGGGCTCTAGCCTTAAGTGTCGTCATGTGCTCACTCAGACAAATAAATGAATCCAAGGTCGGGGTTGTTCTCATGCAAAAAATCTTGATTTTATGATTTAATTTAGTAGACTTTTCTAACCAGTCTCAATTTTAATTAGGTGATCATTGAAAAATTAGATGAGCACAAATACACGTCTACCATCTAGTCCCTATTTTCTTTAAAATTTAAGTGACAAAACATGAGGGAGAAATTCGGGAAAAGCCGATACACATGAAAAATGATGATGTATGCTCAGTTAGAAGACTTACAATGATTCCTCGTAATCTCTATGTGGGATGCAATACAAGAAATGAAAATTATTCTAAATGGATGGAAACCGACAAAACCGCACCTATCATAAATTTCTATTAGCCGTGAAGAATTGAGTTAAATTTTTTTGACTAAATTGAACGATCTAAGGCACGTCTCAATTAAGTGAAGTGTGTTCCTAGGTTCTACGAGAAAAACTAATAAATCTTAGAAGCTCTAATAGCTGTATGTGCAGGTCTAACCTACGAGCCACTCAAGTCGGTCCCACTCTCATCGGAGAGTGAAACAGGTCACAACACACCATAGAAAAAGTTCAAGGTCTTGTTACACACATGCGAGAGTCCAAACGGATACCGATGTAAATAAGAAATTAACTACAAAAATTAAAATTGCAGAAAAATAAATCCTAGACTCTACACTCTCTCACGACTCGACTCAATCTTAATTTTAATTTACGACTTTCCGAGCATCGGTGAAGTGCATCGATTTTGCAAAAACTGCTCCAAGGCGTTGGGTACCTCGTGAGAAAAATAAGAGAGAGAGAGAGAGAGTGTAAGAGAGTGTGATGAATCTGCGGTTCGTCATCTTTATTCATTTATTTTAGCTTAAAATCCCTTATAAAACACCTGCATATAACACTAACTCCATATTCTTACTAACTTACATCTATGTAAATATTGTACACTTCTTACTAATTTAACCTAAAATAAATAAATAAATAAAGAAAGGAAAAATAAAGAAAAGAAAATAAAAAAGGAAGACTGTATACATGCTGATCCAAACCCCGAGAGAAGGTCAAGACTTGACCTGATCGACCACGAATAAAGTAGGGGGAGATAAGGGTCCTTAAGCAGAAAATCAAAAACAAATGTTTGTGAGTTGTTGTAAATACTTCTCACTTATTTTGTATATATCTGTATAAAACTGACACTAATTTATTTGTTCCTTAATTGACCTCAAATCAAATCACTTTCTAAACCAAAGCTGTAAATAAAAATGTGTCCTAATTAATAAAAATGATTGCACAATTAAATCATGTACAGAATAAAAGTAACCACACTTGGAAAAAACCACTAAGCACTAATTGAAAGACCAATTCCGGCTCCATATGACTCAAATTGAATCAATCTCACTTCCATTGGATTCTAAATTAAATTATCTTCAAAATGGCTATGATTTCATAATTTTTGGAGTTACGAGTAAAAAGTTGGCTTTCCGGGGTGGTTTGTGCAATTTTCCCATGTATTTTGTGCATATTGTATTTATATATATTTGTAAATTATTTTTTACTAATTATTTAATATAAAAATAAAAATATAAAATATAAAATTCTTAAAACAAAAAAGGCTAATGTCCTCATTTACCCTTGTATATAATGTCATATATGTATATAGTATATGTATATAGTTGCTATTTTTAATTAACATCGATAAAAAAATAAAAAATAACATTTTATGATTCAAATAAATAAAGTGACAAAAATTCAAAAAAATTAGATAATTTTGTCTCTTTTATTTTATCTCTTTTCATCTCTCTTATCTGTTCCACAAAAAAATTCAAAAATTAATTTCAAATTTCATCTCTCTTATCTCTTCCACCTAAAAAATAAAAAATTCAAAAATTCAAATTTCATCTCTACCTTTTCTATTTATATGGCTCCTTCTCCCACATTTCAACTAGATCAATCTTTAGAGAGAGGAGCCCGATCTCCGAGAGAAAATTTCATCGAGAAAGTTGCCTAGTCTCCAAGCCGTCCGGTGACAGCGAGTCGGCCTTGTCGAGGTGATCACGGTCCTTTTTCGCTCCTAAGGTGAGGTCCGTATTTTTCTTATTTTTATCTAGGTTAATCGTAGTTTATTTCTAACATTTTTATCTCGTTGTCATTTTTTTGTTTATCTAGATCTTAAAATCCGCCACGATTTATTCCGCCACCGACTCAATTTTTCATCTCACTTTCTCGATCTCCATGCATTCTATTTCTATCGTCCACGATCTCTCAACTCCGGCTGTGTACGGTGGCTGGAGATCGGATTCAAATCTCTCATATCCGCTGGATCCTCGTTCATTTTTCCGATTTGTAAATAAATAAAAAAAACTTTTGTTTCTTTTTTCTCTAACGTTTGTTATGCAGGATCATTAAAAAACAAAAAAAAAGAATAAAAATAAATAAAAGAATAAAAGAAGAATTTCTATACCTTTTTTCTTTCTATTCTTTGGATTTACAAAAAAATCAATAAAAATGTTCTTTTTACTACTCTTAATCAGTTCTATACAAAATTAAAAACAAAAAAATAAACAAAAAATAAACAAAAGGGACGGTTGCCCCCAGGCACCACCGCCCCTCCTCCAAGGCCGCGCCGACCCGCCAGTCCTCCGCCAAGGGCGGCAACGCCGCCCACAGCCGCCTCCTGTAGCCCCGTGCGCAAGCTCGTACGGTGGCTCCCTTCTTCCAGCAGAGCCCGCCCGCCATCGACTCTAAGCACCACAGCGCCACCGTGCGCCCCCTCCAAGGTCGCGCCGCCCAGCCCTTCACCTCCTCGATGCGATCTCCAGCGAAGCACCATCCCTCCTCCAAGGCTTCCCCGACCGCCCCTCGCGCTCCTCCACCGCGTGCGGGCCACCGCGCGAGTCCGCGTTCCCGCACTGACCACAACCTCCACCTCTGAAGCTCTTCCGCCTCCTGCAGTGGCGCTTCCTCGCTGCCTGTGAACCGCGTCGCCTCCAGATTCCTCGGCCGTGCGACGTGCCTCCTCGTCCTGCCCGCCACCCATCGAAGAAGAAGAAGAAGAGGAGGGAGGCGGCGGCCATCCTCCTGGCCCCTCCCTCTTTTTGTTTGGTGATTGAAAAAATGAAGGAATCTAGGGTTTGAATAATTTATTGAGAAATTTGCAACATTGGTCCCAGACATTTCTGAAATTACGAATAAGCCCCTGCCAGCCTCCAGCACATGGTAAAATTATGCTTTCTCTCCTATGTTTTTTTCTATTATTTGTTTGATGCAAAGACAGAACTTATTTACATTTTAGTCCCTGAACTGCAGAACAAAAATTTGCGTGCTCTATTTGAATGAAATAAATGTTATTTGTGATTTAGAATTTTTGCAAAAATTATGCTATGCTCCTGACGTGATTATCTTCTTAGCATAAAATTTCCATTGCATTTTAATTTCATTTATTATTATCAAAAAATAAAAAACATGTCATTTTCCCCGTTCGAAATTTCAAAATTCATAAAAATTCAAATATTGTTCCAAAAATTCCAAAAAAATTAGAGTAGTTGTATTTCATTATCTTTTAATTTCTGTACAAATTTCGCATATTATTATTTATAAAACCCCTAAAAAAATGAAAAAACATCAAAAATCTTATAAAAATCACAGAAATTCTACAAAAATCAAAAAATTTTGATTTCAATTCCTATTTGTAGATAATTGCTTCTAGTTTGTCTTAAAAATAATTGTTAGGAGTTTTGGGCACTTAAAATATTTTTAAGTTGTAAATTACTCCAGGCTGTGCATATTTTCATATTTTCTCACTGTTTGATTTTTAGAAAAATACAATAACATCTGAAAATTCCATAAAAATTCTAAAAAAAATATTTCAAAACTTTTAAAACCCAAAAATTCTTTCTTTGCATTTTTTGAGTAGATTAATTAAAAAATTACAAAAAGAGTTGGTGTGCGTATTTTTGATTTTGTGAATATTACTTCGTGTTATTTTTGAAAATAAAAAATTGCAAAATCAAAATCAGTAAAAATTTGAAAATCAGAAAATAAAAAATTATTAAAAAAAATTTAAAAAAAAATTAAAAAGATAAAAAATCACAAAAACCAAAGATAGTTGTCCTTTGAGATTCCTATTTTCTCTTAATTGATTTTTGATTAACTTAATAACCCTCGGGATTGGTAGCCTCCCTGAGTTCGACCCTGCGTGCTATACAGGTTAATAAATAGCAAAATTTAAAATAAAAAAATATTTTTTATATGTCACGATATTTTTGGGGATAACAACAACCACTGTTTTTCCATCAATTATCTGATCTCCGAGATTCCGTGAACAATAGAGTGACAAAAAATTTATTCAAAAATAAGGGAATAAATGTTGAATAAAATAAATGCATGAAAAGATGGAAAATTTAAAACGAAGAATCACGGGCTAGACTACCCGAATAAGAAAAGTGTGGCACAAATGATTTTTAGACAAAATGTAAGCCATTTGCATCCCTGACAATGGCACCATCTGACGAACTTGTGAAAATCCTAAGTTAATTTGTGTGAATTATCGTCTAAATTTGTCGTTTCATTGTAGGCAGGAATTCATAATCAATCAAGAAAAAACCACAATAATTTATTCAATTTTTATTCGAGTGTCTTTATATTTATTTTACTTGGGCAAGTCCCAAGGTCAAACTCAAGGAGGCAAAAGAACAACCTAGAATTATGTCTATCAAATTTAGTGTGCGGTTTTCAAGGCGAAATGATTTTAGTATTTTTTATGTAATTTTGAAATGCAAGATGAAAATGCGGCCAATTTTAGGACTAGAAAATAAATATCAATCAAACGATGTCCAAAAATTATGAAACTTGGCTGAGATGTCATTATGATGAAATAAGTGCACTGTAATTGTTTTTGGAATTTTCGGATGCAATATAAATAAATAGTGAATTTATGGATGCAAATGGTGTGAGTTTCAATAATTAACTGTAATAAATATTAAACCTATTGATTTTCAAGGAATAAAATTATCCAAGATCACTAGGTGATTGATCTCAGAAACATCTTAAACCTCAAAAATACGAGATTTAATACCTACTAAAAATTAAAGAATGAAATATGAAAAATGATTTTTATAGAGCAAACCATACATGTCAATACAATTCTTTTTAGGCACGATGTTAGCTACAATTAATTCTACGATCAGTGAATCTTCTGTAATTTTTCGAGCAATGGTTAATTATTTATAAGTTTCAACATGCAGAGTGGGCAAAATATGAGAATTTTCTCAAGAATATTAATGATTAATTAACCACAGACAATAAAAATATGATGATCATGCCACAATGTAGAGAATTAATTGAAGAACACAATGCTATCTTTTGAATAAAAATGATTCCAAATTAAAGTTCAAATTATAGATAGAACTTAGGGGTATCACTGTAATATTCAGAAAATAAAATAAAATGCAGAAGGACTTAAAATAAATTACCAACACCCCAAGGGTAGTTTCTGAAAAAAGGCCAAGTGCTCACGTGCGAAGCACATGACCCTTGGAGAGGTGGGGGTGCTTGGTAATAAGGCGGTCCTCCGAGGGTGTCTTCACAAGTTCCCCCAACGCATGCGGGGTGCACGTGCACGGGGGCCTCGGGTTCCACACCCGGTGGTGGCTGGCAGAGGAGCGGAGCAGGTTCTTGGTCGTACAACTGAGGGAGTCTGAAGGGAGTTGGGTAGCAGAGGTGAAGACCGCGACCGACGAGCGTCGATGAAGAGAGGCGGTGCATGAGCGGATTGCCGGTGAAGGATTGTCTTCTGCGTGAGGTGAAGGGCTGAAGTAGCTCCCAGGTGTTGGCTTGATGGATGAAGATGGAGGCAGGGGAGATGCTTTGGAGTCGAAGGCTAGAGTCATTGGCGGAGGTTGACAGTTGGTGGTTCGAGGTGGAGTCGTGGTAGATTTGCGGTGGCGTCGTCGTTGAAGGTGTGGTGGAGCACGGAGGAAAAGTGCCATGATAACATGTGTATGATGAATACTAGTGGTTCAAGTTGATGAAGGCGGCGTCGTTAGCTCAATGACCTAGATCAGAGCGAGCAACTGCACGACGGGGGCACGAACTGCAATGATCGAAGTTGGTCGAATCTCGCCGCAGGCTTGGGAGGTGACGTCGGATCTGTCACCTCCGAAAGATGTTGCTCCCATCTCTGTTGTGTATTGGCGGATAAGAAGATGAGGCAGAGCGATGGAGTTTTTATAGGGTGGGATCCAACGAGGATCTTGATTGGCGAGGAGAGAGATTTGAGGGGGCGGCGCATGACCGATTGGGAAGGTGCGACGTTGACGAGATTGGATCGTGGCTGCGAGAATTACAGGTGCGGCATGACGAGATCGGATCGTGGCTACGAGATTTGTGATAGAGGAGCAATGGTTCATATGGAAGGCGGCGCAACCATATAGGGAAGGTCGGCGGCAGTGCTTCCCCAAAGAGGAAAGAGGCGGAGGACATCACAGGAAGGAGAAGAGAGGAGGACCGTCTGATCGGCTGAGATCATATGCCCTGATTGTGCCACGTGTTTTATTATTAATTTTTCTAAATTATTTATTTTATATTTTTTAATAAAAATGAATATATACAAATACCAAAAATGGCTGACACGTGGCAGCTCCAGGAGCTGCCACATGTCAGCTCCACAAAAACCAGAAAATTAAATATAATGATAAATACAAAAGAAATAGCAAACGATCTTAGATTGAAAAATTTTCTTCATAAACATTGCTCGTCTCGATGAGATCTACAACTTTTATGAAGAGACCAAAGTCAAAATTGACCAGTTTCACAAAGTGATATTTTGGTGGTTCTTTATGTTCATAGAAGACCTAGATTTTTGGGTTTTTTTATAATTTTTTTTATTATTTTTAAACCAGATAAAAATCCAAAAAAATATGATAAAATCAAATATAAATATTTATACATTAGTCTAATTTTTGGATTTTTATTAATTAAAAAAATAAAAAACTAAAATAAAGTACGAAAATGACAACTTTTGTAAAGACTATTAGTAAAGACTCGGACTCAGTTAGTTTCTTTGGTTTCAATGTCATTTTGGATTTGGATATTTACGCCTTTTAAAATAACTTTCATCAAAGAAAATAAATGAAAGAGAAATAAAATAAAATGAGTTAATTATGTATATAAAATAATAATCAAAACCGCTAAAATAGAAAATGTACAAAAGAGGCCCAAAACTCAACTTTCACATATGATCTCCGATTCACTTGAACTTGGTCTTATTTTGAAGGTAATTGAATGTACATTAGTTCAAAAATGAATAAGATCAAATCGGGCATTGGATGAGGAAGATATCAGCATTTTAGTCCGGAAATCCTACAATCAGGGTTTGGGATCTGGTCTACTTATGTAGGTTAGTGAGTTTTTTGTATTTTTCATTTATTCTTGTTAGTAATATGTACACAATCGATGTGATTTCACGTCATTTGGAATTCGCGTGAATTAACTAAAAATCAAGAAAGTTAGGCTATTTTACAGGTCAATTTGGTTGGTATTTTTGGCTTCTTATTATATGCAATAATGAGTGATAAAATGCAATTATTATTAATACATGCATGAATGCTAATTATGCAATATAATGAAGAAATGCTAATAAGTTTTGGGGATTTGAGCTTAATTAGTCATTTTTAGAATGATGAATCTGAGATTTATCAAATATCTTCTCACTTGTGTTCTCTAAATGGTTCTCTTATAATTTATTACAATGTTAGCTCCTTCCCCTTTATGATTATCTGAGTACTCCAAGGTGATTATTTCTATATATGAATATATATAAGCAAGAGTACCATACATAACGAAACCCATTCACAATCTCTGAGTTCAATCCATATATACCACCTCCACAGTCACATATTGTGATAAGGAGAAACCAACTCTTGCAAACTAGAGTTTCACACCTTAAACTATTTATCCTATCTTACCCTCTACAAGGAAAATATCCAGAAACAAGTACACCACGGTCAAATAGGACTGCACCAGATACACCCTTATGATGAAGTACAAATCTTCGATGAGTGTCATACTAGGGACGTGGACAACCGACATTACACGTAGCACTACGCTCAACCAACATGGCCACAACATATTGACAACCCCACAGACTAGAACTAACACTCCATTTAGAACTCATCGGGATCACTAAAGATGCGCCACTCTCTCAGACATGCTAACTCTTTTAAGCATAATACATGAATTCGATTTTACATATCACCATTTATTCATTATTCCCATGTCACTGGGACAATTTTGATAGATGGGATATTTCCGTTAACCTTGCATTACCTACATTATGTACATCCACACACCTGGCTAAGTCCGACAGGTGAGGGAAGAAACCACTTACACAAACACCATCGTGGAACCACCCAAAGCACTACCTATCGGTGAAGGTCTATGATGGCTTAGGGCATGAGTCAAGGCATATGATCCCACACACTGATCATTTCAATCGCAATCCCGCATAGTATAGGAAATGTATGCTTTCCTTTATTTCCTCGGAATACCGAACCCAATAGCAAGTCTCATAATCATTCCGGTTGATCTCAGATCATCATACATCTCATCTCAACACATAAAGTACATAGATAACTACAGTATGAATATCCATAAGATGCAACTTAGCCCCTTTAAGTCAGTTCACTCTTTATCAAGGTACTTTACAACCCATTCAGTTGGTCCTCTATGATGTTTTACTCTCAAGGTATATCCATTTAGTAATCTAACTTTAGCAACATAGATAGTTTGCGGTCTTGACCCATACTGGGCCTCACGCTATGACTCTAAGGTACATGGTACCTTAAGGATGGGGTGCCTTTGTAGGCATGCAGTGGGGAACATGCATCTAACTAAGTTCCCAACACTCAATGTGCCTCATTGGTAGGGTTGTTCAATTTATTAGGGTCAAACGACTACCCGCCCCGACCCATTAATTTGATCCTAATTTCATGGGTACCCGTGAAAAAATATCCAGGCCGGGTGCCCGCAAGTTAGCGACCCGGAATGACGCACATGGAAGAACCGGGTACCCGATCTTGTTGACCTTACCCCAATTTCCGGCATGCCCAAATCGAACCTCCCTTCCTCGGATCACTCTTCCATCGACGGTGGCACTTCCGACCTATCGAACTCGATGCTCTCCGATGAACTTCTGTCGTTGTACTCATCATCATGATCATCAATAGCAGCACCTTCGAGAGTCACAATTTCTCCATCATGACCCATCTTGGACCTGGCTAAGGCCCAAGCATATGCCTTCCAGAAGAGCCTCCCCAACAGTGACTCGGTGGGGATGCAGTAGGCGATCACCAGGACGAGGAAGGTGGTGAGGAATAGCCATAGGAGCGATGGGAGGAGGAGAAAGACGAAGAGGAAGTGGTCGAGTAGGAGCATGGAGAAGATGGAAGGGAGGAGAAAGGCGATGCAGAGCTCACGTGAAGACATAAGTGCCATTCTCGTGGATCGTGTGAGGTGCAACTTTTTCACATTTAAGTATCCTACCATCCATGGGTTTTTTATGAGATGGGTCTTTTTACTTTGCTGCACTATTGTTCATTTACAAATATGTTGTACCATTTTTGATATATACAGAAAAATTGTGCTCTGAATTTTTTTATATGTGCTATGTTATGGTTAATTCGAATGAATGATAGGGCTGTATATATATGATCTCGATATAAGAGTTATTTTTATATGTGGTTTCACATTTTTTATTGTGATATGTTATGGTTAATTTATGTGTATATATTTATTGTAGTGACCCGCGGGTACCCGCAGGTACCCGCTACCCATTCAATCAATTTGAGTACCTATTAGAATCGGGTACCCGTTGAAATGGGGCGGGTCGACCCGTGGACCTGATAATGATGAGTCGAGGCGGGTCGTGATTGAATGGGTCGGGTAATCGTCCCATGAAAACCCCTGCTCATTGGTCCATTTTATTATTGTAGTAAATATGTGGTCTTAAGCCATGTCGGGTCTCATGCTATGACTCTAAAGTATTTAGTACTTTAAGGGTTGAGGTGCCTCTGTAGGCATGCATTTGAAGTACGCCCATCCTATCTAAGTTCCCAACACTCCCACAATCCTTATACAAACATATTTATAATTATCTTAGGGCTTATACATCCAGGCTCCTCCAACCTTTAATGGCTTACTAAATTTCCACTCAATACTCCTCTTTTGAAACCTAGTGCCTATACCTTATTTTAATACCAACTAGCTTTATGCGCATATTAATTGGATTAATCTATTCACTATAACTCATGCTTAATACGCTAACTCATAGAGGGATCATAACACATCGTCAGATGCATAGGTGCACAACGTATCATAGAGATTGCAGTAGTGATTCTTACCACTAGATCGTGCCTGACAAAGGTCTTCGCTAGAAGCACGGTTTGGGTTGTTATCGCCAATCCATATTGCACGCTCTCTCCCCCACTCCCTTTCTCGTTTAAAGACAAGGACGGTGGAACGTTTGGTATGGAAAAGGTGATGGCTTAAATAGGAGAGGGACCATAGAGGGTTGGGGTTTTGCAGTTGGGTTGACTGTGGGTGTTTAGGATTAGGATCAACGCCATTGGGTTTGTTTGCTTTCAAATGGTTGGAATTTGATGAATTCGAAGGGAGAAGGGGATGACGTGTTTGCTGTGATTTAAGGACGAAGGGGCGATGGAGTTCGTTTTGGCTTTGATGGAGGAGAGTTGTAGGTGATGGAAGATATGGTTGTTGGGTTTTGAGGATTCGAAGTTCGTTAGGTTAATTTGGAACGCACGATGAAATTGGGGTGGGAATATGACTAGGAGTGGTAGGAAGATGGCTATTGATGTCTGGGTTTGGTCCTATATGGGATGGGACTCGGGTAGAAGAGTTAGAGTGGGGAACAGTTGACCTTACGGTTAACAGGAGGGCCCACGGGATTGGTGGGTGCGTTTGGTAGTGCGGCTTTGACTGAGGATATAGGGAGTTGACCATGCTGCTGATGTGTATTAGAGCTGCCCAGTGAGTGCACACTACGTGGAACCATTAGAACTGGAAGGATTGACCATGCATAAAATAAAAATAAATCAATTTTTAAAATAACAGATAAATGCTAATGCAAAAATTATCATAACATAATTGTAAATTACAAAAGATCTACATTTTCCATGCTCAGGATGAGATGGACTCAAATACGAATGGTATGATTTTTTACTGGATATTTTATAATATATTAAATATTATATTCTTGTGTTTTATAATTTTTATTTATTTTTCTGTGGATCAATGATGCACGGTAAAACAAATATGATGGAAAATGATGAATGAAATACGAGTGCCATTTTTTTTAATTTTTCTAAGTTTAAAATAAGTCAAAATAAATTGAGTGAGACGATTATATACAAATGAGCAGGTCAATTGTAAACAGTAAGAACTGATTTTTTATGACTTTTTGATATTTTTTAGTTTTTAATTTTTATGCAATTATTAGAATATAACTCAAAATAAAGAAATGAAAAAAGAGATAAGTGAAAAAGAGTGAATTATGCATATAAAATGATGAAGTGAAGTTAGTCGATTTTGTACAACGTGTGTTTTCGTCCCTAAACCCAACTTTTGTAAATGAATTCCGATTCCTTTCAATTTATTCTTTCTTTGTAGATATTTTAGCACTGATTAATCCAAATATGAGTAAAGTGAAGTCGAACACTATGTGAGGAAGTTATGCAATTTTGTTGCTTTTTCACCTAAAATTAGGGTCTGGCTTTTTAATGTAATTTTTCCGAGTTGGAATTTTTCTAGTATTTTTTTATGGAATGAAGTTAGTAATATCTATAGAATGGATTAATTCTATATTATTTGAGGTTAGTATGAAGTTATTAAAAATGTTCACTACAACAAAATGGAGCTATGGTGATGATTAAATAATAACACTTATCTATATCCGTCATGATATTTATAAACTTACCAATATAGTGACACTTATATCTATTCGTTGCTAAGTAAACTAGAAATAGTGACATTTATATCTATTCGCCACTAATTATATTAGTAGTAGCGATAATATTTTGCAATTGTCGCCATTCTTACTATAGCAACGAATAATTCATCGGTAAGATTTTAACTAAAAATAAATATATTAATACTTTTACAATAATTGGTGGAATATGGGGAAAGAGATACTCTAGAGGAAACACATTATTTTAAAATTGTTATTGCCAAATGCTATCCACGTGTATAGTATTATTTATAATACAAATACTATCTACATGTATAGTATTATTTATAATACATTCCATGACAAGGAAAAGAGGGTGAAAAAGTTACAGTATCAGAACTTTACAACGTGCAAATTTTGACTGCCATAAAAATCAAATAGCTGTCCAACCCCTACATTAACCTTATATTAAAAGACCACCCCTTTTCTAAAGGAACCCCAAGTTTAAATTCTATTTAAAACGACATACCAGACGACTCATCTCTTCACTCATAAGTTCATAACCCTAGGTATTCTACAGATATGCTGTAGCGGTGAGGGGAGAGGACGGAGGGCGAGCGTCTAGAGCAATGATCATAGGATCGAGGTTGACTTCGGTGGCTGATCGTGATGGCTATGGGTGGATTGTCACGGCAATGAGCGAGGGCATTGGCATGATGGCGGTGGTGAGGGTGTGGACGAGGACAATGATTAATGGGCAGAGGGCAGCGAACTGATCGTAAGATAGGCGACAAATTGATATAGCATGGGGGAATTTCACCATGGACATGTCGAAGAGTAGTGATAATCCTCTTTTCCTTCATTAGATTCTAGTTAAAGCTTGGTTTGAGTGTGATTTTTTCAGATCTCTTTCATGCATTCCATTGTGATGATCATGCATTCCATAGTGATGATCGGGTATGTTATGATCGTGCTATTGATTTTATTTATTGCAACTTACCTGGATGTCAATGCTAGGTTGCGTGGATACCCCAATTCCGACGAGTGGAAGTTCAGGAAAATTATTCTAAAATTTATTGAATGGGGAAATTTTTCTCCATGGTTCAATATAAGGAACCTGAGGTGTGAGGATTGGAAGCATTGGCATATGGATGACCATTTTTTGGAAGATTTTAATTAAAAATTGAATGGCTTGTTCATGCGAACCATTTTAGATTAGTGATTGACTTTCGATCAAGATGGTTAATGTACAAAATGTTCATGTCGTGATTTTTTTGTTCAAGTTCAACAATTATCTAAATTTTTTCCATTAAGATGGTTCCGTTAATGAAAGTGAGTAAATGGAGTGTCTTTCTATTAATATGGTTTTGTTGCCTTCATATTCAATTACTACATTTGAACTACAACATACTGCTGCCAATTCGTCATACACCCCTTGAAATTGAGTATTTATGAATTCTAGACAGTAGGCAAGTCGAGAGAAATACCTTTATTTTGGTAGAAACAAGCAAATCAGTATAATGATCAATAGATCATTTTCTGTATCCATGAATTGGTATCTATTTTTTCCATTAATATGGTTTTGTTGTTGAAAGTGAGTAAATGGAGCGTCTTTCCATTAATATGATTTTGTTGCCTTCCCATTCAATTACTACATTTGAACTACAACATAATGATGCCAATTCATCATCAACCCCTTGAAGTTGAGTATTTATGAAGTTTTTTCACTAGATAGTAGGCAAGTTAAAAGAAACACCTTTGTTTTGGTAGAAACAAGCAAATGAGTATAATGATTAATAGGTCATTTTCTTTGAAATATCGGGTCTATTCGAAATGGAAGAAAGACACTACTTTAAAATGCTTGCAAGCTTGCTGAGATGCTATAATTTCTCATCATGATGCACCATATTTCGATGATCAAATAGGTGGATATAAAAATAACATAAGAAGGTATGGAAGCCTAGTTCTGTCCACATTGATAATTGAATTGAATATAGAACTGATTTAGTTTCATAATCGAGTGTTCTATAATATAGAAGTGATATGACTCTGTCTTTGATGTTTTTAAGCTACAATTTTGAAAATAAATATGTTTCAATTTTCCGAGTTAAATTGGGGAGAGAATCATGAAGACCCTTGTTTCAGTATTGTCATTTTTGATGGTTGTAGTTTGCAGGGGTTTTATTGGATAGATAGACTGACTTGTTTGTAGTTGTTGTCTTCCTTAAGATACCTCTTTGTTCCTTATATTTTACTGCAAAGACATGGTGTCAGATGTTCTAAAATATTAGAATATTATGACATGCAATGCAGAATTAAAAAGATCAAGAAGAAAATTAACAAATGCTTGAAGAAAATTCTAATTAGTTTTATCAACTGTTTGAAATCCTTGTTATAAGAGATGCATGAAATGCAGTTTTAAGGACTTAAATTCTATAAAGGTAGAACCTTCCCAAATGTGACCTTTAATGCAGCAAATCCAGGAAGATTTTGTAAACAAATTGATTTTTTTGCAACCTGCTCAAGCAATTGGACACAATGTACCTTCCAAAGAACAATGGGTTTCCCGATCTGAAAGAGATTCATTGTCTAACATACATAGTGTTATTTGCTAGAAATTTTGATGATTACTTTAAAGAGTTATTCAATTTTACCATATATAGTGGTATTTTAGTTGTATATATTTCCAGGTCCTAATGTGTTCCTCATATTATTGTATTGCAAGTTCTAATGCAAATAGATTTGTTCCTTAGAAAACGTAGACTTTTTTATATCAGAGGAAGCCTCCTCAACTTGAAAGAGATCAGAATGTTAGTGAGTGTGCCATAATGGTAAGGTTTTAAATAAAAGCTAAACTTTTCATCTCACATACGACAAATGCAATTGCAAAATAATTTTTTTCCTTGATAAAGGTGTTTGTTTGACTATGAATTTCAACTTTGGCTCAACTTTTTAATATCATGTCATATATCGAACCCCAAGTTTGGGAACTTCATTTGCAAAATGCCATTCGACTTGATGTTCTTTTTCTTATACATAACTATTATTTTCATTCATTATATTCAAGCATATCTATCATGAATTATTTTGTACAACTCCTTTTTCCTTTAAATTTGTGGATTCTCGTGTGACATCCTTGGTTATTTTGGTCGTTCCACACTTCTAGCATAAGTCGTGTTTTCCATCAAATGCTATATACTTCTTGCTTATTTTAATATTTATGAATTTGAATATTAATATATATTTCTTGATACAGAGTATCCTAGGTTTCTCCTAAATGAGTGGAAGCAATATTACATCAATGATGATTGAAACAATGCGAATTCTAGTATTCATGCCAACAGTGGCACAAGGGTTGGGGATATATCATCTTCAGGAGCCATTGGATTTTCACCACAACCAAGAGGAGGAAATCTAATTTTCAATCCATATGGAAGCCCAACCACTAATAAATCTTTTCTACTTTCAGCAAAAAGTAATATAGAATTATAACATCTAGTAATGAACACTTTAAATGGATGTATGATTTTAATAATACGCATTATATGTTTATAGGAACACTTCTAAAATCAAGCTTCTAGAAGTCTTATTAGTATGTTGCAAACAAATCTACTATTAAAGCATATTATCTAAAAATATTGGCGTAATTATTTATTAAGTTATTTTTTACATGTTAAGGATGGCAATCCAATTCAATACAACATTCATCGTATTTGAAGGTAAGAATAATAAGATGTCAATACTTAATTTTGTTATTTATAGTGTAAAATTTAATTTATCTAAATATTTTTTGTTGTAGGATCGAACCAATGGTTCATGCGCATCTCTAATTGGAAAATGGAATGGTTGACTTGGTTTATTTATCTAAACCATGTAAGTGTCTTTATAAATTATAAGGAGTCTTGGTTGTATTGTATTATATTCTTAGCTTTATACAATTATGAGCTTTTTTTCCATTATTCGGAGAAAACATTGATATATGGACATTTGGACATGAGATCAGACATTGAGATATTTTGATATGCGCGATTTTTTAAGTTCATAGATGATGTTTTGGATATTTATTTTTAATATGAATTTAGTTAGA
Source organism: Ottelia alismoides (assembly GCA_037367405.1). NCBI lineage: Eukaryota > Viridiplantae > Streptophyta > Magnoliopsida > Alismatales > Hydrocharitaceae > Ottelia > Ottelia alismoides. The sequence goes on from JAZKJV010010743.1 coordinate 293,990, forward strand.
TGATTGATGAATACCCATTCATCACTCTTTATTCTTTTATTTTAGCTACAAAACTTTTGCCAAACACATGTATATTCCTGTAAATATTAATAATTAACAAATTACATGCATTGTGTAAAAATGAATAATTAGCATGTTTTTGTGCATAAATAAAGGAATAAAGAAATAAAAGAAAAAGAGGGAGATATTTAGAATAAATATTGAGCGACCTAATCCCAAGGGAGGGCTCAGCATGGGCCTGACCGCATAAAAACCCAAGTAGAGGGAGATAAGGAAGCTCATGTGTGTAAATATACCTATATATAAATAAAAATATTTTCCTCTAAATAAAAATAAAATTGGGTTGTATTTATATGTATATATTTGTAAATATTAAATTAAAATAAAAATGAGAAAATTAAAAAGAAAATAAAAATACCTTCACCTTGTACATAAGCCATGTATATAGAGCCACTTATATATTTATTTATCCCTATAAATAAATAAATAAAAATCCCATAAAAATTGTATATATTCTATATTTCATAATGTAAATAAATAAAATAAAAATCAGAAAAACAAAAATAAAATAAAAAGAACAAAAATAAAAATCAAAATAAACATTGTATATAGACCATGTATAAAGGTGTATATAACGATTTATTTAACCCTTGTAAATAAATAATAAAAATAAAAAAATACCAAAATATTCCAAATTTTATTATATAAATAAATTATAAAATTGGAATAAAAATATACAAAAATAAGTAATTAAAAATCAAAAATCAAAAATACAATATTGTATATATATACCTATATATTATACTATATTGTACATACCTTATTTTTATTTCAAAAAAATAAATAAAAATCACAAAAAATAGTTTAAAATAAAAGAAACATTTTTTATGTTTTGAGTTTTTCAAAATTCGACCTATTTCTATTTATTATTGAATTTACAAAATTTGAATAATTGGCGGGCTCTGATTGGTCCACGGGGGATGTTGACCCCCGGTCAACTCTCCCCCCAGGACCACCAGAGCCGGGTTTGACTCGCTCGACCCGATTTCTCCGACTTTTCCTCGCTCAACCCAATCGCCAATCACCTAAACCCCAGGCTCTATTCCTTCATTGCAGATCCGAGACCCACGCCCGGAGGTTAGCATCGGGGTCCGAGCTCCGATAAGCTCGCCCGACCATCCTTTAGCCGGACCCCTAGCCATACTTAGACTCAGCTCCGCCGCATATTTCACGCATCTCTGGTCCTCCCCCTCGACGCCAAGGAACTCCTACACCTCGCCTGAGTGACAGCCGAGCGAGACGGAGTGGAAGTGAGGCCCGGGCAGCCGGGAAACCTTTGATCCGGCGTTTCCACCGCCGTGCACCGCCGCGAGCGCGCTCAGCCTCGGGACTCGACGCCCCCTTGAGGCAATGACCCCCGGAGCTCCAGGAGCTCCAGCCTAGTCGATCTCCTCTGCCAGGTAGGTAGTTTAGCTTGTAGTTTAGTCTAATTTAGGATTTCCCCCAAATCGCTCTGCCATCTTCGCCGACCAAATTCACCGTCTCCATCCACCCATTTGCCGTCCCGACCCGACCTCCACCTTCACCAGACCTCTCCCCATCTTCTTCACCCATCCACCCCCAGTCTCGCCCCAGAGTAGGTCCTTCGTCCTCCGCCACCACCGCTTCGCCGGAAGGACGCCACACCGCCTCATCCTTCATCTCCCACGTGTGCAAACGGGTCGAGGCATTTTGCCCTCGACCCCTCTTTCTTCCTGTGCAAGTAGAAGGTCAAAACGACCTCGTCTGGAGGTCTTCAAGTTTAGCACAGGAGCTCCAGCTCCGCCTTGGTCGCCGGAGCATCTCTGACGTCTCCAGCTTCATCGGAGGCCCCCATTGGCTGCAGACCACTGAGGCGATTCTTCTCCGCATCTCAGCAGCTTCCGAGGAGACCCCACGCACGAGTATCGGGTCGGCGAAGTTCGACGGCCATCTGTTCTTCCTGGATCCTCCTCGACCGTCAGATCGACCACGCAGCTCCAGATTTGATCGGAGCCGTCCATCGCAGGGTTTCGCCACCAGCAGCCATCGTATGATCGACATGTGGCAAGGCCTGGAGCGTCCATCAGCTGGAGAGGCGCCCTCTACTGTCCACCGTTGGATCCCACACGTGGCACCCTCCCCCCCGTCCGATTAAATAAAGGGTAAATTGTTCTTAGGCCCTTTAGTTTTTAGCTGTTACTTTTTAGTCCTATAAATATTTTATCTCGTGTTTTTATTTTGTAAATATTGCATCGAGGACCTTCTTGTTTATCATATTTACACTTTAGTCCCCCTATATGTGATCCACGTGCGTCGACACATGAGTTTTGGTTAAATTGCAATTTTTGTCCTATGGTTTATGTGTGTTCTGCTTTGCATGTTTTATAATTAGATTGACACATATGACCCTCTAAGTGTGACTCACGTGTGCCGCGCGTGGTTCTCTGGGATTTTTGCAAGTTAGGCCCTAAGCTTATCAACCATGTTATCTATTGGCCCTCGGGACTTATTTTTCTTACGATTAGGTCCCTGTGCACTGGTTGGTTGTTTTTGATTTTAATAAAATAGCAAACTTCACCCAAATTAAGTGAAAATTGGACACATGGCTCCTGCCACTGTGTAAAATTTTTCCTAATTTTTGGGTATATTTCTGAGCATTTTTAGTATTTTTAAAAATTTAAAAACATCTCTTTTTCTGTCTTTCTAGATTGAAAAATCACAAAAAATATTAAAACCTTTTCAAAAATTCTAAAAAATTCATATTTTGTGTGTTTTGGTGTGCTTGATTTTCTGACCATATTTGGTCGTTTTTGGATTTATAAAAATTTTAAAAATAAAAAACCTTGAAAAACTTAGAAAAATTCTAATAAATCATAGAAAATCCCAAAAATAATAAACCTTTTTCCTGATTTTTCTTAATTACTTCTATTTTAAGGAAAAATACCTTCAGGTCGTGTTAGGGCCATTTTACATTTTATTTTGGCCCTTGAAACCTGACTGGACATTATTCTTCTATTTTTGCTTTGTTTTATTTTTATAAAATTCTATAAAAATCAGAAAATTATCAAAAATTCACCAAAAACAGTAAAAAATATAAAAACCATAAAAATATTTTTGTTTGATTTTTTTGAACATTTTAGAGTAATTAAAAAATTGTTGAAAGTTGCTTGTCTTAATTGTTTTATTATTTTCTTTATAATTAAAAATTCCAAAAAAAATATAAAAATATTAGAAATCCACCAAAAATAATTTTTTTTATTTTATTTGATTTGAGACTACTTCATAGGCCGCAAGGCCATCTCGTGCTCCTTGAGTTCGACCTTGGGAGCTATACCAGGTTAATATCATAGCGAGGCTGCTAGTTTGAGTTTTCATCAATTTTTATCTTTATTTGGTGGTCTAATAATTTTTCTTGATTAAGCTCCGAGTCCCGAGTGACTGAAGTCACAACGACCGCATTGATTTATCTACCTTAGTCTGCAGATTCACGCTCATCAGAATGGCACCGTTGCTGGGGAGCATGGCTTAGTAGTTGTTTTGTTTTTCCTTTTATTTTGTTTTCTTTCTCGCGGCTTTCCGCAGCTCTTTCTGAGTCCGCGGCTTTTCGCGGCTTTTTATTTTTCTTTTAGTTCCATTTTACTTTATTTATTTTCTTTTATCTTTTGTTTTTTCTTGTTTTGCTTGTCTATTTTATTCCCATTTCTGCATATATATACTCTGTTTTCTTTTCTTAGCTTTATTTGTTTTATTGAGGCTTGACACACTTTGTTGTTTTCTTGCGAGGGCTCGAGAGACTGAGGCGATGACTTTCGAGGAGCCGGCGCAACCACGGCTTTCGGAAGCGGCTCTCTTCTGCACGGAGCCGCAGGAGAGAGCGAGGAGGCAGCCGAGTGCAGGATTAGTGTAGCTTTAGTTTAGATTTTATTTCCTGCATTATTTGAAGTGTTGTAATAATACAGGGACAGCAGGACACTCAGCCAGACTTAGACTTTAGGGGTCTGTTTCGCCGAGCACCGGTGTGCTCGGGGGACCCCTCGTTTTTTACGCGGCTTTTTCGTGGCTTTTCTTTCTTTACTACTTATTCGGTTTCTCGCGGATTTTCGAGTCCCTAGCCTTAGGATTTTCTGCTTGACTGTGACGTAATAATTAGGATCCAAGCACCCTAATATATCTGCTTGTACCTATAGATCGGTAATTGGACCTATAATAAAAAGATTAATAAAATAGTCGATTCACTACCTTCGAGCCTACGTGCCGCAACCCACCCTACCAAGCGCTGCTCCTGAACTTGATTTGTCGAGAGGAGGAGGGGTGGACCGAGACCGGACTCTTGGATTGGAAGCTGGTGGTCGACTAGACGTTCTTTCGAGTAGAACTGCTGTTTAGGATTCGGTTTTCCGCTTGCACCATTTAGGTAGTTTTATTTCAGTCTTTAAATTCTGCGCGGATCATTTTGCATGTAGACTGCTGGAGTCAGGTACGCATCTCTTACTCTGCATGCATCATTGATTTTCTCGCGCATCGGCTTTTTCGACTTCTCCCCCTGATTTTTGGATTTAATAACCAGGAGAATCGAAAAATTCATTAGGTGTTTGTTTTTATTGAAAAATATCTAAAAAGAAAAACAATGAAACCGGGACTGCTAATCACACTTGACCTAAAAGACATCGAATTGAAAAATCTGTCTTGGGGAGAGTAACCCCCTCCTTGTTTGGTTTGGATGAGCGAGAGAGTGACACGTACCTTAGGCTAGAGCCATATCCAATTTTTCTTGACTGATTACCGGCTTTCTGTACGGGACAGTTGGTTGAGAAATATTTGGATTCCTATTTAGCTCACGTAATCGCTCTGATAGACTGAATGATCACCTAAAATAAAATTGACAAGATAATTGACCGATCCCTTACGGTCTTCAGCTCGTGTGCGTAGGTGAATTGGGGGTTTGCTTGTTCATCTTGCATGATTTCCAAATCCCTTCTGCCTTCTGCCTCCCCCCCATCTTCTTCTCCACCCATTCATCTGTCTTCCACCCACCCTCCCTTCAGTCTTCTTTTCTTCTTCTCCTTCACCCCTGGAAGATGGATCCCCCTCACTTCGAGCTGACTCTTGCGGCTTTTTCTCCACTATCTGACCATCAGTCCAGTCCACCTTCTAGGGAGGTCGGATCTCCGACCAACCTCCCGCTCCCTCCCTCCCATCCCTTTCTCTACTCTGGGCATGCTGTGCTAGACGTCCGAGGATACCAGATCGAGCAGATGCGAGACACAGATGAGGCCATTTCTGAGTTGAGAGTGCACTCCGGTTATGATCAGAGAGAGCAGTGGAGATCAGTAGATAGATCCTATTCCAGATTGATGGAGGGGCAGATACGTCAGGGAGCTCAGTCAACTTCTACATTACGTCCATTCGTCTTGGATTTGGAGTACATTCAGAGACTGCTGACATTTTCAGGGGAGGCGCACGAGGAGCCGTATCTTCACCTGTCCGCATTTGAGGAGTTTTGCCGAGCACAGTTATATTCAGATATCACTGCAGAGGAGCTGATGAGGAGGACCTTCCCATTCACACTTCATGACAGAGCCATGAGATGGCACCGACGATTGGGGAGGACATTCGATACGTGGGGAGAGCTACGCCGAGAGTTCTTATAGAGATACTTCCCCCCACGTAGAGCAGAGTTGATGCGGTCGTTGATCACCGAGTTTTCAGTTGACCCCCAGAAGCCATTGCAGGAGGCATGGCCGAGGTTTCTTGACCTCTTGAGGAGATTTCCCGGCCATGGACTTCCACTGACAGACTTGATAGAGATCTCCATGCGGGGGATGACCGCAGAGCAGATAGCACTGGTGATTACCACATGTGGCGGTTCACACCGCAGTTCCGACATTCACCTACTGGATACCATCTCGAGCTTACTTTCACAGAGTTCATCTTCGCGAGATGCCGTAGTTTGGACAACACATGCGGATGATGCAGTACGAGTGCGGTGTGTCACATTACATGAGGATGCAGCTTCTGCACACCAGCCAGAGGACTTGGAGCATACAACACCACTGACAGAGGAGATGACTGCGATAGCATAGGTTCGGACCCAGAGTCTTCTTGAGTTCCCGTTGGTCTTCCAGCTAGAGTTCGAGGAAGCCCCAGAGTTTCCAGTCGACGAGTCTTGGATATCAGATCTTCTGATAATCCAAGAACCGGAGGAGCCCCCGCTACTGCAGCCATCGATTCAGCCACTTCAGTTTCCAGTCCTGGAGGACTCAGCTTCTTTTCTGCAGAGATACTTCTCGGATTCAGACATCGATCATTTCTTAGCCCAGCAGCCAGAGGTCGATATGGGACACCATTTTGAGAGTACAGACACAGAGAGTCCCATATTAAAGCCTTTTGTCCTCCACTTTAACGAGTCAGACACACTTGCTGAGGACCAGTTGGCAGCCAGCATAGCCGTAGAGCGAGGATCAGCCGCACACACTTTGCCAGCTTCCGCGGTGTTGACCAGTACCTTCTCCTGCTTCCAGATTGCCGAGAGCGACATTTCAGATTATGAAGCAGCCTGGTGCACCGAGTGGATACTTGACAGTAGCGCAGATGCCCATCTAGATCCTGATCCTCTCTTACTCACTTCTGATCTTGCATTTCTCCCCGAGGGTTATCTGCGGGAGAATGCCACACACGATGAGCACTCGATTTCACCTTCTGAGTGTGTCTCCGTTCTGGCGGAACACGAAACCGAGTCTTCTGATCCTTCTGATACTGAGTCATCTCACCTCGACGACCCTCGCGAGGATGAGCCCATCATGGAGATATTCGATGATCTGCCCGATTTGTTTCTATTCTATGCATCGGATATCTGTCTTCTTAGAGAGTCTCCTGATCTTGATTGTTTACACTTCTTCAAGACACTGATTGACGTGGAGGATTCCATGACTGATCCATCCTTCTCTACGTTCGATCTCTTCGGCTCTACTCTTCCACTCCAGTCTGACCCAGAGCCGACGATTTCCTTTGTGCTACCGGATCCCGATCACTTACTTCCATATAATCGGCCGGTAGCAGACACCCGCTTGATTGCATACCTGGGTGTCTTACTTTACACTTTGCATTTTGTCGCTGTTCTCATACCGAGACTGCGACGACAGTACGACATTCACCTTAACGATGCCGTCCTGAACCTTGACACTACTTTATCCTAGCCTTTGCGCCCAGCTAGGGGCATAAAATCTAGCGCTTGTTGAGAGGCACCTTAACATTGTACCCTTTTGTATATACGTGTTTTGTCTTAGTTGATCTTTCTTTCTTCCGTTCTTGTTTTCACCCCAGGGTTCGCTTAGGATTATCTTTGCTATACTTAGGATATTCCTCATCGTAAGTATAGGGGGTTGTTTCCGAGTTGTTCTTCCATTCTGTCTCATCACTTCTGTTATGTTGCCACTACTTAAGGTTCTTCACCTTAAGTATAGGGGGAGTGATGTCCTCCATCTTGTATATATTCGTGATTTTCTTTGTGTCTTTCTACCCTTGTTTTTGCTGCCTATACTTAGGGATATTTTACCCTAAGTATAGGGGGGGTAGACCCTGTACATTCTCCACTCGGTTTTCCTGTTGTGTACAACCTACTATACTTAGGATTATTTGATCCTAAGTATAGGGGGAAAAGCCGAGACTCTCTTGATTTCTATTCTTTCATTCGTCTTTGTATATATCCTTCCTTTTCACTTCCCTATACTAAGCACGCGTTATGTCTTCTTCATCGCTCTTGACTCTGAGGACATCGTTCGAGCTAAGTATAGGGGGGTGTGTATATATTTCATATATACTTTAGTCATAACTCGTACTTTGTGTGAGTGTGTTAATAAATAAAAATGGCTAAAAACTCAAAAATCCATAAAAAATAAAATTTTCCCAGTAAATAATCATTCTTTTATTGCACATACATAGCTATTGTACAAATTATTTTGTAAAAATGTTTTCAAAAACCTTTTGTGTAAAGATTGTGTAAATATTTTGCATATCAAAACTATGTATAGAGTACAAAATTTTTCCAAAATGTTTTGAAAATCAAAAGTTTGCAAAAACCTTGTGTAAATTTGTGTAAATATTTTGCAAAACTTGCATTCATGCATACATCTATGATTTCAAAACATTTTTCGAAATTTTTTGCATTTGTAAAAATATTGTGTAAATAGCATCCTTGTATATATGTATATAGTTTTTCCTGTATTGTAGTTGGCATTTAAACTAGCCTAGAATTAAATTGGGAAATGGAGCTTGATTAAGATCTTAATCCACCTAATTCTAAGAGGAACCTTATAGGGCTTAGGGTTAAGGCTTTTCAGGTCCATGGTGACTTACTTCTTTGAGTCCACTAGGCTATGATCACGTGTCATCTCAATGAGCCTAAGTAGAGCACTTAACAACACACACATGACTCATATAGACAATGGCTTTACTTGGACACCGCACTTTGCACCGAGCTCTCTACGGATGAGGTGGTGAGGAGGCAGTCTTCCTTGACTTGGGGTAGCATATGAGGGTAGTACTTCTAGGCGGAACCTCTCTTCTTCTTTTAGTGAAGGAAGTGCGTCTCAACTTGGTCTGGTTGCCATGAGGTCTAACGACAGGAGTTGTGGGTTGCAATAATGCTTCAAAAGAGGGATAGTCTACTGTCTCAAGAGGAAAAACGCCTTATGTATATATATGCTGCACATGTATATGATTGTATAGATGCACTTGAAAAAAAATGCAAAAAGAAAATAACTCCAAAAAAGTGGTGGGTCTGAGAGAAAATGATAATCCCACCGGAGTATGTATATAGTGCAAATAAGCAAAGCTTGAGACTTATGGATTCCATCTTATGTAGCTTGCAACAGGGAGACTTAGCTACACTGGTTGAGCTCCCAAGGATACATGGATACACTGGCCATGGTCCATTCTCTTCTTCCCCCTCTTCTTGAGCCGGTTGAACTTGAACTTAGAAGGGAATACCCCGCTCCTCGAGGAAAGAGTGGCCAGATTTGGGTCATAGAGTTACCTTGTTGGGGAGGGTTGTCATTTTGCTACTTCTGAGGTGGAGATCTGATATCACTTACACAGTACAAGGAAAGACTCATAGTCTTCAGGGTTTGTGTATGATGACTTGTTCTGATCTGGATTATTGAGGAGTCTTGATTATAGATTAGTGGATCTTAGAGGCTGTTGAGTTTTAAACCTAAGTCCAAATAAGGTTCCGACACATTAATAATCCAAAGATCTGATCGAGCTCCATAATTCAATTTAATGAAGGCAAGTTTAATTATCAGCATTAATCCATGTTTATTCCCCTCTTTTTCTTTTTCTTTTTATTTTTTTTACTTCTTTTTCAAATAAGTGTTTGCTAAGGGACTAGCAAAGTTAATTATAGGGGGTGATGAATACCCATTTATCACTCTTTATTCTTTTATTTTAGCTACAAAACCGTTGCCAAACACATGTATATTCCTGTAAATATTAATAATTAACAAATTACATGCATTGTGTAAAAATGAATAATTAGCATGTTTTTGTGCATAAATAAAAGAATAAAGAAATAAAGAAAAAGAGGGAGATATTTAGAATAAATATTGAGCGACCTAATCCCAAGGGAGGGCTCAGCATGGGCCTGACCGCATAAAAACCCAAGTAGAGGGAGATAAGGAAGCTCATGTGTGTAAATATACATGTATATAAATAAGAATATTTTCCTATAAATTAAAATAAAATTGGGTTGTATTTATATGTATATATTTGTAAATATTAAATTAAAATAAAAATGAGAAAATTATAAAGAAAATAAAAATACCTTCACCTTGTACATAAGCCATGTATATAGAGCCACTTATATATTTATTTCTCCCTATAAATAAATAAATAGAAATCCCATAAAAATTGTATATATTCTATATTTCATAATGTAAATAAATAAAATAAAAATCACAAAAACAAAAATAAAATAAAAAGAACAAAAATAAAAATCAAAATAAACATCGTATATAGACCATGTATATAGGTGTATATAACTATTTATTTAATCCTTGTAAATAAATAATAAAAATAAAATAAAAATACCAAAATATTCCAAATTTTATTCTATAAATAAATAAAATATAAAATTAGAAAAAAATATACAAAAATAAGTAATTAAAAATCAAAAATAAAAATACAATATTGTATATAGAACCCTATATATTATACTATAATGTACATACCTTATTTTTATTTCAAAAAAATAAATAAAAATCATAAAAAATAGTTTAAAATAAAATAAATATTTTTTATGTTTTGAGTTTTTCGAAATTCGACCTATTTCTTTTTATTATTGAATTTACAAAATTTGAATAATTGGTGGGCTCTGATTGGTCCACGGGGGATGTTGACCCCGGTCAACTCTCGCCCCAGGACCACCAGAGCCGGGTTTGACTCGCCCGACCCTATTTCTCCGACTTTTCCTCGCTCAACCCGATCGCCAATCACCTAAACCCCGGGCTCTATTCCTTCATTGCAGATCCGAGACCCACGCCCAGAGGTTAGCATCGGGGTCCGAGCTCCGATAAGCTCGCCCGACCATCCTTTAGCCGGACCCCCAGCCATACTTAACCTCAGCTCCGCCACACATTTTACGCATCTCTGGTCCTCCCCCTCGTTGCCAAGAAACTCCTCCACCTCGCCTGAGTGACAGCCGAGCGAGACGGAGTGGAAGTGAGGCTCGGGCAGTCAGGAAACCTTTGATCCGGCGTTTCCACTGTCGTGCGCTGCCGCAAGCGCGCTCAGCCTCGGGACTCGACGCCCCCTTGAGGCAATGACCCCAGGAGCTCCAGGAGCTCCAGCCCAGTCGATCTCCTCTGCCAGGTAGGTAGTTTAGCTTGTAGTTTAGTCAAATTTAGGATTTCCCCCTAATCGCTCCGCCACCTTCGCCGACCAAATTCACCATTTCCGTCCACCCATTTGTCGTCCCGACCTGACCTCCACCTTCACCAGACCTCTCCCCATCTTCTTCACCCATCCACCCCCCTGTCTCGCCCCGGAGCAGGTCCTTCGTCCTCCGCCACCACCGCTTCGCCGGAAGGACGCCGCACTGCCTTATCCTTCATCTCCCACGTGCGCTAACGGGTCGAGGCATTTTGCCCTCGACCCCTCTTTCTTCCTGTGCAGGCAGCAGGTCAAAACGACCTCGTCTGGAGGTCTTCAAGTTCAGCATAGAAGCTCCAGCTCCGCCTTGGTCGCCGGAGCATCTCCGACGCCTCCAACTTCATCGGAGGCCCCCATTGGCTGCGGACCACCGAGGCGATTCTTCTCCGCATCTCAGCAGCTTCTGAGGAGACCCCACGCAAGAGTATAGGGTCTACGAAGTTCACTAGCCATCTGTTCTTCTTGGATCCTCCTCGACCGTCAGATTGACCATGCAGCTCCAGATTTGATCGGAGCCGTCCATCCATCGCAGGGTTTCGCCACCAGCAGCCATCGTCTGATCGACACGTGGCGAGGCCTGGAGCGTCCATCAGCTGGAGAGGCGCCCGCTACTGTCCACCATTGGATCCCACACGTGGCGCCCTCCCCGCCGTCTGATTAAATAAAGGGTAAATTGTTCTTAGGCACTTTAGTTTTTAGCTGTTACTTTTTAGTCTTGTAAATATTTTGTCTCGTGTTTTTATTTTGTAAATATTGCATCGAGGACCTTCTTGTTTATCATATTTGCACTTTAGTCCCCCTATATGTGATCCACGTGCGTCGACACGTGAGTTTTGGTTAAATTGCAATTTTTGTCCTGTGGTTTATGTATGTTCTGCTTTGCATGTTTTATAATTAGATTGACACATGTGCCCCTCTGAGTGTAACTCACGTGTGCTGCGCGTGGTTCTCTGGGATTTTTTCAAGTTGGGCCCTAAGCTTTTCAGCTGTGTTATCTATTGGCCCCCGGGACTTATTTTTCTTGCGATTAGGTCCCTATGCACTAGTTGGTTGTTTTTTATTTTAATAAAATAGCAAACTTCACCCAAATTAAGTGAAAATTATAAACTTGGCTCCTGCTACTTTGTAAAATTTTCTCTAATTTTCGAGTACATTTCTGAGCATTTTTAGTATTTTTAAAAATTCAAAAACATCTCCTTTTTTGTCTGTCCAGGTATAAAAATCACAAAAAATATTAAAACCTTTTCAAAAATTCTAAAAAATTCATATTTTGTGTGTTTTGGTGTGCTTGATTTTCTGACCAATTTTGGTCTTCTTTGGATTTAAAAAAATTATAAAAATTGAAAAACCTCGAAAAACTTAGAAAATTTCTAATAAATCATAGAAAATCACAAAAATAATAAACCTTTTTCCTGAATTTTCTTCTTTACTTCTATTTTACAGGAAAAATACCTTCAGGTCGTGTTAGGGCCATTTTATATTTTATTTTGGCCCTTGAAACCTGACTGGACATTGTTCTTCTTTGTTTGCCTTGTTTTATTTTTATAAAATGCGATAAATCAGAAAATTATAAAAAATTCACCAAAAACAGAAAAAATATAAAAACCATAAAAATATTTTTGTTTGATTTTTTGAGCATTTTAGAGTAATTAAATAATTGTTGAAAGTTGCTTGTCTTAATTGTTTTATTATTTTCTTTATAATTAAAAATTCCAAAAAAAAATAAAAATATTAAAAATCCACCAAAAATAACTTGTTTTTATTTTATTTGATTTGAGACTACTTCGTAGGCCGCAAGGCTATCTCGTGCTCCTCGAGTTCGACCCTGGGAGCTATACCAGGTTAATATCATAACGAGGCCGCTAGTTTAAGTTTTCATCGATTTTTATCTTTATTTGGTGGTCTAATAATTTTTCTTGATTGAGCTCTGAGTCCCGAGTGACTGAGGTCACAACGACCGCATTGATTTATCTACCATAGTCTGCGGATTCACGCTCATCAATGATGTTTTCATTTTCCAAGTTCATCAACATCAGAAAGAAGAATTCCACCTACTTTTGGAGATTGGCCCAGTATGTCATTGCCTAAGTTAATAATCTGTTCCAATCAGGGTTAAAATTGTTCTTTTACCTATGATGTTATGATATCATCTAGAAGTGTAAATATTAATTTGATATCATTGACAACTGTAAGGAATAGATTTTGACTTGTTTGAGTTGATCTAAGGATTAAATCATGTAGTCCCTTTGTGTAATTTGATATCATCAACTTTTTCGGGCAGGAAACAAGTTCGACATTTGTGTCTGAGTTCGGCCTTGAGGTGTCTGGCATTAGTACAATTAATTAGTAAACTCAAGTATGTTCTGGATAGATATCCTAGCAACTTCTTTGTTGTTGATTTGATAAATTGATGATGAGGTAAGTGCTTAATTTCTTTGGATCATAGGTTTGAACTTGGATTTTGATACATTGAGATTTTGAGTTGAACTAATGTTGTGACATGTTTTTCTTTATGCTTAGATTTGTTTTCTTCGAGGTGTTCCTGGATTAAGCATTCATGCATATATATATATATATATATTAACTTTTGGTTCAATGTGCATGTATTGGCATCGGATCTTATTAGTTTAAAGAAATATTTGTGTTGTGGATATGTATTTTATGAAGTCTCCCAAGCATATTCCCTTACGTTTGGTCACCAGTTTTGTAGTCATTTGTGACTATAGTAATTGAATAGATTGTCTTAGTATAAATTGTTGTTGTCTGACCATGTTTGGTTTTTTTTCCAGAAGACTTCATTCAATGTGTTGTAAGAAGATATCTTTGACATGAGCAAAGTGAACCTTAAGCAAAGGAATAACAAACATGAGAGTTGCTTTCGTTCTTATTCTCTTATGTATCATTGAGATCTAGATTGAATGACATAGATCGAATAGATACCAAGTATTGTTTCTATATTATTTTTTTGACTTAGAATATTTGATTAAATGATTGATTAGGGTAGAGCACTCGTAATATACAAAGATTGTTGCAGGTTCGGATATTTAAATATTAGCTCCCTTAAATAGGATATTGTTAGTTTGCACTTTTATGAAAATTGCATTAGTTTAAAATCGAAAGGCCAATTAATCATGCTTTTGAAACTATGTAGTTACAATGGCCAATTAATCATGCTTTTGAAACTATGTAGTTACAATCAAATAGGAAATCTCCATTGTGAAATTAGACGTAGTCAAAATCAAATAGGAAATCTTCTGATTTTGGATATTGTGACGGAGAAAACGTTATTATTTGTAATAAGTGTCAAATAATAAAATCTATATAGTGACGAATAAAATGTCGACATATTCAAATGGTGATGCTTCTCATTTGTTGTAAATTTATAATTTCTGACATTTTTATTCATTGTGATTTCAAATTTTGCAACGGTTAGTAATCATTGTTGAAAATATAACAACGGCTTATATAGATGGTTTTTACAACGAATATTGAATTCGTCGCGAGTTGATATAGTGACGTATAATTTGTTGTGTTATTAATAAAAAATTGTCGTTATAGATACTTATTGTTGTAGTGGTTAGAAGTTATACAATATATACAAATATAGATATGTGCCATTTGAGTTCGGATTTCTCACCATTTTATGCGAATCTCTCTGTTATTTCCTTGACGAGTTTGTTTTCTCTAAATAGTCTACTTTTAGTGCATGAGATGATTAAGTGGATTTGAATGTGTTTTGTTTAGAAATTAAGGACAGAATTTAAGAATAAAAGGTATGAACCAGAGGTTCATCGGTATGTTATTGATCATATTGACATTTTGAGTCTTCAATTAGTATGTTATGATTCCATACAATGATATGATGCAGTAGATCAACATGAGTTGAATGTGCATTTGGGTTCCAAGCATTGCATTAGTAGATTATTATAAGAGTTACTTGATTATAAACAAGATTATTAATTATAGATTGGACCATAATTGGAGAGCAGATGCTATTTTAAGAGATGTTCTCATATCCATAGTCGTGCATGGCTTTTTCAACAATGATATGCCTGTGGAATCTATTATCAATTATAAGTTGTTCTGAAGTTTTGTTTTACTTATTCTTATTGTGTTTATCAGTTAGATTAGTTATATTGATAGTCATTAGCATTTTTGGAGAGCATTTTTAACATTCATATAATTCAGAATATACATATGTTTTTGTATGAGTTAATGAATATTTGCATCAGTGGGCCACGTTTTTGGATACTGATCAGATCATGAATATGTTTTCTCAATTTTATTATGTAAATGGATAATAATATGCTTGGTTTACTCCATGTGATGTGGTGCAACTTGATTCTAATATTTGGATGCAATATTTTGAAGCTAAAAATGAGAGAATCACTTGTAATTGGATGATTACATGCATAATATTTATTTCCTTCATCAAAAATTGGAATCCAACCTCATGTATACACTCCCTCTCAATTATAATATTTTGGTAATTCTAAGATCAGTTAAGTCATTCTAAACATGATATTGGATTTATTTAGTTTTAATTATTTTTACCAGTTATATGAGAATTGAAATTGATTAATGTTATTTATTTTAATTTATTTTACCAATCACATGAAATTGATAATGAATATTAATTATATAAAAGCCATGTATGAGTCACTTTATTCTTACTATTCAATATATATGATCATGGTCCGTCTTATGATCTTTTAAATGATTATCTTTTACATGATAAATTATTCTGGTCATCTACTATCTACATCAAAATATGCAAATTGTCCATCTATAACAAGGCGTAACTTTATATTTTTGGTGGACTATTCTTTTAAATTCGTAGTATGGGTTGAGGGACAAATACCTAAAGCTTGCATATAAAATGCTTTTGTGATTTTCTTGTTTGTGAAATAATGTTTCTATTGACCGTGATATCCATATCAAATAAGTTGGATTGAGCATGTGCCACAATATTTGGCTGAGCATGTGTGATGATGTTAGGCTGAGCACATCCCATGATGTTTGACTAAGTACATGTGATGATATTTGACTTGAATAATCACAATGTCTTGAAATCGAGAAAATGTAGTGATGTCTGACTAAACATGTATGGTGGTGAGAAATGAATAATTGTAATGTAAGACTAAGCAAATGCAATGTTGTGAAATTAAGCACGTGCTATGACGTTTAACCTCGCATATGCCATTTTGTTAATTTGAGCACGAGCCATGATGTAAGAGTCATGATGTGATACAATAACGACTCCATGATCCATTAAGATCTTTTCCAGGAAAGGAGATGTAGATGCATGATAGGCCTTTCCCTGCTTTGGAATATCGGATATACACAGAACTTTCAACCAAAAAACACCTATCCTTTATATATATAATTGTTACCCTTCCCAAAAGTTTATACTTGCACTTTGTTGGACACGGAGTTCATAATGAGCTATTATACAATATAAGTTATCATGAATTATACCATTTCAAGAACTGAAATAAAATATATCTACATTTATTTTATTGTCAAGGTCCATCACTATAAATATGGATAAGTACCTTATCCATTATATGGAACAAGTTGTACATCTAAATAGTTAGATCATAGAGGTTGATGCATGGTTGTAGATCTAAGGAGTTAGATCGAGGACACAACTGACATCATAAAATGATATTCAAAGAGGAACTTCAATCTGAGAAGAGATGGCATTCTTCTCTAAGGACTGATATCTGATTGACAATTGTGATGAAAGTCCCTTACATAGGAATGAAGACACAAATGTGTGGAATGGGTCAAGTTAAAGAGTTAACTCGACGAGATCGAGATGCAAGACATGCATCATATACTTTCACGAAACTGGCACACATCCATAGACCACAAATAGATATACATTTATATGTCTGAGTGTATACATTCGGTAGACTAATAAATTGATTACCTTACAACTTCTATATGCTGATGAGCTAGTGTGCCTACGAGGAAATACGAGACGTATGATCTCTTAAAAAATCCACACAGGTTCATACTTGAGACTGAAGACAAGAGCTCACTCTTGAAATATTGGAGTCATAATGAATTCCATTGGTAATCATCTTGTTTAGGAAATACGATATGAATTTGAGATTGTTAATGTTTTAGAAAGTATATTATAGATATTATCACCTAATGATCACTTAAGAAGTCTATTGATAAGCCGTTGAGGGAGATAATCAAATGTGGGTAAGTTCTTTGGGTTATTTGAAGTGTTCTAATAAATAAGATGCATGAGCATTGGGAATGCTCGATGTCGTTGCAATTGTAATAGATTCATATCAAGATGATTCCATTATGAGGGATAGATTGAATCTGATGGATTATAGTGAATCCACATGGAGACCAAATGAAAGAGATTTAATTGGATCAAATATCAAGTCTTAAAACAAAATCTAGAACCAAAGAGTTGGAAATTGGTGTGAAATTTTTTAAAGCCAAATGGATAATAGATTTGGTATCTGACTTGATCTGATAGCTCATAGTGGTATAAATCCTGATATTATATTTAATCTAAATATCAAGTCACTGTATGTAGTCCATGCAATTTCCCTACAAATATCTTCAAAGTATCTGCAAATGAAGCATAAGTATCCTAATTAGATTAGGATATGTATATTCGAGAAATTAGCAACAGGAATTTGATTCGTACTTCTAGACGTGAGATAGGGAGAATATGATTTACATTCAGTGGGATTAATATGAATACGATTCACAGTTATTACAGAGGAATCATATGAATATGACTCACATTTATTAGAACTAATGTATATATGATTTACATTTGATTTGATAATTAATGTGATTATGATTCACATTCTATTTTGGTAATAATGGGAATTTGATTCTCATATTAATATTGAAAATAATGAGAATATTATTCTCATATTTATATTAGGATTAATGTGAATATGATTTACATTTAATATTAATGCTAATATGAATAAAAATTAACATTCAACATTAATTATTGTAAATATGTTTACACTTAATTCATTGGTATATTATGAACAATATTTATAATTGTTGAAGATAAAATTGCAAATTATCCTTTAATACTTAATTTATTTGATTGGATCAATTATCTAAGTCCTACGAGGAGAATTGATCTCTCCGCCAACGTTTATGTCCATCCATTCTATTATATAAGAGAGGATAGGGCATCTCTTCCCAACACAAGTGATCTCTTCTCAAGAAGAAAAATCCTGGAGAAGTTACATCTCCTCTCCCTCTCCCATAGTTGTGCAACCTCTCCCCGTGCTCTTAAAACCTTGGCCATCTTTTGTGATGCTGCATCTCCCTATTTGCATGTCCAATAGGAGAAGATCACTCATCTTCTTCGTGCTCCATGCTTGTGAATAAGAAGGAGACTTAATAAGAACAAGTCTATTAAGATGACCAAGGTGATCATCCATTGATCACCGCCTACATGGAAAAAAGTACAAGGAGACAATCATCTCTCCGATCAACATGAATCACGTGATTCATCATCGTGCTTGTATGTGCATCATCACAGGATTTAACTTAGTTCATGATGTCTCTTACATCAGATATTATACACATCAAGGGTAACTACTCTTACTTGTGTGGTCTGTGAACCGGTACATAAATTGTTTCTGTGGGTATGCGGTTTTGTATTACAATTAGAACTTTTTATGTAATTGTTATATCATTCATGTAGTGAGTACACGATTTTATTTGGACAAATCTGTTTATTCCATATTTCATGATGTTGGAGGTCAAATCTCTCTTCACACTTTCCTTAAAAGAAATATGGCATCATAAGGTACATATAAGAATGCGGGTGTTGAAGGTTCTAATGAACATAGAGCTAATAATTCCACAAGAGTTCCTAGTTGAACCTTTTGATGCAAGATATTGTCCAAATACAATGTTGAACCTTTTGATGCAAGATATTGTCCAAATACAATGTGTGATAGATGCATGTGAGAAAAAAGTAATGTTAAAGATGGTACATTATTGTAATTTAATAAGAAAATATCGTGTGTGTGTGTGTCTATATATATATATATTAAAAAAGACCAAATTTTATCATGGTGAGAATCTATAAGAATGATCATGCTATGTATCTATTTTTACTAAACAAGTCTAGAGACAAAACATGCAACCGTCTAATAGAACTGGAAGGTAAAGCATGGTCGCATGTGAAGACAATAATGCATACCTAATTAGTAATTACTACGTTCTCTTTCCAGTACCAAAAGTAATCAACATATTTTTTATTTTTAGGTGGGTGTCTATTGGAGATATAAGAAGTATTTTTTCATCTTCTTCAAGAAGATATCATTCTTGAGAAGGGTTAATTTTGGGGATGTATGCAAGTTCCTGTAAATGATATTTACTAATAGATAGGTAGAAGCGTATTATCTAGCAGCGACATCGATCGACTAAGTCCCTTTTAATCCTATGGATTAATGCAAATAAAACCGAAAGCATAATAACGTTTTAATAATAAAATAATCAAGCAAACATGATAGACATATGTAGTTTTACGAGGAAACCAATATCATATAAAAACATCGACCACAGTTATCCCGACTCAAAATATCAACATATAGAATCACTCAGCCCCTTTCCATCATCAAGTTGCTTTCAACAAAGGGAGGTCCTCCTTAATTACATCTTACAATTCTAGACAACCTCATAGTCAAACCTTCTCTTCTCTTTTGGAAGAGGGGCTCGCCCAACCTGAGAACCACATACAACTATACAAGAAATAAAATCTTCTCAAGCTCAAATGATATGCATTGTCATACGAGTTTATAATAAAAATGATATTACATTAAAATTTGGACAACGTTTATATGATTGAAACACACATTTGGAAAACATATATTTCTTCCCTCACAATGAATGGAGTTAGAATATATGAGAAACTCTCTTTATTCAACACTAGAAGATGGAATTTAATGAGTAGTATGTGTAGAAATCAGGTCTTGAGATATTTTTATATGAGTAAAAGGGCTCCAATCCTATCCATGAAATGACACTCTATTTCCCTTCAACATTCAGTAATGGACATCGGATCAATCCATTAACAAAAATGAGTAGTTGACGAAAAATAATAGTCAGTTGGAAACAAAGGTTGTCAGTTGGGAAGTTACTCACAGATAGTCATTGGCGGAGTGACTAGGGCTGCTAATTGAACTGAATTATTCGAATTTGATTAGGATCCGTTCGATAAAAATTCGAAAAAAGTTCAATTCGAAATCAGATGAACTGAATTTGAATTTAACTTGTTGATTCGATTCCCAAATGAATCGAATCTGAATGAACCTGAATTCCTTCGATAATAATTCAATTCGATTCAATATTTATATACATTCATATATGTATATATGTATCCATGTATTTATATATATACATAGTACATACATATACATGCATATAATACATACATATTTACATACATACATGTAACAACCACTTTGGGTCGATTAGGATCTTTTCTGAATATTCATGTACAAGGAATTATAACATAATTACATCAAAAGGTTGGTATGTGTAAGTAAATAGATGCCGAAAAGAATATATGAATATATATTTAAAAAGTTACTACATTTAGTTTACATTGAAAGATTTAGCATTTGCATTATATCACTAAGTATAACATGTGCAAGCAAAAGATACTCTCAAACCAACTTGCTATAGTGATTAAGTGGTTAAGTGTAAACTTCTAATCAAATCTAGGCTCCATTGATATGATTTATCATGTACATCATTCACCGCTATGGTTTTCATACTCACGCTACACCGACGTGACTTGTCAAGCGTGACGTGTATATGCAACATTAGACCCCTTCCCCCCAATGAGACCCAACATCTTTCCTTTCCTCTTTATAACTAAGTTCAAGTGGTTTGACTGCAAAATATGTTATGAAGTTATAGATATGTGTCTTTCATGCATCAATTATACAAAACATCTAAGTTCCTTTCTTTACTTTTTATTTTAGCCAAGCAACGATAGCTTAGATATGAGTTTCTTTGTATAAGTAAAATAGTCAATCTTAGCATGATATTTAGAAAATTTGAGGCATTAAGAGGATGCAAAGCACTCTAAGTCATACCCAAATTAATATGTATTTATGTATTCATCCTAAAGACTAAATATTGAATATTAAAAAAAGTAAAATAATATTATTTGTAAATCTAATAGGAAAGATCAAATGTTTAATATTGTTATTTTAAATCCTCACCCACATATTTATTCCATGTTCTCACATTTCTTATACCGCCTTTTTCATTCCCCCTTTCATTATCTGCAAAAGATCCTAAAAACCCACAACAGATTATGGTGGCCTTTCTTCTAGCACGTAAAAATGATAGTTTTACTACTTTGAGCTCCTCCTTAACATTTGTCGTGATTCAAAATTTATCTAGATATATCTCCCATGCTTTTTTGTTGTTTTGATTTTCCTTGCATGGCAATCCATGATGATTATCATTGTCAAGGCGAAATTTAGCATCACACGAGTAATATATAAGTTCTTCTCACCATAATGTAAGTTGTTCTTATGTACATAAAAAATTCATATATTTTATTTTTATGGTTTAATATTTTGATATTGAATTCTCACACTTAAAGAAAAGTTTTATATTTCTATATTATTTTTTACGATTCCCATTATTTCAAATAATAATATTAATTTGTATCAACTTTCTATGTAAGTTTGATCTTGTCTTGCTTTAACATGCAATAATAATTATCATGCGTTCAGCTTTTTCGTTAATGATATTCTATCTCTTTAATAGGCTCATGTAATTATATATATATATATGTGTGTGTGTGTGTGTATTTTTTCATCATAGAAAAATATTATATTTAGACTGTAAAAAACACATAATAATTGTAAAAATTAGGTACTTTTACTCACAGTATTGTACTGGTTTGATATTTTCCTTGATTTTATATTTTTTCAACTTATCTTAGTAATATACTTTCAAAAGTAGAATTATACAATAAAATATTTATATTGCATTATTATTCAGATATTATTATTTATATAAGCTCCAAAACATCAATTAATATTTCAAATTCGAAATAAAATGAATCGAATTTGAATATTCGAAATTCAAAATTAATTGAATCTGAATTTAAGCTAGTAAATTCGTTTGAAATTCGATTCGAATTCAGATTCGAAACTTTTATAATGAATTGGATAAGAATCATGGTGGATTCGAAGATATTCGATTCGATTACTACTCCTAGGAGTGACCATTGAAGTGAGCATTTAAAATGACTAGCTGTCTGATCAAAGTCATCGGTCGATACTCTGATTTCTATTTTACTTTTTATTGGTGTTGCCAGAAATGCACATAAATAGGATTGCATACTCGATCACCCAATGCCATGGAGGGTCCCACTCCAGCATCTACTTCGATTCATGCAACAACTATGGTAACAACTAGTATTTTCATGATAGTAGGGTGCTCCCCTTTATTTGAATACCCACCCACGACTTTTATTGTTATTACTTCAGCATGATCTCTAGTGTCCTTCCTTGCGGTTACCACTGGAACATTACAGAACAATCTAAAGAGCGTTATACCTTATTCAATATGCAGTCAATTAGGCTACATGATTTTTGCTTGTGGCATATCAAAATATTTGCTGGGGAGTTTTTCACTTAATGAAATAAGCCTTTTTCAAAGCTCCCTTTTCCCAAGTGCATGTTTGGTTATGTGGAAGATGGGGAGGGAGCTTGCCTCCTCGTTTTATTTTACCTATGTTATGATGCTCATAGGCATCTTATCTCTATTTGGATCTCTTTTTCTAACTCGATTTTATTACAATGATCTTGGAGCTCGCCTAGATAAAGTATAACATCAACAGGAACTTTGCTTTCTGGTTGGGAAGTGTCTCTGTCCTTTTCACAACTTATTACTCTTTTTTTTACTTTTTTGGACATTTTTAGTACCAACTAATTTATTCGGGCGGGACAACTTACGATGTCATGATGCACTCATATACCTATGGTCATTCCTTCAATACTTATGGCTCTTGGGAGTCTCTATGTTGGATACTGACCAAATTGTGACCCATTAGCCTAAAAGTCAGTATTATGACAAAGCGACTGCTACTCACCCACATGATCGTACGATGTCACAATTCATCCAACACGATCATCTGGGGTGAACAAGAATTGGGGATCGAATGCGGGTGAAATTCTCGCTAAAGGTTGAGGTGTTCAGTCGACTCCCTCCCCTTAATCAACCAGAGAACCCTACGAGTGAGTAGAAGAGGGAGGAAAGAAGCCTTGGTGAACCATCAACATAAGTGAATAAGTGTAAGCTTCACTACTCGACAATATAGAGTATTGATCACACCAAGGGATAGTCCCTGAACAGAAGGACGGGAACAAACATAATCAATGTCTTCCAATTTCTGGTCTTGCACCGACCATCCAATGGACCACATGACCACTGTCTGAAAGGACTATATCCAGGGGAACCCCCTCCCCAGAAGGTATATCTCATGACTAGGGGTCTCCAACTATCCAAGAATATACTTGAAAATGGACAACAAACCTACTTGATAGACTGCCAAGCTATAAGTCTTATGACAAAGGAGCGAGATTCTCTAAAAATCGACGGTCATGGTTGGCCTAGAAGGCCCATTTGGAGACTTGGGACCTCAACAATAAATGCAAAGGTAAAGCTGGCCCTAAAAATAGAAACAACACAGAGGCTGAGTAGGCTCAACACAGGGAATAACCTAACCCTAAGAACCTGGGCTTGGCATGTTCTATGTAAAGGACATGTCGGGAAACCCCCTGAAGAGAAGAGATCCCTATTCTCCACTAGACTTTTTATAAGCTTGACATGACACCTCCTTTCCCAAGACCTAGCTTTGTGAGACGGAAAGAGTCACAACTCATATAATATATCTAGGTGTAGCGAACTTAAAAAGAAAATATAATACGTATATAATGAAGAGAGCATATTAAAAAGTATATGTAGTTGGTTGATTGGTTTTAAGAATCGGATTGAGATGGAGTTGTATGTGACGCATGTGTATGAGTGATGAAGTCCCATTCATGAACATTTATTCAATTATTTAGGCTTTAATCCCCAGATACATGCATGTAAATAATAATAACACATTTGAATTAACACATGTATATTCATCTATAAATTGTATATAAATATAAGTAGTCAAACCCTAAAACGAAGGAATAAATAAAAGAAAGGAAAATTAAAGGAAGTATCACATATACTGATTGACCCTGACCCCCGATACTAAGTCATACGGTGATTAGTCGATAAGGAATAAAGTAGGGGGGAAAGGGATGAAAAACCACATAGAAATTAACATTAAAAACTTATTTATTTTTGTCAATATATATGGGAGCTGGGAGCCTACACCCAGGGGTGTAGGTAACTACACACACCCGATCTTCTTTTTCATGATTTTTGAGTTTTTTTGAATGAAACCATATGGGGATTTTCTTAATATAATGAGAGGAATATGTGTTTCAAGTTTCATGTAAAACAAACATTCTTAACATGTTCATCTAGAAGGTACCATTTTCAGCAATTCTGATATCGTTAAAATTTGACGGTCTTGATGAAGATGATAGGAGTCTCGAATTAAGTTGAATTTTGAATCACACCATGCTGATATATAGTGATCTACTTCCCCAAAAGTTTAATTTCTAAAAAAATCAAAAAATAATGAAAAAATGAGCTGGGTGTAGGTAGTTACCTACACCCCTAGGTGTAGGCTCCCTTTTCCCTATATATATATATATTTGGGACCTATTTTCTTTTCATATTTTTACTTCTCAAATCAATAAGTTTTGAACATGAACATTGTACATAAACAAAGAAAAATACAAAAAATATTTCATTAAAAAATAATGTACAGTGTGCTCGAGACATACAGAATAAAAAGTCGCAAGGAAAACTTCTCGGAACTGTATCTTCTCCATACAGACTCAAAATTCATCAAACTTACATTTATTGTTTATAAAATCAAATTACCTATTTAATGAAGGTGGTTTCTTTTAATTTGGGGCTAAGATGCAAGAGTTAGCTTTTGGGCACTTATTGTGCAATTTATCTGTATATAACATTCAATTTATTTTTCCTTTATATTTTCACATTCTTTTAATTTTATAAATTGTAAATATTACTTAAGATACTTTTGCGTGATAAAACTAAAATAAAATCAATAAAAATGCACCAAAATAAATAATGTACTTAACTACATCGGTAAATATACCTATAAAGTACATCTAACATATGAATACATATTTATTTAAGTACATAAATAACTTCAGAAAAATAAAAGAAAATATATACATATGTAATTATATATGATGTAAATATAAAATTATGTATATAAAATAATAAATTGTAAATCACAAAATGAAAAAAAATACGATGTATATAGGTATTTATACATATAATATACATGTAAAAATCAAAACCTAACAAATTACATGATAAAAATAAATAAAAATGACAAAAGAATAACTTATTAGTTATGTAACATATTTTACGTTTAAAGTTTTTTTAAAATAACATCATTTTCCACTTTTATTTTATTATTCTTTCATTTAATTACCTGTTTTTTCGTTTAACGCCTAGGTGGCATTGACGTGGACCCTGTTGACCTCAGGTCAACAACCCCCTCCCCTCTACGACTTATCAGACTTGTTGGACATCCGACTTCTCCCATTTTCACATGAACTCTGTTACTTCTTTGGGCCCGAATCCTTTTTGAAAGTTGAAGATCATATTACCCTTCTACCCGCGGATCATCTGGATGTGATTTTTGTCAGTCAATCACGCCGAAACCCTAGCTTTCTTTTCTACTTTTTCCAACCGGCTATAAATAAGTTCCCTCCTCCTTTGATTCGTTGATCGTCACTTCCATATCTAACCTCCTTAAGCCCCTAAGGCATTTTGCCTTGGTGACATGAAAGCATGATGCTAGCTCTTAGGCAAGGACAAAGGACAAGGTGCTGCATTCGCCATTCACTGGAGCTCTCCTAGTGAAGCTCTTCTCCCTGATCTCCAACCTTGGTGAGCTGCTCTTTTATGATTGCATTTTGTTCCTTAGGTTAGCTATAGTTTAGGTTTAATTTCAATGCCTTTATTTCGGATTAAATCACTTAAAAACCCAAAAAATGCCTCACTGGAGCTTCTAGCTCCGGTACTAATTCCTGACCGACCAAGCCCGCTTTGCCTTCCGCTTCACCTCCATCAGCTTCCCCCCCGCTTCTACATCTCCCAGATCATCTCATGCGCCCCGATCTTGCATCGATCAGGTCCGACTCATCCTGGCCCCGCCGCCTTGCCAGAGACCCCTCCGACCGCTTCATTCACCACACTTCCCTACATCTTTTTAGGCTTGGAAGCTCCGCTTCTAGGTCCTTGTGCTAAATGTACATGTCTTAGATTCAACGAACCCCATCGTAGGGAACCCAGGTACCGGAGCTGAAAGCTTCAGGTCCAGTTCCTTCTCCGACCTCCAGGACCATCTCCATGGGTCCCAGACTCTCTTCTGACCATAAGTAGCTTTGGTGACATCCCAGGAATTTTCTAGGCTCATCAGCACAACGGGGGACGAGCGGAGTAGCTCAGGAGCTTCGATCCAAACTCGCCAACCAAGTGTTCTTCATATGTTCTTTTTGAAGCCTCAACCAACGTCCGATGAAGAACACTCGCCCATATTTTATCGCAACCATTCGATGAAAGGATGCCTCCACCGTCAGATCATGCCTAGGATATAATCTCGCCCCTTCATCTGCGAAGGGTATCGACTGCTGAGTGTGCAACACATGTTCGAGTGAATGGATCTCAGTCGTTCTCCATCACGCAAGGGTATTTTGCACTATTTTCCCTCGTATTTTTTATATTTATGTTTTGGTCGTGTAAGTATTTATTGTAGTTCAAAAAGTTCTGTATATTTTGCATTTTGAATGCTGAGGTTTATGCTATTTACACTTTAGTCCTTGGCCATGTCATCTCACATGTTGTCCCATGTGAGGGTTTTTGGGGGTAATTTGCACTATCTATCATGTGGTTTTGTTGGACTTGTTTGGAAACTTTGAAAATACTTTTGGAATTTATAATTCATTCTCTACTAATGTTATTGGAATTTATATTTTATTGGGATAATTGCATTGCTACCCCTGAAGTTTATTTTTATTTACATAAATTCCCCTACTAGGTGCTTTTATATTGTGAATTTAATTGGTGAATTTGTGAAAAGGCCCTCAGACTTTGCTATTTTGTTAAAATTACATGCCTTAAGTTTCTAAAATTGCGAATTAGTTCCTGTGTGTTGTAATTGATTGTGTGTTTTATTTATAATTGTATTAATTAGATAATTAACTCCAAAAGTCATAGGAAATTTATTTTAAATACCTTATATTACATTATATCACATATATTTTTTATTAAGGTATTATTATTATTTTCCTTATTAAAAAATTACAAAACTAGCTTTATTTTGCTGGTTTAACTTAGATAATCATCAAAATTAAAATATAGCTCCGGAAATCACCAAATAATTAGGGCAAGTTTATTTTATTATATTTTATCAGACATCCAAATTTCATAAAAATATAAAATGGAAAGATTAAAAATTGAAAATTACAAAAAACCTTAAAAAATATATAAAAATATAAAAAATATAAAAAAGGAAAATATGTTCTAAAGCTTGAAAATTTCTTTGTTTTATTTTCTATATAGGAAAAATCATTTTGGGCCTTCTGAGCCGATAGATAATTTTTAGGCCCATTCGAAATTCCTGTATTTTATGTTTATATTTATTATATGCATTTTAATTTCTAAAAACCCATAAAAAGCTAAAAATACCCTAAAAATACCATAAATAGAGAAAAATATAAAAAATCCAAAACTATTTTATTTGGTACATTTTGACTTTATTTGCAAGTTTGAAAAATCCAAAAATACTCCTTTTATCTCTCTTTATTTATCTCTCACCTCTATATTATATATGTTTTTATAAATTTATTATTCTATTTTATTGATTAAAAAATATTTGCAAAATTAAAATCCATAAAAAATATATAAAATTAGAAATCAAATAAAAATAAAAAAATAAAAAGCCACAAAATACATAAAAACTTAATTGGCTGCGAAGCCGATAATTTTCTACTTGATTCCTTGAGTCGAGTTTCATTTTTGTAATCTTTCCCTTTGTTATCGTGGACGACACTCTACCTGCTTGCCTTATGCACATTTCATGTAGAGTTAAATAAATTTCATTACTCACACATGCATGATGTATTGTACATACACATATGTGGGTTTTGATCATTGATTGGCTGAGTTGGGAGATTGGATCCAAGTACTGTGAGAGGCACTGATACAACGATTGTCGAATCGGGTACCGCAAGCCCTCCAAGACCAGGCTTTGGGAACTCTATCATTCCGTAAAAATCCCCCGCTCACATAAATTGGCGTCATTGTCCATGAGCAACGATCGAGTAGATTATCAGCCTTAGGCACTTAAGTTTTCCTTGCTTTGTCTACTTGCTTGTCTATTTATATAGCTTTCTATATTTTATTGCTTATATAGTTTCATAATTGTTCTGACATTGTCTCTTATTTCCTTTGCTGTGAGGGACTGCTTATCGAAGGAGACCATCTTTGGATCACCTTCACACCCATGAGAGGTGAAGCAGACCATTCTTTCCCAACCTGTAGGAGAGAGCATCAGAGAAGACTAGAGCATAGTGTTAATGAGCAGATTTGGCATTAATAGCTATTTTATTTTCTATGTTGTGGGAGAGAGATATTTATTTGAACTTGTAATAGCACATGTACACTTGAACACTTAGACTATTCGGGGTCTGTTTCTCCATATGCTGGTGCACTTGGGGGACCTCACTAAGTTTTGATGGTTTTTGATGGTATTCTTTGATTTTTTTCTTTCCTTATTTTTCACTTTGTTTTGCTTCTCGTGATTAATGTATTTTTTCCTTTCTTTTCCTTTGTTTTGGGTGAATAAGCCCCTAGATATTAGGATTGCTTGCTAGAGTAACCTAGGTCCAAAGCTTAATTTATTGCATGCTCTCATAGTCACTTCGCTTGGACATAGATTCAAATTAATATGGTGCTTTATGTAATAGCAATTCATGATCTAGGATGATTTCACATCGTTGCATGCATTTAATGTAATTTCAATTCTATCTAGCATCTACATAGAGAGTGTTGGGAAGCAAGGCGAGTCTTCTTACTGAGCATACATTATACGCCACGATGATGAGTTTTCCAACATCGTGTTAGCTTGCATTGCTATTTCGTTCTCTCGCCTATTTTTGCTCACTTAGGAAAAATAAAGAAAATCGAGAAATTGTTAGGCCTTTGTATAAAAATACTCAAAAGAAGTGAAACTCCCCAAAAAGGGGCTGCTAAAGAAAACTTGACCTTATTCTAAAATCCGTAAAGAACTTCATAGTCTTGGGTTCAGGAAGCCCTCATTGATTTCATGCACCTTCTAGACAGAGTAAGACACGTCCCCCTAAGGACTAGAGCCTTAAACCCGATCTGTGGCTGCCTTGATAATCACTTGGGATGGCGAAGTAATGGCACTTCTATCATACGCAGGCGATTAGGGCCCTGTCGACGATGGTGTTCCCACCTTGTATGGAACATCAGACTTGGTCTTAGGTATTAAGCATAGGCCACACCCTTAGGGGGTGTCTGTCTCATCGTCCTGCATTCGAGTACCTCACTTGTGAGGGAAGTAGTGGTTTCGCATATCGGCTTCCCCTCTCTATTTCTTTGGTTGAGTAGCCCACAAAGCACGGGATCAAGGACCTCTAAGTGCGCATATCACATGTTACAAAGGAGGTGTAACAACGGGAGCTTTCATGGTAGTACACATACTCCTATAAGGATAGCCATCTATGGACTACTGAAAAGATAATTTCTTGAAAATCACCAATAAAAATGAAAAGATAATTGTCAAACTCTTATGCTTCATTGTGTTGAGGTGGTTAATTAACCCTTGTTTTAAGGTTTGTTTGGATCAAATAAAAGTAGGTCAAGATAAAAGAATTTCGTACACTTTGTGCCCTTCCATCTCTATTTCTCTTTTTCTATCCCTTCTCTTTCATCTGGCTCGCTTCGAGCCTTCTCTTCTCAATTCCTCTTGAATTCCTCTCCCTCTATCTCTTCTCTTATTCTATCATCATCTCACTCCTTTTGCCATCATTATGTCGCATGGAGGGTTTTGTTCGGACTCTGGGAACATCTACATCGACTCCTCAACGTCGACATTGCCGCTTTATTAGGGCGATCTCAGAGAGTTGTCTTCGACTTTTGTGAACCTCATTTTGAGCTTCCCGATCTTCACTCCACCTAGGGTTCAAGAATACTCTCTTCCTGAACCCTCTTCTTTCACTACTCACCCTTCATCGATAAATCCATTTTTGAGCTTGACTCCAAGCTCGAAATCTCTTTTCAAACTCCAAAATTTATACAGACTAATCAGGATTCATTTCAGGATGTAGATCACTGGCCCACACTAGAGTCATATTACAGCCCCGATTCAGTCCTCGGAGACATGGAAAGGGCCAAGGATCAGACCAAGGCATGTATCAGAATGAGGTTAACTTCTCGATGCTCGGATCCATTCCGATCATACAACAACAATTAACCAATAAGTCGTATGCCTTGGGTGCTTTCTAGGAAATGCTCACGAAGATGAGGAGGGAATGTGAAAACTGAGGAGGAGGTGTTCTTGGAGGTGAACATGGTGGTTGATGTCTCGAAAAACCCGAGCAACTAAGGTAAAGAAGTAGAACTAAGGTCGTTGCGACCTCAGTCGCTTGAGAAATCCGGATCAATCAAGAAAAATTAAGTGCAGACCACCAAAATAGAATAAAAATCAAATAAAAATAATAGTGGTCCTGGCTATTGAATTAGCCTGGTATAGCGACCAGGGTCGGACTCAGGGAGCACGTGATGGCCTTGCGGCCTACGAAGTAGTCTAGAAAAAGAAATAAAATAAAATGAAGGTATTTTTGGTGGATTTTTAATGTTTTTATATTTTTTTTGTATTTTTAATTAATTAAGAAAATAAGAAAGCAAATAAAGAAGCAACTACAAACAATTATTTATCTACTCAAAAATCATCCCAAAATTCAAACAAAAATGTTTTTAAGTTTTTTATATTTTTTACTATTTTTGGGAAATTTTGGTATTTTTCAGATTTTTATTGCATTTTATAAAAATCAAACAAAATGGGAAACAAAAGGGACTGTCCAGTCAGGTGTCAAGGGCCAATGTAAAATGCAAAATGGCCCTATTAACACTTGAAGGTAATTTTCCTGTAAAGATCAAAACACAAGGAAAATTTGGCCACTGGAATTATTAATTTTTGATTTTTCTTTTATTTAATAGAATTTTTATAGGTTTTTAGGGGTTTTGTAATTTTTATAGGTTTTGTATATCCAAAAATGACCAAAATTGGTCAGAAAATCAAACAAGGTAAAATAAACACTACCTATTTTTTTTGTAATTTTAAAGGTGTTTTATTATTTCTTTGTGAATTTTAAAGTTAGACAGTAATAAAAGTGAGTGTTTTACAATTTTTAGAAATAAAAAAAATAATAATAAATGTCTCCAAAATTTATAGAAAATTTTACACATTAGCAGGAGCCATATGTCCAATTTTTATTAAATTTGGAGTTAATTTGCTATTTTATTAAAAATAAAAACAATGGTACAATGCACAGGGACCTGTACGCAAATAGTAGAAAGTTTAGAGGGTCCGATACAATTTCTCTATGAAATCACGCGTGAGGCACGTGACCTGGACACTCAGGGACCTATTTGCAAGGAAACTAAAGTTCCTGGACTATTTAGTAACTCGTACTAAAAGTCCAGGGGCTTCAGTGTAAAATACCCAATAAATAACGCACATGCACAATAAAACCACGCACAGGGTATTTCTGCAAATATCAAAAGTATATATTCATTGAAGAACACCCTAGAACATCAAGGCTATACATGCAATTAACCCAGACAAGCACGCGTCAAAGCACGTGTTCCACTACAGGCAGGGGTATAAAAGCAAATACCAAACACTACAGGGTCCACTATGCAATTTACCAAATGGAAATAAAGTTTCTAAAATATTTACAGGACTACAGCAGAACAACTAAGAAACTAAGGGCCTAAGAAGAAATTTACCCTTTATTAAATCGAGGGCCGGATGTGCGCCACGTGTAGATCGGACGGTCGGGGAAGGGGCACGCCTCAACACAGGGTCCTCGGTCCTGATCGAACGGCTGGGACCTCGCCACATGGAAGATCGAGCAGCTACGAAGCAACGTGGGAAGCCCTCACTGATCGGACGGTCCCGATCACTCCTCCAAGGATCGAACGTTGCTGGCGGCTCCTCAAATGGACATCTGGGATCTGAACTGGAGCTGGAGGTCAATCGGACGGCTCTGGAAGGTCCTCGATGAACTGGACGCCGGTGAGGTTTTCCAGACTCGTGTGGGTGCTGGAGGCCTCCTCGCGGGCTGCTACTGATCAGAGAAGAATCGCCTTGGGCTCCCGCTTCTAATGGAATCCTCCGATGGCTTGACAGAGCTCCTAGGAACTCAGGCGAGGCCGGTGGAGGTCGAGCTGCTGCACCAGATGGTCGAGGCCCCCAGATGGGCTCGGATGTACCTGAAAAGCACGGCAACAGACTCGCGGGTCGAGGCAAAGTGCCTCGACCCGGTTAATAGTGGCGTGGGTGGTCGGCGCGTCAGGGCGTAGGGGTTCCGGTGATGCGACGGCGGAGGAACCCCAATCCTAGCTCCTCTACGAGCTGGGTTGGATGAGTGGGTGGAGAACGTACGCGGAGGAGAGGCGAATATGTGGGTCGACTCCGATGATCGAACGGATGGCTAAGGTGGTCGGAATCGGCGACGAACGACGACGGGGGAAATTGGGCGAAATGAAAAATTAGAGAACTAGGGAAAGAAATAGAGCTACCTAATGGGCGCAATTGACTGTGAAAGAGCAGGGGGTGCTCCAGGTCCTTGCCTTGAGGACCGTCGGTGTCCGAGGCTCGAGCGTCACCTCCAGGCGGCGCACATCGGCACAACGTCGCCGGATCGATGGTCCTCCACTCCTTCCTCGCTACAACATGGCCTAGAGCGAGCTGTCACTCTCGCGAAGGCTATGGAGGTCCTAGGGTGGCGTGAAATGATCCAAAGATGCTTGAGGAAGGAGGCGGAGCTCAGATTAAATATGGGTGCAGGTCCGAGAAGAGGAGGTCGGGCAGGGTTCCACGAAGTGCGGATCCCCATGCAGATGATCGGGCGAGAATCTCGGATGCTCAAGGAAGAAGAAGAACCCGGGGTTTGCGGATTCGGTGGTCGGGTCATGACGCGAAAAATCGGGGAAATCGGGTCGGGCGTCATGGACCCATGGGAAGTGGTCCAAGGGGGGGGGGAGTTGACCGGGGGGTCAACGTCCCCCGTGGACCAATGGGGACAGGCCACGTCAAAAAGGTTTAGAAATTAGGAATAAATTAGTAAATGGCTGAATCATGAAAAACTTAAAATATAGAAAATGTTTATTTTATTTTTTTTATATTTTTTGGTGATTTTTAATTATTTTTTCAAAATAAAAATGAGGTATTTACACTAGGGTGCTATATATAGGTATATATACAATATGGATTTTTGATTTTTGATTTTTAATTAATTATTTTTGTAAATTTTTATTCCCATTTTATATTTTATTTATTTATAGCATAAAATTAGGAATTAAAAAATATTTTTATTTTTTTTATTATTTATATACAAGGGGTAAATAATTAGATATATATATATATATACACACATATATATACATGGTATATTTACAAAGTTCTTTTTGGTTTTTAATTTTGTTATTTTTATTTTATTTTTGTTTTTATGGTTTTCATTTTATTTACTTACAACATAAAAGATGGAGTATATACAAATTTTTAGGGATTTTAATTTATTTATTTATAGGGTGAAATAAATATAGGTGTGGGTGTATGTACATGGTGAATATGCACACGTGACTTATTTTTATTTTCTTTTTAATTTTTCTATTTTTATTTGGATTTTGTATTTACAAATATTTACAAATATATACAAGCCCATTTTAATCTATTTTTAGAGGAAAATATTTTTATTATATTTACAGGTATATTTACACACCTGAGCTCCCTATCTCCCCCTACTTTGGCTTTTATGCGGTCAGGCCCATGCTGAGCCCTCCCTTGGGATTAGGTTGCTCAATATTTGTTCTAAATATTTCCCTCTTTTTCTTTTTAATCTTTATTCTTTTATTTTTGCACAAAAATATGCTAATTATTAGTTTTTACACCATGCGTGCTTTTGGTAATTATTTGTATTTACACATATCTACATGTATTTGCAAAGGTTTTTGTAGCTAAAATATAAGAATAAAGAGTGATGAATGAGTATTCATCAGTGGTGAACAACCAGAAGGTGCAAATGGAGGAGGTGCCAATGGAGGAGCACGAGAAGCTATAGTATTCCTTACAAGGCCATCTACATGACGATATAACATTATAAAGAAGAGAGGAAAGATGAGATGTCCAACTTGAGCATCATTGGGAACCATATTTCCATAGTGGACATAATAGAAAAGCAATCATAAGATCAGGAGAAACTCAATGTGATCGAACAGAGAACCAAGCACCTTGATAAGCTGGACCTGATCACACATCAATCTGAGCTACTTGTCGGCACCATCAATTCCGTCCATGCTGTGGGCACAATCACGGAGACACCTACAAGTGAGATGAAAGTGCAAACACCGTCTCCATCACAACAACTACAGAGTCCAACACAAAAACCAACGGTCCAACATGTTTATTACTTGCAACCTCTAGACCCGGGTTCGCAATCACCACAACACTCACAGATGGTCGTCTACCATTCCAAATCTCCATCATATCCCTAGCAGTTTACTTCACCTCCATCCCCGCAAATACAAGAAGTGGATGCAGTTTACATAGCTTTTTATATTATCTTGCTTATATAGTTTCATAATAGTTTCTTACATTGTCTCTTATTTCCTTTGCTGCGATGGACTGCTTATTGAAGAAGGCCATCTTTGGATCACCTTCGCACCCACGAGAGGTGGAGCTGGTTATTTTTTCCCAACCTGTAGGAGAGAGCATTAGAGGAGACTAGAGCATAGTGTTAAGGAGCAGATTTGGCATTAGTAGCTATTTTATTTTCTATTTTCTGAGAGAGATATATTATTGAACTTGTAATAACACATGTATACTTGAATACTTAGACTATTCAGGGTCTGTTTCTCCAAGTGCCAGACGGTTTTGACAGTTTTCTTTACTTTTTTCCTTATTTTTTTGCTTTGTTTTGTTTCTCATGATTACATGTTTTTGCCTTTCTTTTTTTGTTTTGCGTGAATGAGTCCCTAGATATTACGAATCTTGATCGACTAATCTAGGTCCAAAGCTTAATATCTTGCATGTTCCTGTAGTCACTTTGCTAGAACATAGATTCAAATTAATATGGTGCTATATGTAATAGCAATTCATGTTCTAGGATGATTTCACAAAGTTGCAAGCATTTACTGTAATTTCACTTCTGTGTAGCATATGTATAGAGAGCGCTGGGAAGCAAGGTGAGCCTTCTTATTGAGCATACATCATACAACACGATGATAAGTTTTCCAGCATCGTGTTAGCTTGCATTGCTTTTCTGTTCTCTCCCCTATTTTTTATCACTTAGGAAAAAATAAAGGAAATCGAGAAATTGTTAGGCATTTGCATAAAAATACTCAAAACAAGTGAAACCCCTGGAAAAGGGACTGCTAAAGAAAACTTGACCTAATTCTAAAATCCGTAAAGAATTTCATTGTCTTGGGTTCATAAAGCCCTCAATAATTTCAGGTACATTCCAGACTGAGTGAGACACGACCCTCTAAGGATTAGAGACCCAAACCTGATCTGTGGCTACCTTGATAATCATTTGGGATGGTGAAGTAATGACGCTTTCATTGTATGTAGGCGAGTAGGACCCTGCCGATGACGATGTTCTTGCCTTGTATGGAACATCCAACTTGGACTGAGGTACTAAGCATAGGCCACGCCCTCACAGGGATGTCTGTCTCATCGTCCTACGTTCGAGTACCTCACTTGTGAAAGAAAGTAGTGATTTCACATATCAGTTTCCCCTCTCTATTTCTTTGGCTGAGTAGCCCCCAACATGCACGAGATCAAGGTCCTCTAAGTACGTAGATAACATATTACAAAGGAGGTGTAACAATTATAGGGAACTTTCCTGGCATTACACATATTCCTATAGGGATAGCCCTCTAAGGACAAGTAAAAAGATAATTTCTTGAAAATCACCAATAAAATTGAAAAGATAAATGCTGAACTCTTATGTCTTCATTGTGTTGAGTTGGTGAATTAAGCCTTATTTTGAGGTTTGTTTGCATCAAATAAAGGTCAAGATAAAAAACTTCGTACACTTTGCGCCCTTCCATATCTATTTCTCTTCTTCTATCCCTTCTCACTCGCTTCGAGCCTTCTCTTCTAAATTCTTCTTGAATTCCTCTCCCATTATCTCTTCTCTTATTCTGTCATCATCTCACTCCTTTTGCCATCACGATGTCACATCTTGGAGGGTTTTGTTCAGACTCTATGAACACCTACATCGACTTGTCAATGCCGACATTGTCTCTTTGTCAGGACAATCTCAGAGAGTTGTGTTTGGATTTTGCGAACCTCAATCTAAGCTCCCTGGTCTTTACTCCACCTAGGGTTTAGGATGAATCTCTTCTTAAATCCTCTTCTTTCACTACTAACCTTTCACCAATAAATCGGTTGTTTGAGCTTGACTCAAATCTCAAAATCTCCTTTCAGACTCCACAATTTATATGGACTGATCAAGCCTCGTTTCATGATGCAGATCACCAGTCCACTAGAGTCAGATAACCTCCCCAGTTCAGAAATGGCTCCTCAGAGATAGGGGATGGGCCAAGTATCAGACCAAGGTATGGATCGGATTGAGGTTAACTCCTAAATGCTCAGATCCATTCAGATCATAAAACAACAACTAACCAATCAGGTCAATGCCATGGGTGCTTTTTAGGAAATACTCATGAGGATGAGGAGTGAATGCGAAAACCGATGAGGCGATCTTGGAGGTGAACATGGTGGTGAACAACCAGAAGGTGCCAATGGAGGAGGTGCCAATGGAGGAGCAGAAGGAGGTGCAAGAGGAACCCATGGTGGGGTGGAAGAGGAGAGAGAGGTCGAGCACAAACTGACTCTCAGAGAGACCTACAAGCCTGGAGCAAGGCAAGTCATAAACTGGATCCGCATTCTATAGATACATTGTCACTTTGAGCTAAAGCCATCACTAATACCTCTCCTGCTAACCTTCCGTGGAAATATAAAGGAAGAACCATACATTCATCTGCAGCAATTCAGTTGCATCTGCGATACCATCACTATCCAAACATACCACTTGAGGTGGTGAAAATGACTGCTTTCCCTTTTATCCTTTAGGGTAAGTTTCTCTAATAGATAAATCAACTAGGGAAAGTAGTGAAAACATGGGAAGAGATGGATTCTACGTTTCTGCATAAGTACTATCCCCTGGGTCGACTCAACCTGATGAGAGATCTCATTTCAACTTATCATAGCTATCCCACGAGCCTTTCCATGAGGTGTGGGAATGATTCAGAGATCTCCAGGAGAAGTGCCCCATGTGATCTACCAAAGACTAGTCTAGTGTAGATTTTTTGGGGGATTGCATGAGGAGAGCCAACTGCTTGTGGATGCCACCTGTGGAGGTTCCCACTTCAATAAAGATGAGGATGTGGTCTGGAAAATTTTCAAAAAAATGGCCAAAGGATCGACAGTATTGTCCTCATCTCGTGCCTTTTAGAAGGCTCTGTAGATTTCTCACAAGGTTATCAACATGATGGTAGATTAATATAAAGAAGTGAGGAAAGATGAGAGGTCCAACTTGAGCATCATTGAGAACCATCTTTCCAAGGTGGACATAATAGAAAAGTGATCGCAAGATATGGAGAAACTCAATGTGATCAAACAGAGAACCAAGCACCTTGATAAGCTCGACCTGAGCACACAACAATTGGAGCTACTTGTCGGCACAATCAGTTCCGTACATGTTGTGAGCACAACCATCTAGACACGTGCAGTTGAACCGAAAGTGCAGACACCGTCCCCATCACAATAGCAATAGAGTCCAACACAACAACCAACGATCCAACATGTTTATTATTTGCAAGCTCTAGACCAGGGTTCACAGTCACCACAACACTCACAGATGGTCGTCTACCATTCTGAAGGTCCAACATATGCCGGGCAGTTTATTTCACCTCCATCCCTGCAGATACAAGAAGTGTATGTCGTCTGGGGAATAGAGCAGTCGTTGCCCAATCCTGGAGGACAATAGTAGAAACAAGCACAGGCCAATCAACCATTCCACCAGAATCAGGGTGGATGAAATTTTCAGCAGCATTAGCACCATCAACTACCCCACTACAGTCTCCCCACACCCAAACTACACTTGGAGATAGAACTTCCAGCCGCTGCCATAACACCAACATTTCTATCACCAGCAGTCAGTGGTTCAGTATCAGAATTTCTCTCCTCATCAATATCAGTATCAGTCATACTGATGAATCTCCATTTCATC
Source organism: Ottelia alismoides (assembly GCA_037367405.1). NCBI lineage: Eukaryota > Viridiplantae > Streptophyta > Magnoliopsida > Alismatales > Hydrocharitaceae > Ottelia > Ottelia alismoides. Next base: position 332,677 of record JAZKJV010010743.1, read on the forward strand.
ACCTTTATTCTATCATTTTGGCCTTAAAAAACCCGGCAAATGCATGTAAATAGCCTCAATTTGTACACAATAGCATTCATTATTTATTGTATTAATTATACAGAAAATAAGGTTTTTAATGCCAAAATTATAGAATAAAGAGAAGAAAAGAAAAAGGAATAAAATTTTGAAAATATTTTATGACCCTAACCCTGAGACCAAGGCCAACATGGAATTGGTCGACAAGGAATAAAGTAGGGGGAGATAAGGGCCAATCATACAATAAATACCTCATTTATTTATTCACTTATTTATGCATTTTTGACACCTATTTTGTACATAATTATTTATTCATCAAATAAAGAAACTTTGTTCATGAAAAGTTGTAGATAATAATATAAATAAAAATAAAAAATTGAGTTTGTGTAAAAATAATACTCAGTGTACATTTTATACACAAAATAAAAAGCAAAAATCTCAACTTCACAGACCCATATCTTGCAAATAAAAACTCCAAATCACCCAAACTCACCTTTAATTGTATATAGCATTCCAAGAACTATTTTATAAAATTGGTTTCATAATTTTTGGAGTCCATCTGTGGAAGTTAGGTTTTTGGCCCACCTTGTACATAATACCAGATTAAAATATTCATTTTTTTATTCAATATTTATTATTCTTACAAAATTATATTTTTAGAATTTTGTAGATAATGTATATAATTCATGTACATACTAAAATTAGAATAAAACCAAAAATATTTTGTAAAATAGAATAAGTCTGTATAATATATATAGGCAAAATACCTATGAGAAGTATGTACATAAATAAAAGGGGAAAAACATTCTTTAATTATTTCATTCTTTTATATTTTTGTAATAATGCATATATTATATATAACTTATTAAAAATACAAATCCAAAATAAAAATAAATAAAATTCATTAAATAAATAAAATGTATATAATATATAGGTAAAATACCTATAAGTATAATTACATACACACAAACACATTTATTTAAAAATGTAAATAAACTCATAAAAATAAAATAAAAATATATTTATACTCACAAAAATAAATTACAAATTTATAAAATAAGAATATAAAATAATAAAATAAAAATAAACAAAATAAAATAAACATAAATAAATACACTTATAAATACAATATTTTAATAAAAACCGTAATAAAATACTTCAAAAAAATAAATAACAATTATATTAAAATACTACATAAAATAATAAACATTTTTTATTTTATAAGCAAAAATTAATAAAATCATTTACTCAGCTAAATAAATCAATTTATAATAAGGTTCCCTATTTTGGCGTTTAGCGGCTGAGGTGGACCAATCAGGTCCCTCCGCGAGTTGACCCCAGTCAACTTGACCTCCAGCCGCCTGACTTGACGTGAACCATCTTTTCCCCCGATTTCTTGCCTTTTTTCCGCTCGATCTATCGCTCCATCAACAACAATCACTTCACGAGATTTGCTCTCCCTTCATCCATGATCCCCGCCTATCATTTAGATCCAGTGTACATAGCCCCGATTCTTTAATAATCGCTGGTCCTTGGGGGTCCCTTGGAATGTATATAATAACTCCTCCCTCTTCCTTGGCCGAATTTGGTTAATTTTATCCCCTTCTTTGAGCTTGAATCAGCTCCTGGTGGAGCCCTCGTGACAGGAGGCGCTTCCCAGCACCTCGATTCAGCCATGGCGGAGGGAAATTTTGTCGCGGTGGCACTCCGGCGGCCACCCTGCTCCCTGGCGGCCCCCAGGTATAAGAGCTGCGCTTTTTATATTTCTAGGTAGATTTCGATTCCAGCGTTTCATTTCTGCATTTTATTTCGTATTTAGGTTCATGGATTAGCTTAATTTAGGCGATTCGAAGTTCGCCGGAGCTCCGCTCCGGCGAGCTTTTCACCTTGTTCCCGACTGTGCCCCGACACCATTTCGCCCTCATTTCGTTCCTCTTCGCCTTCTCCACCTTCCAACCACCTTGCCCAACCGGATTCGCATCTGGATCCGCGAATCGATGCTCACCTCCTCCGCATCGCCGGAGCATCGCCGCCCTCACCCATTTCCTATGTTAACAGCTTCAGTTTTGGGCCGAGGAGAACTGCCTCGAGCCGAGCTTCATTCCTGTGCAGGTTAGGTGCGCAATAGAGCACCAGGAGATGGTTCCCAACGCGGCGGAGGTACCTGGAGCTGCCATCCTTCTCCGAGCTCGTGGCGGCGCTCCAGGGCATCTTCGGCCGATCTAAGACCTCCAACAAGAAGAAGACCCTGCCAGGAAGCTTCTTGGGCCTTCAGGAGCGGTGAAGACCGGCGGAGGCGCGAGATCTAGCCGGGAGAAGCTCGCCCCGGCGAGTCTTCTTCCCTGTTCTTTCACGTGCGCGCTCCGCCGTTGGATGAAGACGAAGGTCCCAGTTCTGACATCAGCCGTCCGATGGAGCGATGTCATGATCGTCAGATCTCTTGCGAGATCTAATCTCCAGCGCACATCGGCGAAGCGTCATCGACCCACGTGGAGGCGCCACATGGATCAGTGAGAGAAGATCAGCCGTTGGATAAGCGCCTATTGGGGGTAAATTACATATTCCACCCCCGTCATTTTTATATTTATTGTTTAATATTGTAAATAAAATAACATGTGTATAAAATAGTTGTAAATTCTGCAGAAAGGACCCCTGTGTTTATGAAAATTGCATTTAGGTCCTTCCGCGCCTCACGTGCAGTCCCACGTGAGGCGCGTGAAAAATTACATGTAACCCCTGGCGGTTTTTGAATATTGTAAAATAGTTCTAAAAGTTTAAATAAATGTTTATTTCTATTGGAAATTTTGTATTGCTGCCCCTGTCATTTATTATATTTGCAAAAATGCCCCTGTCAGGCTTAATTATTTTTGTGTCTTTTATCCATTTATTAAAAATAACTAGATGGCTTCTAAAAATCCACAAAAATTAGGATAGATTCTCCATGCCATGCTTGTTCACGCCCATGTTTTATTTCGCATTTTTTGCATTTTTCCTAATTATTAAAAATGAAATAGAAGCCTATTTTGTACTGTTTAAATTGAAAAATAAAAAAAATTAGAAAATGTTTTTTGAAAAAATCCAAAAAAATTATATATGGTATAATTATATATATATTGAGTCCAGAAATTGAAAAAACCTAAAAATATGAAAAAGAAAATTAAAAAAATCAGAAAGCTCCAAAATCCAACAAAAAAATAGAAAAATCTTTAAAAAACCCCAAAAATATATTTTTCTCTTTTATAATTACCTATATATTATTATTTATATATATTAAAATTAATTTGGGAATTTTTGGAGTTTATTTTATATTTTTAAAACCCAAATTATATTCGGCCAATTATTTAGTCCTATATTGTGGACATTTTTGAATTTAAAAATACATAAAAATTAGAAATATTTCATAAAAATAACAAAAAAATTAGAAAAATATTAAAAAGCCAAATAATTATATCTATTTGTATTATATAATTAAAAATATTAAAAGAAAATATAAAAAAATATAAAATATATAAACAAAATAAAAAATTAAAAAAACAAAAATAAAAAAAATTTACAAAACCCAAAACCCACTAAAACAATAAAAGGACATGAACAATGGATGGAATAAATGATGCACCACATACAACCTTTCGCCTCCCAGTGTTCGACCTCTACCTGTACTTACACCTATACACATTTGCATGTAGAGTTATAATAAATTTTAACTCCACATTTTTTGATATTCATTGCATATATTTATTGTGGGTTAATTGTTGATTGATTCGGGATCTGTTGAGCGGTCGCCTCAGCGACATTGTGGTCCCGCCTTGTGCGGATTACTCTAGACCCTCGTCAGGTCCCTTTCATCAAATGGCACCGTTGCCGGGGAGGCAACGGATTTTGTATGATTTTGTGAGCATATCTGTCTATTTATTCAATTGTTTGCTCATGTCCTTGATTTATTTATTTGTTTGGTTTTTATTTCTATTTGATATTATTTGATTGATTGTTCTGACCATCTCCTTTCTTTGTCTGTGATGCGAGGGACCGCCAAGCGAAGGAGGACCTCTTAGGAGGACCTATGCACCCAAGCGAGGTGGAGTTGGCTCCTCTATGCCAGCCAACAGGAGAGAGCATCCATGACAGAAGAAGGAGAATTTTGAAGTCAGTCTCTATTTATAAGCATTTTATTTCATTTCATTTTATATGTATATTTATGTGAGAGAGTGACACTTGAAGTTTGTAATAATACAGGACTCTCACAGGTACGCTTCGACTCCCGAGGTCCATTGCCCGAGGGATTGTTCCGTTGGGGGCCTCGATGATTTTGACTCTTCTTCTTTTCTTTATTTTATTTTTATTATTTTGTGTGAATGAGCCTTAGCTTAGGAGTTGCTTGCTCGTAGAGTTAGGTCCAAACACCCTAATATTTGCATGTACCTATAGTTCGTTGTGGATCTAGATCAAACTCTAAACAGCCGTTCATTCATCTCTTAGCCTTTGTGCCACAGCGAGCCCCGCAAAGCGCTTTCTCCTAAGCTCAAGTGTGTTGAGCACAGAGGAGGGGTGAGCCAAGACCGGACTTTTTGAGGCTAAAGATGAATGAGCGACTTGTGGTGCTTCACGATAATAGCAATTTCTGAACCTAGGGCGATTTCTTCGGTTTCCATTTGCATATAGCATAGGTTTCAAATTCTGTTATGCATCCCGCATGGAGAGAGCTGGTGGCACTGTAAGTCTTCTTACTTGGCATGCATCATCGTTTTCCGACTTGCATGGCTTTTCTGATCTTCTCCCTCTGATTTTGCCAACCTAGGATGCTTAATGGAAATTGGAACCTCGATAGGCACGTGCATTGAAAATACCCAAAAAAAAGTGATAACTTAAATAAAATCGGGACTGTTAACTCTATTTGACCTAAAAATATAACATAATGGATTCCTTGTCTTGGGGAGAGCAACCCACTCATTGTATGCGTTTTAAAGTGCTCACGTACACACTAAGGAGTAGAGCCCAAATCCTATCAAGCCTCCTGTGATTGTACAATTTTTGTGGTTCTCACCTAACTCTAAAATCGAAAAGATAAATGACCGTCACCTGATGGTCTTCACTGTGTTGAGTTGGTGAATTGGGGGTTTGCCTTGTGTCTTGATTGTGACTTGGAGTTCATTGTGTTTTTCTTTCATCCCTAGAGTAGTCGGTCCCACCGTGTGAGTCATGCATTTCCTATCTTTGAGTCTCTCTATCTCTCTTATACATATATCTCTTCATGTTGCATCGAGTCATGATATTGGCGCTTGAGCTCAATCATTCTTCGCCAAGTCCGTTGTTTCCCCTCTTCTTCACCATCTTCTACGTATCCATCGTACCATATTCTCTGGTTCGGGGAGAGACCGCTCTTCGGACCACAATTTTGGCGGTGTTCCCGCCCTATGTGGAGCACCCAATTTTGTCTACGTCCCGATCTTCTCGCCCGCCCTCTTCGTACCCTCTGTATCACTCTTCTACCACCCATGATATTGGCACGCCCGCTCAATCAGCTTCTCCAGTTCCCTTTGTGTACCCTTCTTATCCATATTCCTCGTGTCCCCCGTATCATCTTTCCCTTTACCCGGGAATGCTGTGCATAATGATGAGGCCCGCATCGAGGATTATTTATACAAATTATTTGTAAGTCGGGCCTATGATGTTGAGGTTGCTGAGATTGATGTGATTTGTCTTTGATACATGCATACGAGCTTATTGAGGATTTTTGCTGATGCATAGAGCATAGGTGTGATGCTTTATTGAGGAATTCTAGTTCTCGCACACCGGAGTGAGGATGTGGTATGATGCGATAATTCGATGAAGACTTCATAAGTATTGATTGATATATCTTTCTTGAGGTTCCACCCATCTTGATTTTGAGGATTGAATGATTATTCTGATTTGGACTTCCTGATATTGGTGTGAGCCCTGCATGATATCTCATCTTCCTATTAGACCCATCCTTGATCTCTTGACTCTCAAGTCCACCCTGGCACTTAGAGGATTCCTGACTATTTTTCGTGCCATCTCAGCAGATTGGATTGATCCAAGGGATGTTTGGTGACTGACATGGTTATTTTCTCCCTTGCATGATCTTATGCCCTCCAAATGATGGAGTGATTTATTGCTTTTGAGGACCTGAGATGACTAGCCAGCATTCCCATGGCCTACATTGATATAGCTCGCATTACTCTCCGAGGACTATCTGCGGGAGAATGCGATAACTTCTAGGACTGCGGTTTCATTCACTGCTTGGGTCGCCATTGTGATGGGACCTGAAACCGAGTCAGATAATATGTTTGATTGGCCTAGCCCTGTGATTATGTGCCTGACCTGTCAATACACGAGGACAATGTATGAGACTCATCTGAGTCTACTCTCCTTGACGGTCCTCGCAAGGCAGAGCTCCACTTTTCTAATTATTCCATGCCTAGTTCATAGCTCCCCGAGGGTTATCTGCGGGAGACTATGACATATTTCAGATCTGATTGGTCTCTTCTGTTGGCAGCCGCCTTGTCGACTGCTGAGACCACTATGTGGATCCGTCTGATGGATCCGGCTCCTTTGAGCCCGCTCTCCTTGACGACCCTCGCAAGGTAGAGACACATTCTGACTATTCTTTGCCTAGATCGCAGTACTCTCCGAGGACTATCTGCAGGAGACTGCGACACTCTCTTTACGCTTGGTTCCCACTTCTGACTGTGTCTCCTTTCTGTTGGAGCACGGAATCGAGTCGTCTGATATACATGATTTTTGGTCCCATCTCGAGTTGTGTATCCGATGTGCGGATCGTGGGACCTATCTGATTAGACTCCTTTGAGTCTGCTCGCCTTGATGGTCCTCGCAAGGTGGAGCTTCTGGTATCTGCTATTCCCATGACTAGTTGGCAGCCCGCTCCCCGAGGGTTATTTGCGGGACGCTGCCATACTTTCTCGATTTTACGGTTTCTTCTGCTGGTAGCCAATCTGTCGCCTACCGAGACCGTTTCTATGATCCGTCTGATGGATCAGGCTCCTTTGAGCCTGCTCTCCTTGATGACCCTTGGAAGGGTGAGCTTCTGTTATGATTATTCATTGACTAGCATGTACCTCTCCCCGAGGGTTATCTGCGGGAAAGTACATCATTTTCTTTGTACTCGGCTTCATCCCTGGTTGTGTCTCCTTTCTGTTGGAGCACGGAGCCGAGTCTTCTGATTATTCTCTGATTTCACTCACCTTGAGGACCCTCGCAAGAGTGAGCCACATATTGTGTTGTTCGGTGTATTCTTGTGACTTTCAGATTATATCACCACCGTACATCACACAGTCTCATATGCTTTATTTCTGATCTATCTGTGACTCTGATTGACCGGAGGAGTCCATACTGCTCTTTCTTCCTCCCGGTCTTACGGTATCGGCTATATTCCCCCATGATGACCATATGAGCCGTTCATCTGCTTCATGTTACCGGACCCGATATCCAAGTTTCTGATCTGATTATCCCCGGTAGCCGACACCCACCTGACTGCATATCAGGGTGTCTTTTCACCTTCTGGCTGAGTCCTCGTTCTCATAGGGAGACGACGACGATAGTACGGTAGTCGCTTACCAGACACCGTCCTGTACTTCACTCGATTTTCACCGATTGTATATATGTGTACCTTTTTCATTCTTTCTCCCGTATGTTCTGTGTGCCCCAGATCTATCACCACATCTTTGTGTCTACACTTAGGACGTACCTTGTCCTAAGTATAGGGGGCACACACCGAGTTGTTCTTTCCTTGCACATTTTCGTCACTTCTATTGTTGCCTATACTGAGGGATATCTCACCCTAAGTATAGGGGAAGTGATGTCTAGATTCTCAACGATCTTTTCATCAATCTGTATATATCCCTCTTTTCTTCTTTTCTTCTTTTCTTCTTTTCCTTTTCTATATTTTGTATCTAAATAAAAGGTGTCGCCCCTTGGTGTTAGTTTTCTGTACTTAGGATGTACTTTGTCCTAAGTATGGGGGGGGGGTGCACCCCTGATTTGTTAATTCTTTGATCTGTTTATTACCAACCTTGACCCTCCCTGCGTTGTGTACAGTCCGCTATACTTAGGATTACTTGATCCTAAGTATAGGAGGGACGGTCAACTTCTATTTGTTTCACCTCTTATTTATATATATTCTTTAGACTTGTCTATACTCAGTACGAGTTATGTCTTCTCTTTTTCTTTTCCGATCTATGAGGACATAACTCAAGCCAAGTATAGGGGGGTCGTATATACTATGTATATACTTTATCCATAACTCGTACTTTTGTAATAATATGGCTAATAATTCTTTAAATTCATTAAAAACCCTTAATAAAAAGAGATGTGATTATTCCTCGAATTCTTTTTGTATATACTGATTAATAAATCAGGTGAAAATGTTTTTTGCATAATGTTTGAAAAATAGTGTGAAAATCTTCGTGAACATTTATTGAAAACTATTTTGAAAACGTTTTGTTACATGTTTTCAACCTGTGTAAAAATGTGTGGTTTGTAAAAATTTATTTTCTTTGTGTGAAATAAAATGTTTGAAAAATGATTTGCAAATGGTGTGAAAAATGATTGCAAAAATATATTGAAAAATCTATATATACTGTTTTGAAAAACCTTTGTAAAATGATTTTCAAATGTGTGTACATGTTTGTAAAAATGTTTGTAAAAATTATTTTGGACTATAGTTTTCAAAAATTGTTTGAAACATTTGTGTCAAATAAATTTGAGGAATAGTCACATATAATAAAAACTAAAATAATATATATTTATATAAATAAAAATAAAAAAATCAACAAAATTCTTTAATAAGTGTACATATATACATATAAATAAAAACTAAATTGTAAATTCTTAATTCTTGCGGCACGCCCGTGTAAATAGTTGTACATATCTTATATTTTGAGTGCCCAAATTATTTTATTTGCAAAAAATTCTTTGTGTAAAAATTTATCTCTTTAATTTCAAATTCTTTGAAAATTTGCATTATTCTTTGCATATTTGTAAATAGCATTTGCATAGCATTCCTATTCTTTCATTGAGCTTGATAATTGAACTAGTCTAATAAAGTCGAAGATTGGAGCTTGGTTGGATCTTACTGCACCTAACTGCACTGGAACCTTATGGGAACTAGGTTTAGGGCACTTCAGGTCTATTCAGACTTAATTCTTTGAGAAATCAGGGCTAGGTTCAAGTCACCTCAGTGGACTAACTAGAACTTTTCGAAACACACGTACGACTCTTGCCGACCATGACCTAACTTGGACACTTGCACCTTTCACTTGGCTCAACTCAGTTGGAGTGGTGAGGGGGTTGGATTTGCCAGTCTGAGACGCACACGGGTGGAAACATTCGTCCTCCTCTAGGGAGGGAAGTGCACCCCAACCTGGTCCAATAGCCATGAGGTCTAAAGACAGGAGATTGTGGGGTGCAATAAAGCTTCAAAAGAGGGATAGTCTTCTGGCTCAAGAGGAAAAACTCCCTATGTAAATACTGCTGTAAATAGTATGTTTGAAAAAAAAATGTTCAGGCCTGTAAAAGAATAAAATGCCTGCAAAGTATGTATTCAGAAAATAAGCAAGCTTGAGCATCAAAGTGATACCATGTGAGCCTGCAGCTGGATGACTTGACTACACTGGTCTTGCATCCCAGGATAGGTAGCTACACTGGCTACCGTCCATTCTTTTCTCTACCTCCTCCTCTTGAGTTGGATGCCACTTGAACTTAGAAGGGAATACCCTGCTCCTCGAGGAAAGAGCTGTTGGATTAGGGAATCATTGGGTTGTCATTCTGGAGAAGCTAGTCTCTTTGTCATTTCAGTTGGGAAGAGCCACTATCACTTACACTGTACAAGTCAGCTTCATAGTCATAAGGGTTTGCGTATGATGTAGGCTAGTTCTGACCTGGCTATTGAGATGATTTGAACCAAGTTCTGTGACTATCGAAGGCTGTTGTATTTTAAATTTGGTTCCCAACCAGGTTCCACACACATTCTCACACTAAGGTCTAACCTGAGCTCCAAACTTTGATTTTGTACAGATGAGTTTAATAATCATGATCAATTCAATTTATTCTTTAAATTCTTTATTTTTGCTTTTTCTTTTCTTCTTATTCTTTGTTCTTTTGTACTTATTGCATAAGTGTTTGCTAGGGACTAGCAAAAGAAAGTATAGGGGGGTGATGAATCTCCATTTCATCACCTTTATTCTATCATTTTGGCCTTAAAAACCCCGACAAATGCATGTAAATAGCCTCAATTTGTACACAATAGCATTCATTATTTATTGTATTAATTATACAGAAAATAAGGTTTTTAATGCCAAAATTATAGAATAAAGAGAAGAAAAGAAAAAGGAATAAAATATTGAAAATATTTTATGACCCTAACCCCAAGACCAAGGCCAGCATGGAATTGGTCGACAAGGAATAAAGTAGGGGGAGATAAGGGCCGATCATACAATAAATACCTCATTTATTTATTCACTTATTTATGCATTTTTGACACCTATTTTGTACATAATTATTTATTCATAAAATAAAGAAACTTTGTTCATGAAAGTTGTAGATAATAATATAAATAAAAATACAAAATTGAGTTTGTGTAAAAATAATACTCAGTGTACATTTTATACACAAAATAAAAAGCAAAAATCTCAACTTCACAGACCCATATCATGCAAATAAAAACTCCAAATCACCCAAACTCACCTTTAATTGTATATAGCATTCCAAGAACTATTTTATAAAATTAGTTTCATAATTTTTGGAGTCCATCTGTGGAAGTTAGGTTTTTGGCCCACCTTGTACATAATACCTGATTAAAATATTCATTTTTTAATTCAATATTTATTATTCTTACAAAATTATATTTTTAGAATTTTGTAGATAATGTATATAATTAATATACATACTAAAATTAGAATAAAACCAAAAATATTTTGTAAAATAGAATAAGTCTATATAATATATATAGGCAAAATACCTATGAGAAGTATGCACATAAATAAAAGGGGAAAAACATTTTTTAATTATTTCATTCTTTTATATTTTTATAATAATACATATATTATATATAACTTATTAAAAATACAAATCCAAAATAAAATAAATAAAATTCATTATATAAATAAAATGTATATAATATATAGGTAAAATACCTATAAGTATACTTACATACACACAAACACATTTATTTAAAAATGTAAATAAACTCATAAAACTAAAATAAAAATATATTTATACTCATAAAAATAAAATACAAATTTATAAAATAAGAATATAAAATAATAAAATAAAAATAAACAAAATAAAATAAACATAAATAAATACACTTATAAATACAATATTTTAATAAAATCGTAATAAAATACTTCAAAAAATAAATAAAAATTATATTAAAATACTACATAATATAATAAACATTTGTTATTTTATAAGCAAAAATTAATAAAATCATTTACTTAGCTAAATAAATCAATTTATAATAAGGTTCCCTGTTTTGGCGTTTAGCGGCTGAGGTGGACCAATCAGGTCCCTCCGCGAGTTGACCTAGTTCAACTTGACCTCCAGCCGCCTAACTTGACGTGAACCATCTTTTCCCCCAATTTCTTACCTTTTTTCCACTCGATCTATCGCTCCATCAACAACAATCACTTCACGAGATTTGCTCTCCCTTCATCCATGATCCCCGCCGATCATTTAGATCCAGTGTGCATAGCCCCGATTCTTTAATAATCGCCGGTCCTTGGGGGTCCCTTGGAATGTATATAAATAACTCCTCCCTCTTCCTTGGCCGAATTTGGCCAATTTCATCCCCTTATTTGAGCTTGAATCAGCTCCTGGTGGAGCCCTCGTGACAGGAGGCGCTTCCCAGCACCTCGATTCAGCCATGGCGGAGGGAAATTTTGTCGCGGTGGCGCTCCGGCGGCCACCCTGCTCCCTGACGGCCCCCAGGTATAAGAGCTGCGCTTTTTATATTTCTAGGTAGATTTCGATTCCAGCGTTTCATTTCCGCATTTTATTTCATATTTAGGTTCATAGATTAGCTTAATTTAGGCAATTCGAAGTTCGCCGGAGCTCCGCTCCGGCGAGCTTTTCACCTTGTTCCCGACTGTGCCCCGACACCATTTCGCCCTCATTTCGTTCCTCTTCACCTTCTCCACCTTCCAGCCACCTTGCCCAACCAGATTCGCATCTGGATCCGCGAATCGATGCTCACCTCCTCCGCATCGCCGGAGCATCGCCGCCCTCACCCATTTCCTATGCTAACAGCTTCAGTTTTGGGCCGAGGAGCACCGCCTCGAGCCGAGCTTCGTTCCTGTGCAGGTTAGGTGCGCAATAGAGCACCAGGATACGGTTCCCAACGCGGTGGAGGTACCTGGAGCTGCCATCCTTCTCCGAGCTCGTGGCGGCGCTCCAGGGCATCTCCTGCCGATCTAAGACCTCCAACAAGAAGAAGACCCTGCCAGGAAGATTCTTGGGCCTTCAGGAGCGGCGAAGACCGGCGGAGGCACGAGATCTAGCTGGGAGAAGCTCGCCCCGGCGAGTCTTCTTCCCTGTTCTTCCACGTGCGCGCTCCGCCGTTGGATGAAGACGAAGGTCCCAGTTCTAACATCAGCCGTCCGATGGAGGATGCCATGACCGTCAGATCTCTCGCGAGATCTAATCTCCAGCGCACATCGGCGAAGCGTCATCGGCCCACGTGGAGGCGCCACGTGGATTAGTGAGAGAAGATCAGCCGTTGGATGAGCGCCTATTGGGGGTAAATTACATATTCCACCCCCGTCATTTTTATATTTATTGTTTAATATTGTAAATAAAATAGCATGTTATAAAATAGTTGTAAATTCTGCAGAAAGGACCCCTGTGTTTATGAAAATTGTGTTTAGGTCCTTCCGCGCCTCACGTGCAGTCCCACGTGAGGCGCGTGAAAAATTACATGTAACCCCTGACGGTTTTTGAATATTGTAAAATAGTTCTAAAAGTTTAAATAAATGTTTATTTCTATTGGATTTTTTGCACTCCTGCCCCTGTCATTTATTATATTTGCAAAAATGCCCCTGCTAGGCTTAATTTTTTTGTGTCTTTTATCCATTTATTAAAAATATCTAGATGGCTTCTAAAAATCCACAAAATTAGGATAGATGCTCCATGCCATGCTTGTTCACGCCCATGTTTTATTTCACATTTTTTGCATTTTTCCTAATTATTAAAAATGAAATAGAAGCCTATTTTGTACTGTTTAAATTGAAAAATAAAAAAAATTAGAAAATGTTTTTTGAAAAATTCCAAAAAAATTATATATAGTATAATTATTTATATATTGAGTCCAGAAATTGAAAAAACCTAAAAATATGAAAAAGAAAATTAAAAAAATCAGAAAGCTCCAAAATCCAACAAAAAAATAGAAAAATCTTTAAAAGCCCCCAAAATATATTTTTCTCTTTTATAATTATCTATATATTATTATTAATATATATTAAAATTAATTTGGGAATTTCTGGAGTTTATTTTATATTTTTAAAACCCAAATTATATTCGGCCAATTATTTAGTCCTATATTGTGGACATTTTTGAATTTAAAAATACATAAAAATTAGAAATGTTTCAGAAAAATAACAAAAAAATTAGAAAAATATTAAAAAGCCAAAAAATTATATCTATTTATATTATATAATTAAAAATATTAAAAGAAAATATAAAAAAATATATAAAATATATAAACAAAATAAAAAATTTATAAAAACAAAAATAAAAAAAATAGAAAACCCAAAACCCACTAAAACAATAAAAGGACATGAACAATGGATGGAATAAATGATGCACCACATACAACCTTTCGCCTCCCAGTGTTCGACCTCTACCTGTACTTACACCTATACACATTTGCATGTAGAGTTATAATAAATTTTAACTCCACATTTTTGGATATTCATTGCATATATTTATTGTGGGTTAATTGTTGATTGATTCGGGATCGGTTGAGCGGTCACCTCAGCGACGTTGTGGTCCCGCCTTGTGCGGATTACTCTAGACCCTCGTCAGGTCCCTTTCATCACATACCCTCTGCATTAGTATCAAAACTTCCAACAACATTCTTATGTCTACCAACATCATCAACCTCATGTTGTTGAGGCCGCTCTCGTGAATCCCTCTCTGGATTGTCGAGCTCAATTGATTAAGAATACAAATGAGAAGAGGTAGAATCGATGACCTCACAACTACGGAGACTATCATACCAGCACAGGTAGAGGCCAACCCCAACAACTTCAAGCATAGGAAGCAGGTAGCTTGTAGTACCCCACCACCCCCTGATTAAGGTACACATGATTTTATGTTATATAATGTTGTGAATCTCAGGACAGATAGGAGCAACTGCGAAGGGGAAAAATAAAACTTCTTTGGGCGAATCTTCTACATCAGCAGCCATGCCAGCCCATAGCCATAGAGATGATGCACCTGGAGGAGCTTATTTTGAATCAAAAAAAATCAAAAAAAATGAAGAAAATCAAAACACCAGCAATAATAAAAGAAGCCGAGCCGATGCAACCAAGGAGATGTCAGTACCAACAACAACTCCTGTACGAGCCGACGAGGATGAATTTCTAATTTTTACTTCCATCAATGTACTGGATGACTATATCATTTCTAGTTGTCTAGATGTACAAGTTGATTCTCTTAATGAAATTGCTTTTGAAAATGTATATGTACCTTTTCTAGAAGCATGAAAAACAAAACAGTGAGAAAATTGAAAACAACTCTTTCTGATATGTCTATTGTCGAGATTCTGAAGAACATCATGTTGGAAATGCCACTATTTCAAGCCATGTAATACATGCCAAATGTCCAAAAGGGTCTAAAGGAGGCATGTACATCTAAGCGTCAGCTCCGCAAGAACTGACGCAACCGTGTAGAGAGGTATATCCTGACCATGGCGATTGTCAGCGCGATCAGCAACCTCCCGCAAAAGAAGAAGGACAAATAAGCCTCTTTAATTCAATGTGAGATCTTAGATCATATATTTGATCGAGTTCTTCTTATAGAAGTTCTTCGATCAACCTCCTGCCCACTTCCTTGGCCAAGGAATTTCGGCTTGATCTGCTCAAACCAACCAAAATGATACTTCAGTTTGCTGATCGATCCATTAAGCGACCACATGGAGTGCTGGAAGACATCACTGTAATTGTCGAAGGTATGAAATTCCTAGTGGACTTCATTGTCCTAGACATGGATTCCTTGGTATCGTTACTCTAGACATCGATCATACTTGGTCGGTCATTCCTCCGAACGGTCAAGGTGGTAGTCGATTATGGATATGGAAATATCACCTTTCGCTGCCACAATGATAAGGTAACTATAGAGATGCTACAGAGCTGAAGAATCAAGATAGCACATCAGAGTCATGGGTTCATGTTCATGGAACTGGCTATGATACATTTGAGGAGATCAGAGACACATATGCTTTGTGGACTGAAACTGAGACCAAGGAATTCCTCTTCACTGAGGAAGACTTGGAAAGCACAATCGAATTTTGCTCCATTGTAACTGATGAGGTAGAAGATGAAGAGTTGATCCATATATTTCAAGAGTATCCATCCTAAACCGAACAAGAGGAAATGATTGAAAATATGTTTGGTGTCACTCTTTCTGAACCTGGAGTAACCAAGGTGGACCCCAAATCACTGATTCAACATTCACCAGCAACAAGTATAGTTTCATAAGTAATCAAGAAGTCAGATCTGATTCCACCTGAGCTGAAGCCGCTTTCAGCAAATCTTAAGTATGCCTTCCTTGCGGATGAACCCGAACAGTATCCGATCATCATCAGTTCGCGATTGACCATTGACTAAGAATCTCACTTGCTAGAGGTTCTAGAGAATAGCTGCAAGGCTCTTGGTTAGAATATTGAAGATCTCTGGGGGATAAATCCAGCCTTGTGTTCGTACCATGTCTACTTAGAGGATGACAATAAGCCGTCCTGTGAGTTTCAGCACGGGCTGAATCCAAATCTCTGAGAAGTTGTCATGAAAGAGATAACGAAATGGTGTGAGGCAGGCTTTATCTATCCCATCTCCAATTCTAAATGGGTTAGCCCACTGCATGTGGTTCCGAAGAAATCTAGGGTCACTGTGATCACAAATGAAAAAGGAGAGGAGATCTCTACCCGAGTACCTACTTCCTAGAATGTATATGTAGATTACCGGTGCTTGAACTCCGTGACCAAGAAATATCACTTTATGCTGCCCTTTATTGACCAGATCGTTAAAATCCTAATAGGGAAAACTTTCTATTGTTTCTTAGATGGGTATTCTGGGTATAACCAAGTGGCAATCTCCCTTGAGGATCAAGATAAGACTACATTTACTTGTCTGTTTGGCACCTTTTCCTTTCTACAGATGCCCTTTGGATTGTGTAACGCTCCCATTACATTCCAAAGGTGTATGCTGGTTGTGTTCGCCGACATGGTAGGTAATTTTCTAGGTGTTCATGGACGATTTCTCGATTTATGGTGATGATTTTGATTCTTGTCTGGTTCACCTTAACCGAGTGCTTAAGAGATGCTGTGAAGTGAATCTTGTGCTCTCTTAGGAAAAGAGCCACTTTACGGTTACATACAGGACTGTGTTAGGCCATGTCGTCTCAAAATGAGGTATGGAGATCGACTCGGTCAAGGTGGATGCCATTGCAAATCATGAACCACCTAGAACACTGAAGCATGTGAGGTCTTTTCTAAGGTATGTCAGATTTTAAATGCGATCTATCTGAGACATCAACAAAATTGTCCGACCTCTTACGGATATTCTGAGCAATGATACCGAGTTGCTTGTCGATGATAAAGTACTCCTTGCTTTCAACACCTTGAAAAGACTAGTTACTCAAGTGCCTATCCTTCAGTCGCCTGATTGGTCTCTTCCATTCAAGATCATGATGGCGCTTTAGAGTTTGCTATTGGGATTGTTTTGGATCAGCGCAGGGACGGAGTTCCATTTGTTATACACTATGCCAACAGAACCCTGAATGATGCCCAAAGAGAATACACCGTAATAGAGAAAGAACTATTGGCCATGGTGTTTACCTTTAGAAGTTCATGTCACATATCTTGGGTTCGAAAATTATTGTTTACACTGATCACTCTGCTATCCAGTATCTACAAGATAAGAAGGATGCCAAGTCACGACTGATCCGTTCGATCCTTCTTCTCCAAGAATTCGATTTGGAAATAAGAGACAAACCTGGAGTTAAGAATGTGGTAGCAGACCATTTGTCCAGACTTGAAATTTTAGAGACTCCATTGAGCTTAATACCTATCATTGAGTCCTTTCCTGATGAATTGATAGAGTATCGGTTCTCCCCCATGGTATGCTGAGATTGTGAACTATCTCATGCCCGAGAAGGTTCCACAAGATTGGACTCTTGTCAAGAAGGAGAAATTTTTGTTCGACATCCATTTCTACTAGTCGGAGGACATGTACCTTTACAGGGAAGGTACATATTGCATTTGGTGATGGTGCATTCCTCAAGAGGACTACACTAGTGCCCTTGAGCATTATCATAAGTTCGAGAGGACACCATTATGGACATCGAACAACAACGAAAGTATTGTAGTGTGGCCTATGGTGGCCTACACTATTCAAGGATGTTGCAACATATGTGAAAGGATGCACCGACTGTCAGAAATTGAGAGGAGCCATTGGTTCCAAAGATTTGATGCCACTTAAGTTCATCCAGATTTCAGACGTAGTTGATGCTTGAGGTATCAACTTTATGGGCCCTTTTCCTAACAATCAAGGATTCGAATACATCATGTTCGATGTGGATTATGTCAGTCAGTGGGTGATAACTGAGGTTTTTCACTAGTCAGAAGTTCCACACAAGGCAGGAACATCGTCGCCGAGTCAACCAAGCAGGAAACCCTAATTAATCAACAATTAACCTACAATATCAAGTAATCAATGAATAGTAAATGTGGAGTTAATATTTATTATACTATACAACAAAAAATGTTTAGCAAGTAAGCATGTAGAGGTCGAACTCATGGAGCAAACCAGACAACCTATGATTATTTCTAACCAATGTGTATTATTCACATGCTTGTCTTTTATCCTTTTTATGTGGGTTTTTGTTTTTTTATTTAATAAATTAATTATAATAAATATGTCTATATATTATATATAGAAATAATAACAGTAATAATAATATAGATATATAGTATTATATATATAGATAAAGAGAATAATCAAATATACATAATGACTTTTTTAGAGTTTTTAAAATTTTGGGATTTTCATTTTGCAAAATTTTAGTTTCTTTTTAACTTTTGAAAATAAAATAATTAATAAAATATAGTATATAATAATATAGGCTATATAGTGTATATATATAGTTATATATAGTATATAATAAATAAATATAGATATAAATAGCTTAAAAATATAAGGAAAATAATTTTTGCATTTTCATATTTTGCTAATATTTTTATGATTTTTCTAGAAATTTTGCATATTTTTGTGGGTTAAAGTAAAAGATATCCCAAATCAGGGATTTAATACATAGGACGAATTATTTTAAAGAAGAAACATAGCAAATAGAGTCCAAAATTTTCCAAATCACTTTTAATACATAGATAATAACATAGAGAAAATTTATAAATAGAATTTTTTTCGGGATTTTTAATGAAATTTCATTTTTTTACTGGATTATGGAGCTTTTTAATTTTTATGCTTTTTCTTTTACTATTTTTAGGGTTTTTTTGGTCTAGAGTTAATATCAAATATAGTAAGCAATATATATATATATATATAAATTTTTGTAATTTTTAAAGGCATTTTAATATTTTTTGTGATTTTCATAGGTAAACAAGGAAATTTAAGTCACTATTCGAAATTTAATAAATATTTAAATGCCTTAAAATCCAAATTAAAAATTATAGTAATTAAATACATCATTCAAGACATACAGGGTAATTTTTTCAAAACAAAATACGAACAGGGGGTATTTTTAACAAAAATACAAAGAAAATACAATGAAAGTGCCTTGTAGAGACCATTTTGCAATAATAATTAAATATACTTGCATTTCAGAACAACATTCCAAAGTCCAGGGGCATACATGATGTTTTCACAGAATATATTAAATTATACATGTATGTGAAGGGCATATATGCGAATATACAAAACATTTAGTCCTTTGTATAAATTTCCCACAAAATTTAATGCTTCACATACAAGTTATAAGTAAGAACAAATAAGAAAAACTGGAGGGGTATACATGATATTTTCCCAAAATCATGTGGGGACCCTACGTGAGCTGAGTTGGGATGGGTTTAAATGTAAATCCAAGAAAGTGTAAGGGCCTTATTGTAACTTTTCCACAAATATTTACACTCTAGCACGATGTTTGTATACTAAATAAAAAAAAGAAAAAGCACAGGGGTTCAGTGCAAATACCCCTTTATTTGCACGCCAACCGATGACTCAGATTAATTCACTTAACTCCATCCAAAGGCTGATGCATGCATCGCTTTGCCCTTCGATCAGACAGTTAGGTTAGAAACTGGGGCAAGCCATTTGATCGAACAATAACTGCTGCTCGGGAAGAATGGGAAAGAATAGTTCTTCCCCCGTCCTTCGATCATCATTATCCCCTTCTTCCTGGGGTCTCGGTGATGATCTTTAACTCTACACATCTGGGAGGGCCTTCCGCAGCTGATGGTGCTCTCATGAAGATCCAGGACCCAATGATGGGGTCTTGGTAGGTTGAAGAGGTGCATGCACCTGGAGAGTCTTTGGCAGGTTCTAATATGACCCAGGAGGGGTTTGTTGAGCTTGAAACCTGCACAGAAAGATAATAGGGTTTGAGGCGATGGTCCTCGATCCGATCTAAAGATGAGATGCTCGGGAAATGGATGGAAAGAGAAAGGCTCCTGCGTATGGCAGAGGAGGGGCCTCGATTCTCTAATCCAGCAAGGACCGGGTTGATCTATGTGGGGGAAAACACAGAGTAGGTGATGGGGAAGGATATGGATGTGACAGGGGGGTCGTAACTGGTTTGAGTCACGATGAAAGTACCAGAGCCCTATCGGCTCCGGCAAATGGAATTATTAGATTTAGACCTAAGTTACTGGATTAAGCAATAAACTAACTACTAGAATGAACTTGTGATACTAAAATCTACATAAAATCGAAAAGGCTCAACTCTTATACCTGCTGGTGGGTAAGGAGCAGGGTGACCAGAGAGGCTCGCCATGGATCACCTCCGCTCCTCGCTCCGTCGCTTCCAAGCATGACTGAAGGACTCGCTGTCACCGGACCTTCACACTCACACATAGGGACACATGAAGAAGCTCCAGAGGGATAAAAAAGCAAAAGGTGGATATGGAGGCATATTTATAGGTGAATTTTGGTCGAGATTCTACGATCGATTGTGTGACGAGGAGAAGTGGTAGTTGGGGATTCAGTGATGGTCAAAGGCCATGGATGATATGGATGTACAAGGTTGTAAGGCTCGAGAGGAATGAGATCAAGATGAAGGCATGAAAATTGCGAGGAAACTGCTTGCTCGTGACTTCAGACAGAAGTTAGAAGGGTGAGGTACAGTTGTCCCTAGGTCAACAAAATGTCGCACCTTGTTGGTCCACGTGGACCAACCAGGAAATTCCAAGGCAAAAAACCTAGGAAAATAAATAAATAATAGTATAAGATATAATTAGTTTTTCGTTAAAACATAAAAAAATATTCCTAATTTTTTGTACTATTTATTACCTATTTTTATGTATTTGTATGAAGTGTTTTATTACATGTTATTTTATTACCAATATAGGAATATTCATCTATATTTTATGTATTTATTTTTATTCCATTTTTTACATTTTATCATTTTATACACCTATTTATAGATTTATAACTTATTTAAATAAGTTATAAATATATAAATAGGTGTATAAATATAGGTATTTCATCTATGTATTATTATACACTTATTTAATTTTTGTTATTTTCTATGGTTTTATTTTATTTTGAATATGTACATATGCTATAAATAATATTTACAAAATTATAAAAATAAAAATTCACAAAAATAATACAAAATAAATGAAGAATATTTTATTTGGGTATATTGTAGAATAGGGGTCAAAAGCTAACTCTCACATCTTAACTCAAATTTGAATGAAACCACCTTCATTAAATATCTTATTAAAAGTTATATACAATTAAACTGATTTTGATGAATTTGAGTTTCTATTGAAGAGATATGGGTCTGGGAGGTTTGGGTTTTGACTTTTTTATTTAGAGTATAAAAGATGCACTGTATATTATTTTTCTATGAAATCAATTTTGTATTTTTATCTACAACTTTTATGTTAAAGCTTAGAATGAATAATAAAGAGTAAAATAGGCCTCAAAAGGCAATTATTGGCCTATTTTGTAGGGTTTTCCAATTGTGTTTTCTGTACAATTCGCCACCCTATCTTCCCTACTTTATTTCTTGCCGACTGAGTCATTATGATGATTAAGTCTTGGTGGCTAGGGTCACTCAACACCTATGGCGCCTCATTTCTTTTTCTTTTCTTTGTTCTTTTCTTTTGGCAATAAATACAGTATTATACAATATTTTCTACTGTATTTTGTACAACTTATAGAGTATTTATTTTGGCAAATTAATGCTATGTACATGCATTTAGATAGGGTTTAAAGGCCAAAATCAAAGAATAAAGGTGATGAAATGAGGATTCATCACCCCCCCTATACTTTTCTTTGCTAGCCTCTAGAAAACACTTATGCTTATGAGTGTAGAAAAGAAAATGAAGAAAAAAAGAAATAACTTGGAATAATTTTTGACTTTTAAACTTGTCTAAGTAAAGTCAAAGTTTGGAGCTCAGAGAAGGCCTTTGGATTAACGGTGTATTCGGAACCACATGGAAGTCCGGAAGTGTGACATAACAACCTTTAGATTCCATATCCTATCATCCAGTCCAATTCACAGCCAGGTCAGAACCATCCTCTCAGTCGCATACTCTTTCTACATTGGAATGATAGAACCATGTGTGTGAATTTGTTCAGCTCTTCCTAAACAAAACCATAGAACCATCAAGTCAACTGCTCTTCTGGAAACTCATCCTCGTGAAGACATATATTCTCTTCTATGGTCAAGTGCTCCCGATCTTTACAACCGAATGGGGTAAGAAGTTAGAAGAATGGGAAGAGAAGCGGTAATGGACCAGTGTAGTATTCATTCCCTTGTGAAGTCAGTAGGTGTAACCGATTATTCACCAAGAAGCAGGCTTTTTCTAAAGCTCACATTTTTGTGAAATTTTTGGGTGTAGGCTTCTTTGGATATTTTCTTTGACTTTGCACAGCTTCTACATTCTTGCTTTTGCCCCGGTTAATATAGCATCTTTTGTTCCACCCATTTTTTGAGGTCTTGGAAAAAGGTGCGCTGATAGACCATCCCTCATCTAAAGTATTGTTTCAATTCATTTCCAGTCTTTAGATATCATTGTTACCAAAAGAAGTGGGTTAGAGTATTGGTGTCTGCAATCCCCAAGAATGATTCATGAGCCACCCTTGATGAAGCTGCCTTGCATCGTCCCAACTTAGACTCCAAGATTTTTCAACTGTCCATCTGACTTGAGCTAAGCACTAGCTGTGAGGTTTCCAATCAAGTCACTATCTCAAGAATCTTACCGATGATATGAAGGGTTCTATTTAGGCACATTGAATTGACTCATGAACATAGTCTTTTGTAACCTAAATAATTAAGTCAAGGCGAGCTGAAACATCTCCACATCTAGTCCCCAATGGGTTCTTCAGAAATTAAGTGTATTAAGGTCTATTTAAAGCTCCAATCTTTAGACTATATTTGGACTTGCTCAATTGTCAAGGTTATTTAGAAAAATGTGAATGTTATGTACAATTGCAAGAAAAGATATTTTTGTGATGCAGTTTTCTAATTTTGAACTTTTTATAGATTTTTTAATAAAGTTTTGCAATTTTTTAGCAGTTTTTGAAAATATTTTACAAATGTTTTTGGGATTTTTCAAAACAAACAGATTTTCTAAAAAAAGAAGGAAGCAACTATTTACACGGGAGTGCTTCTTAAAAATTTACAAGAATTGAGGTTTAAAGGATTTACACAAGAGTTAGTTGCTTTTATAGACATATATATACAATTGGTGAAAATGTTTATTTATTAAGATGACATATATATTCTTCAACTTATTTGAAAATGATTTTTCAACAAATGTTGAAAACTATAGTTCAAAATAATTTTTGCAAATAATTTCTATAAACATTTGAAAATCATTTGTAAATATTTTCAAATAATATATATATATATATATATATATATATATTCAAAATAATTTTGCAACCGTTTTCCAAACATTTGCACATAGATTTCCAAAGCATTTTATTTCACACAAAGAAAAGAATTTTTTACATACCAAACATTTTTACCAAGGTTGAAAACATTTTACATAATGTTTTCAAAATTTTCCAAAAGATTTTCAAATAGATTTTAACGTTATTTTTCAAACATTTTGCAAAACAATTTTACCTGATTGCTTCTCATATAAGCTAAGGAGGATGGTGTAACAATAGTTGACAGTCTTTCCATTCTCGGTCGTTCCCTTCCGCTCTCTTTATAGGGAGGAAAACAATCACTGTGATGTCTTTTTGACATCTGATGAGTCGTGGGAAGCGACGAATAAGCAAGCAAGCGAGCAACGACCCAACGAGACCGAGCTTGGCGAATACTTTCTTTATACAGATAGCCCAAGATCAAATCAAGAAGGTTGATATTCATCACTATATATGGAAAAAGAATTGAGTAATAATATACATCTTTTTATTAGTTGATTTTATGAATTAGATATGTGTATAGTATTTTAGCCATATTTATTGTGAAAATATGAAAGCATAAGTTATGTCTAAAGTATATACAACGTATATACGTCTCCCTATACTTAGATTGAGTTATGTACTCATAAATCAGAGGAAAAGAATAGACATAACTCGTACTATGTATAAAAGAGCCTATACTTAATGACTAAAGAATAATGAATAAAAGACTGAGAAGTCGACCGTCCCCCCAATACTTAGGATCAAATAATCTTAAGTATAGCAGACTGTACACAAGGTAGGGATGGTCGAGGGTGGGAATAAACAACTCAACGATTCGACCTGTCTCCCCCTATATTTAGGGTCAGATATCCCTAAGTATAGATGGGAATATTAACAAGAGAGGAGACATATGGTGAGACCAGGAATAAGTATGTGAAGTCACTCATCTCCCCCTATACTTAGGATGAAGCATATCCTAAGTATAGAATCAATGAATGAGGAAGACAGAGGAGAAAATAGAAAATTCAACAGAAAAAAAGAAAGGAAGAAAAGAAGAAAATCAAAGAAAGAGTTTTAGAGTAGCATTATCTGAATCTTCCGATGCTGCTGATGTTGTGGATGCTTCTTTATTGCATATTACTTAGACAGAATCGACAACGACCAAGAAAGTGTCATGCTCGAGGTACATCTTCAATAGCCGACCATTGACGATGAATGGTCGTGCGTCAGGCGACAAATCTGATATTACAATGCTTCCATTATCACACACTTCTTGCACTCTGAATGGCCCTGTCCATTTACTCTTTAATTTTCCCGAAAATATCTTCAACTTTGCATCAAATAGCCACATTTTCTGTACAGTGTCGAAGGTCTTTCATCTGATGTGCTGGGCATGCCACTGTTTAACCTTCTCCTTGTACATCAATGTTTTATCATATGCATAGTCTCGAAATTCCAAGAGCTTGTTCAGATCCTCTTTTCTCTTCTGGCTACCCTTTTGTGAGTGCAAATGGCTGATATTGATTGCCCATAATGATTTGTGGATCAGTTCCACGGGCAGATGGCATGACTTTCCATATGCGACAGTAGGGTGACATGCCCAAGGGAGACTTGTAAGCAGTTCTATATGCCCAAAGGACGGAGTCCAAGTGTTGGGACCAAATTTTTTAGTCCGGCTTTACAAGCTTATGCATGATTGTCTTGATTTCTCTGTTTGACAATTCGACCATGCCATTGGTCTGGGGATGATAAGGAGACACAACTCGGTGCTCGATGTCGTACTCCTTCGTTAATTTCTTGACCTCTTTATTAATAAAGTGACCACCCTCGTCTGATGTCAGTATCTTAAGAATCCCGAACCACGATATGATTCTCTCTCTCTCAGAAACCAACAAACTGTATGGTTGTCTGCGGCTCAGGCGGGGATAGCTTCAACCCAGCGACTCACATAATCAATGGTAAGAAGGATGTGCTCATATCCTTGACTATTGGGAAAGGGTCCCATGAAGTCGATGCCCCAAGCATTGAATACATCTGAAATCTAAATGAACTTCAGGGGCATAAAATCTTTAGCTGTAAGGGTGCCTTCCAATCTCTGATAGTCAGTGTAGTGTTTCACAAATGTTGCAGCATCTTTAAATAGTGTCGACCGGTAGGGGCCACACTGCAGTACTTTCGTTGTCGTTTTATCTCTAGAGTGGTGTCCACCAGAATCGAGCGAATGAAAATGCTCAAAGACACTATGATGCTCCCCCTGAGGAAAACATCTACGCCAAATGCAACCTACTCTTTCCCTGAATGAAAGTGGGTCTTCCCATTGGTAGAAATAGATGGTGGACAAGAATTTGTCCTTCTTGTTCTTCGTCCAAGCTTGTGGAACTACACCGGAGATGAGGTAGTTCACAATATCGGCATACTAAGGGAATGAATCCATGGCCAAAATCGACTCGTCAGGAAAGGTGTCCGTGTTGGGTGCACTTCTCAGCGATGGATCTTGTTGTTTAATTATGGAGAGGTGATCTGCTACCACATTCTGAACCCCAGGATTGTCTTTGATTTACATGTCAAACTCTTGGAGGAGAAGGATCCATCTGATCAGTCTAGGCTTGGCATCCTTCTTATGCTGTAAGTATCGGATATCAGAGTGGCCAGCGTAGATGGTGACTTTAGATCCTAGCAGATAGGATCTGAACTTCTCAAGGGCGAATACCACAACCATCCATTCTTTCTCTATGACAGTGTAATTTTTCTGAGCTTCATCTAGCATTTTGTTGGCATAGTGAATGTCATAGGATGCCTTGTCTTTTCTTTATCATAGAACAACCCCAACTGCAAAGTCTGACGCATCTTTCATGATCTCAAATGGAAGAAACCAATCTGGTGACTATAGGACTAGATCTTGAGTGATGAGCTCCTTCAACTGATTAAATGAAAGGAGAACCCGTTGATTGATGAATGCATGATTCTTACTCTTTATTCTTTTATTTTAGCTATTTATCTTGTCAATGCATCATGTAAATAGGTATAAATACAATAAGTTAGCATTCAACATGTATAAGTAAACTTTGTATATTTAGCATGTATTTGTGCAAAAATAAAAGAATAAAGGAAAAGAAAAAGGAGGGAGCTATTTAGAATAAATACAGAGTGACCCGAACCCCAAGAGAAGGTCGATCCTTGACCTGATCACCAAACAAAGTAAGAAGAGAGAGATAGAGCCTACTCTGTATTGTACTTATTACTTATATATGTAAATAACTATTCTGGATAAAAATAAAAATAAAATATTGTTTTTACCTCCTTGAATATAGTCTTAAAAATAAACCAAAAATAAAATAAAAATTAGAAAAGAAAATAAAAATAAAATCCTTCTTACTTGTACAAAATACATGTATATAGATAGCATCCCCTATTTATTTCAAAATTGTACATAACTCATTAAAATAAAATAAAAATTATTTTATACTCCTAAAAATATGTTGAAAATAAATAAAATACAAAATTGGGGTATTATTTAAAATTTATAAAATAAAAATACTTGTACATAATACATAGGTATATTATACCTGCATATAACACTAGATATTGTATATACAAGATTTATTTTTCTTAAAAATAATTAAAAATAAAAAAAATAGTTTAAAAAATAATAAACATGTCTATTTTATATACTTTTTATTTTAAAGTCATTTACTATTTTTTATTTATTTTGAAAATATTTTGTAAAATCCTTTTTTCTGATAGGCCAGGACCAAATGTTGACCGCGGGTCAACGACCTCTTCCAGGCTTGACCCGACCCGACTCTGCTCGCCGGAGCTTCTTCTCCCCCTTTTCCCAGTCGGATCGTGCCACCTCTCGCCCTGATTTTTCACCATTGCTTCTCCTTGGATCCACGACCCTCACGGATCCCTAGGAAGGTGCGGATCTTCCTAGGGTTGCACGCTATTGCCCGATCATCTCTCAACCTTGGGAAGCCTACATAGCATCTCCTTCGACCTCCTGGCACTGCAACTTGTTCCTCGGTTGCTATTCCACCTCTTGGCACCTTTGGTTGAGTGACAGCTTCCAGAGGCTACCCATGGAGCGGAGTTTGGTCACGTGGATCACGCAGCTCACTCACGTGGCCGACGAGCGCCGCCATGTTGAGACTCCTGGCCTTCCACAGCCTGGTCGAGGCCACAACCCTGCCGACCACCTTTGCTTGGAGCTCAGGAACTCGTTCCAACCTTCAGGTATCCCTCACATCCCTTCCATTTTCTTGGTTGATTCACTCACTTCATTTCGCATCGTCGCACCTTCATCTGCTCAGCTCCGATCGTCGAAGCCTAATCTCACATTCACACATGTATCAATCGAACCCCCTACGAACACTTACCTACGCACCATAGCATGATCACCCTTAGGATCGACCTTCTGGTCGGGATTAGGGATGCGACTCCCCTCCTTCACCTTCGCCGGGAGTCAAACTCCATCCACCCTTGTTTCTTTGCATTTTGCTCAGCAATAACCCTCGTCGGAGCTTCGCCTTTGAGCGGTGTTCCCACTGCTGGTCTTGGAGTGCGCTGGGGACCCTCATTCGACCCTCGACCACCCAAGTGGAGCAGCTCCCGATGCACCTCCACCACGATGGTCATTCGGCCATTCCCCTTCGCATCGGAGCTTGCCACCAGACACAGATCACCTTCACGACACTCAGACCCCTTGAGTGAGCTAATCAGCCCAGCGGATCTCTTCCAGTCGTCGATTGAAGTTCACCTGGAGGGTGTTTTTCCCCCATCCTCGTCTACCGCTGGATGTACACATCCCTGCCAGATCACATCACAACCTCCCAATAGAAAGCTGCCGCGACAGTTAGATCAGAGCTGTAGCACCAGATCCAGCCACATGTCCGCGACATAGTCTGCACCGTCAGATCAGTAGGTGGCAGACATCAGAGCCATACGTCTACGACCTCTTTAGCGTGCGCCATGTGCCCGAGCTTGGGTATATTTGATTTTTACCCTTGCACTTTCATGTGTAGCTATTTAGTCCACTAAATAAATTTGTAGTTTAACTAATTTACAGTTTGGACCTCGAACTTTTACTATTTGCATTTTTGTCCCGATCCACTGAACTCACGTGTTGTCTTATGTGCTTGGATGGTGTATTTGCATGTTATGCCCTTGTGCTTTTGACTGTTATGCTTTGAAAAGAAACTTTTGGGTATTTGCAGTTATACCCTTGTGCATGATTTATTGAGCATGTACGTGAATTAGTCAGGCAAATTGTAATAGTGGCCCTGTTCTTTTCACGTGTGTTACATTTTGGCCTGGAAACTTTTTAATAATTGTAAATAGGTCACTTTATTCTTTGTGTTTTGTTTTGAGTCAAATAATTACTAAATAAACTCCAAAAATTCCACAAAAATTACAGTTAGCTCCTGCTAATGTGTAATATTTATGGTAATTTTTATGACTTAATTAAGTTTTGTTTGATATTTTTTAAAAATAAAAAACCTTTAAGAGTGCTCTATCTATTTTATAAAATACAAAAAATATAAAATTGGCCTTAAAAATTCCATAAAAATTTATGTATGTTTATTTTTGTGTGTTTTCATTTTAGTGCAGTTTTTATTGCACTATCTTTTATAAAAACCCTAAAAAGCTAAAAAATCTAAAAATCTTATAAAAATCATTAAAAAATCTAAAAAAAAAAATAAAAAATAGGATTTCAGTTGTTGATGTAGATATTTTTATTTGCTTTTTCATAAAAATCACATTCAGGACTTTAAGGCATTTTTGATATTTTAAACTTGCCTTTTAGTAGTAGCTGTACATTGTTTCCCTATTTTGATTTTGTTTTAATTTTATAAAATCTTATAAACATCAGAAACATACCATAAAACCACCAAAAATATTTGCATATTCGAAAAGTATAAAAACATTTTTATTTCCCATTTTGAGTGTTTTTAGTCTTAATAAAAATTATTGAATTGTGTTTTTACCTTGTTCCTTTCATTTGCTTTGCTTTTTTTTTTACTTTAAAAATATAAAAAATATTGCAAATTAAAAACCACCTAAAACATGCCTTTTACTTTATTATTAGGACTACTTCGTAGGTTTCACTCGTGCTCCTTGTGTTCGACCCTGATCGCTATACCAGGTTAAATAAATAGCAGAGATCGCTGACATTCACGTATTTTGATTAATTTATTCTGAGTGGTTTCTTTATTTTCTTGTTGATTGTGCTTCACGGTTTGGATCACAATGGCCTCTCGAGATTTATCTGATACCTTAACCCGAGTTGCGAGGCACAATCATCACTAATACACATTAAACTCGGTCTCCTTGCATAACAATTTTGTAAGAGATCAGGCGATGTGGCTGAAGTCTTTGATGAATCTCATGTAGAAACCCACGCACCCTAAGAATGACCTCAAATTTTGGACAGTCTGAGGTGGCTATAAACTGGCAATTACATCTACCTTTGCAAGGTCGTCTTCCATGCCACGTTTGGAAACGATGTAACCCAGCACAATCCCTTATTTGATCTTAAGTGGCTCTTTTCCCAAGAAAGCACAAGATTGACTTCATGGCATTTCTGAAGTACTCTATCCACGTGCTCAAGACGGGAATCAAAACTTTCACCAAAGATGGAGAAGTCGTCCATAAACACCTTGAGAAAACTGCCCACCATCTCGGCGAAAACTGCAAGCATGCTTCTTTGGAATGTAGCATGTGCGTTGCACAAACCAAAGGGCATTCTCCTGAAAGCATAGGTGTCGAATGAGCAAGTGAAGATGGTCTTCTCTTGGTCTTCTAGGGAGATTGCCACTTGGTTGTACCTGGAGTACCCATCCAGAAAGCAGAAGAACTCCTTGCCAGCTATCCTCTCCATAACTTGACCGATGAATGGCAAGGGGAAGTGGTCCTTCTTTGTTGTTATATTGTGACGGTTGTAATCAACACACACATGCTAGGATGTCAGTACCTGAGTAGAAATCTCCTCTCCTCTATCGTGTGTAACCACTATAATCCCGAATTTCTTTGGAACTACATGTAGAGGGCTCACCCATTTTGAATCAGAGATGGGGTAAATGAAGCCTACATTACACCATTTCATGATTTCTTTCATGATGATGTCCCACAAATTTGGGTTCAATATTCTTTGAAACTCTCGGGATGGCTTGGCATCTTCATCCAAATAGATATGGTGTGAGCATAGAGCAGGATGTATCCCGCGGAGATCTGAGACGTGCCAACCAAGTGCCTTACGGTTTTTCTCTAGAACCTTGAGAAGTCGAGATTCTTGATATTGGGTCAACCTGCTGATGATGATGACCAGATACATCTTCTCTACACCTGCAAGGAAGGCATACTTAAGGCTTGCTGAAAGTGGCTTTAATTCTGGATCTGATCTGGCTTGCTTCTCGGTCACTTTAGAAACTGTGCTAGTAGGCGGATGATCTGCCATGACTTTAGAGGTGTTGTTCTCCTCAGTGGCTTGTTGTTCTACTGACAATGTACCAAACAGATATGCAATGAATTCATCATGTTCGGACTGGCATGAATCGTCCGAATTAGAAAGATGCATCAAAAAATTGAATTCTGTCTCCCAAGTGATATCAGAGCTTGTGTCGACTGTGCTTTACAGTCTTCCATAGGAGAGACGATTTCTACGGTCCATGTATCATTCAAGGAGAGTTCTGTATCTCTGATTTCTGCAATAAAGTCACAGTCGGCTTCAGACGTTGCTGCATGACTTTCATCAGATACGAATTTCATCTCACTGACAATGTCTATGGCAACTCTGTGATGGCTCGAGCTGAATGTGATCTTCCTAGACCCATAGTCAACCACGGCATATGCGGTGCACAAGAATGGTCGTCCAAGGATAATTGGGGTCTGAAGTAATAGTGTAGGAGAGTCTATATCAAGGACTACAAAATCAACTAGAAATGACATGTCTTGCACCTTTATGACAACATCTTCCAAAAGACCTTGGAGTCTCTTAATGGATTGATCAATGAACCGAAGGATCATGTGTGTCTGCTTGAGTGGACCCAGGCTAAATTCTTACAATAATGATAAGGGAAAGATGTTGATGGAAGAGTCGTTGTCAAGCAAGGTTAGCTCGAAGACTTGGTCAAAAATTTTGCATCTGATGAAATGTGCTCCTTTGTCTTGCTTCTTTTGAGGGAGATGGCTGATTGCTGCAACTGTGCCATGGTAAGGACATGTTTCTCCACTTGTTGGCGTCTATTGTTGCGGTTCGACCGACGCTTGTTTGTACACGCTTCCTTCAATATTTTCTTAACTGTAGGCACATATTCCATGGCTTGCATCAATGGTAACTCAACAATTAATTTTTAAGAATATCCATAACTCCTGGGTTAGACAATGCACCTTTTCAATTTGTATTTTTTTGGATTTTTGTATTGCATCAGGAAAAGGAATATTTACAGAACTGAAATCAAAAGTGTTATTTATTTACAATAACATTCTTGTCCACAGTATTCTGTACATCTGGTCTGCAGAAAGGTGTACATTCTAGAAATGAAAGTGTTACTACTGGTGGACGTGCAAAAAGTGTGGTCTCCGCTCCGTCGGCTAGTGCTGGATCGGTTGCTGGTGTTGGCTCCTCCATGGTTGGCGCGACTTCACTTTGACTGCGATCATCTTTTTGGTCTTTTTTATTTTCTGATTTTTTCTTCTTTTTGTTGATGCAAAGGTGGTGGATGACAACTAGCATGACTCCTCCTCCATCTTCCTCACCCGAACCAGGATTTGGCATGACTGATGTAGAAAATGACGATTCACCTAACAAGGTTTTATTCTTCCCTTTGCTTGCGGCAGATGGAGGCAATGTCCTATCATTACTGAGAGTGATCATTAGATAATGCAAAATTACAATTATCTGACTCTACAAGCCCATGTTGGACATCACATTCTACCTGTTCTTTCCTTTTAAAGTTATTGGGATTTGCCTCAACCTAAGGTGGGATAGGAGTTTTCGTGGCTATTAGGTCATCTAGCTTTTTGGTCATCTCTGCAAGACCCTTTACTAATTGGGCCAAGCGATCATGGTTGGGGTTCACCGAACTGCCTCGGAAGGTTCAACGTGCTGACCACACTGTGGTTGATGGTTGGGAGGCTTTGGTTGGGACTGCTGATGTGGTTGCTTAGGAGGGGAAAGTTGATACTATTGGTATGGAGGAGGGGGGTACTGCTGCTGTCCAACTATGTACTGATGGTGCGATTGCTACTGACGGTACAACGATTGTTGATAATACGGTGACTGTCTCCACTTGCTTTATATGATGGAGACATGTGATGCTGATATTGAGGCTGAGGCTGAAAGAACTGTGCAAAATGACCACCCTAAGGTTGGTGGTACAACCGATTGGCTGGTGGCAGGCCTTGGTGTTGTCCCGCAAGATGGGTCAGCTGCGCATCGTTGCTCCAGACACCATTAACTTCCTGGATCAAGGGTAACAGTGGGAATGCTAAATCAGAAGATGGGAGGTAATTTGGCTGGTACACCACCATCTGTTGCTGTGGCAGGGCCTACACATAGTACACGTGCTGGATCGTTGGTTGCTGCAGACTCGATTGAAGTTGCTATGGCGGTGATGGTTCATCCTTCTTCTTAGCATGAGTCTCTGATGATGGTGTTGCCGACTGACACGAACTAATGGTACTCACCACCAGCTCCAACTGCTTGGTGATTTGGTCCAGCTTATCCATATTATTGGATCCTATGTTCGATGACAGTGAGGTTTTCAAGATCCTGTGACTTCTTCTAAATAATGTCAACCTTAGAAAGATGGCCCCCAATGATACTGAGGTTGGAGCTCTCATTTTTCTCTGCCTCATGAGATGTTTCCATGTGAACTGGCTTGTGGAGGACCTGAGGCTGTCTTTGTTAAGCACGTGATGAAGAGAGGGCAGCCTCTCCCTCGACCATTTCTTCAAAGATATGACATAACCACATCTTCATCATTGTTAAAGTGGGATCCCCCATAGGCAGCATCGACTAGTCTCTAGCTCTCTACATTCAGGCCCTCAAAAAAGTGTTGGATCAGGCTGGTCCTCGATATATCATGGTGGAGACACTTCTCCTACAAATTAGTGAATCGCTCCCACTCTTCACGAATTGACTCGTGAGAATCTTGAGTGAAGTTGATGATCCTGGCTCGCATCTGGTTGAGTCGATCGAGAGAGTAATAATTGTGAAGGAATACATATTTAAGTTCCTCCCAGGTCATCATGACCTTTTCCCAAATGATTGACCCAATATAGGGCCTTGTCTTGGAAGGTGAAGGGGAACACAGTCATCTTGACTACACCTAACGAGATGTTAGTGTAGTGGGTGGTTCTACAGGTGCAAGAGAACTGCTGCAGGTGAATGTACAACTCCTCATTTCTATTCCCATGAAATGATGGTAAGAGAGAAAGGAACTGGGGTTTAAGCTCGAAGTGAGTATGGATCGGAGGGATGCGGATCCACTCGTTCATCTAGCTGTCTCTCAGGATTATATGTCTCCTTTAGCGTTAGTTTTGGGTTCCCATTCCTTGGTTACTCTTTTTCCTAATCTGGATCATCACAGGGTCCTTCTCCACCACCTCCTCCTTGATAACCATGGAATTTCAACAGTCGTATGATTTCACAAGATGAAACTGCAGTCGGTGCGTTAACCACGCAAGAGACTGTGGTCAATCAACAATTAACCCACGATATAATAATGGTAATGAATAGAAAAAATGTGAGATAAAATTTATTATTCTCTACAAGACTAAGTGTATAACAAGCAAGCATGTAGAGGTTGAACAACATAGAGCAAAACATGTAGCCTACGATTATTGCTAACAATGTGTAGTATGCATAAACATGTCTTTTATCCTTCTTTAATTATTTTTGTGGGTTTCTACTTTTATATATTCCTTTTTTTTAATTTTAGCTTTTATGTATGATATATATATATATATATATATTAATTTTCTAATTTTTATATTTTCCTTTTCTTTTTAATAAATAATAGACTATATAAGGCTTTATATATACTATATAGAGTAATATAAATATAAATACTAGTATAAATAAATAAAATACAACAAATAAATTATTTTTGGGTTTTATATATTTGTCTAATGTTTTTGTGATTTCTTTGGAATTTTACTATTTTTATGCACTTTTAAAGTAAAAAATATCCCGAATCAGGGATTAAATAATAGACCGAAATTGAAATGAAGATTAAAAATAGCAAAATAAGTCCAAAATTCATCAAACCAATTTTGATAGATAGATAATAATATAAATAAAATTCAGAATTAGAAAAATATGTTTTGGGGATTTTTATTGATTTCTAATATTTTTTGTTGGATTTTAGAGCTTTTTAATTTTTAGTCATTTTCTTTTTCTACTTTCAGGATTTTTGGTCTGGAGATAAAATATGCAAAAATAAACAACATATATTTTTTGACATTTTTCAAAATATTTTTCTATTTGTTGGTATTTTATAAATTAGTCAGGGACAAAAATGTCATCATTTGAATTTTAATAAAGAGTAAAAATGCCCAAAATGGTAGAATAAAAATGGGACTGAGAAAATATATGCTAGCAGGCATATAACCCTATTTATTTCATAATTTTTAGAGCACAGGTGCTATTTTTAATAAATGAAATCCAAGCACCAAAAAAACATAAACTAGAAAGGGTGTTTTTGCAAATAAAATAAACAACAAGGGCTAAAGTGTAACGTATACTAAGTTTTTTTGGATTAAGCGGCAATACAAGAACCCTCAAGGTACACTTGCAATTTGCCCAACTTACGTGGTACAACACGAGAGCTGAGCTGGACTGGACCATAGTGTAATATGCAAAAAATGCAGGGGTCTCTATGCAAAATGTCCACACTTATTTAAACTATATATTTTATTTACAAAATTACCTAATTAATTAATTAAATGGTAGGGAGAGATTTGCAATTTACCCTGATTAAGCGCATCATCGAATGACACAGAGTATTTACTTACACATGTGGCATGCCCTGAAGACTAGATGATGCTTCGCTAATCTAAGGTGTTGATGTGATCTTGGGCTTCATCAAATGGCTGAGCGGTGCACGATTGAACGATCAGGATTAGAACTGGGTGGCCACCTCGATCTGATGGTCATTGCTATCCACGAAGAACAAGAAAGAAGGACCTCCACCTCGAACTTCATTGTGTGAATCCTCGCTCCTCCAACGGTCGCTGATGCAATTCTTGGGCTCTACACATCCGGGGAGGTTCTCCGCGGCTACTGATGTGCTTAAAAAGCTCCAGGACCCAACGATGTGGTCCTAGCACATCGGGGAAGAAGGGGCACGTGGAGACCTTCGTCCAAGTTCAAATCCAACCCAAGAGGGGTCCATTTGGCACTGAACTTGCATGAAGATATTGCTCGGACCGAAGCGACTCGCTTCGACCAGAAATGAAGCTAAAATGCATGAATAATGAGGTAGATGAAGGGGGTCCTGCGAAGGGTGGCAGAGGACCCTCGATTCACTGATACTCCATGTATCAGGGGGGTTCGATGGGTGAATCAAATGGAGAACGTACAGAGGAAGGTAGTGGGGTGGAAAGGATGGTCGGAGATAGGTCGAGTCACAATGAAAACGTGACAAAGCTCGAAAGCTCCGGCAAGGTGTCCTAATTATTCTACGCCAAGTCATTAACAAAAACTCGAAATTAAATGTAGAAAATAAAATACATAAACTAAATCTACCTAGAACATGAAGAAAAGCAGTTCTTATACATGAGGATGGCTCAGGGAGCAGGGCGGCCGGAGCTCACCGTGGACCACCTCCAATCCTCGCTTCGACGCTTTCACCGACCTTCAAGGAATACACACAAGGACTCGATCAGGGGCTCTAAGAGGGATCAAACTTAGACGAAAGACCGGGAAACTTATTTATAGACAACGAGGTTCTGATGGACTTCGAGGTGAATTATTGACATGCTCGAGGAAGATCAATGGGATCTAAGGATCCGACGTGAGAGGATGTTATGATGGGAAGAGAATCCATGAAGACTCTAGGTGGTTCGATCAACATGGCGGCCTGGAAAAAATTGAGAAGAGGTGGGACTCGAGGCTCTAACAGGAGTCAGAACGAAAGATGGGTAGTTGACTGGGGGTCAACAGTCCCTAGAAGGTGGTTGGGCCACATCAACCACTACATGAAAAAACACGTTATTTTATTCGAAACTAATTAATTAAAAATTGTAAATGATTTTATTATTTTTTGGGTATAAAATAAAAAAATGTTCATTATTTTGTGAAGTATTTCAATATATTTTTATTTATTTATTAGTGTTGTTTACTACAAGTTAATTTTTAAGGGTATATTTATAGCCATATTCATCTATGTTTTGGTTATTTAATTTTTTTGTATATTGGATTTTATTATTTTATTCTCCTATTTTATATATTTATAACTTATTTTTATGTATATAAATATATTTTTATTATATTTTATGATGTTATTCATATACTTAAATAAATAAGGGTATAAATTATATATGTATAAGTATAGGTATTTCATCTATGTATTATATATATTTTTATTTTTATGTTTTCTTTATGGTTTTATTCCAGTTTTAATATGTACATATACTACAAATAATATTTAAAAATTATAAAAATGTAAAAATATAAAAAATAATAAAGAATAAATAAAATGAATATTTTATTCAGGTACATAGTACGATCGGGGTCCAAAACCTAACTTTCACATATTAACACCAAAAAATATGACACCACCTTCATTAAATATATTATTAAAAGTTATATATAATTAAAGGTGTTTTTTGCATTTTTTGAGTTTTTATTTAGGATATATGGGTCTGTGAAGTTTGGGTTTTAGCTTTTTACTCTATGTGTAAAATGTACACTGTATATTATTTTTGTGCAAACTCAATTTTGCATTTTTCTTTATATTTTTATCTACAACATTCATGTACAAAGTTTCTTTATTGATGTATAAATAATAAAGAATAAAATGGGTCCCAAAAATGAATAAATGATGAGTGAATAAATGGGATTTTCATTGTATTATTGGCCCTTATCTCCCCCTACTTCATTCCTTGTCAACCAATTCTATTCTGGACTTGGTCACGGGGTCTAGGGTCATAAAATACCTTTGGTATTTTATTTTTTTCTTTTCTATTCTTTATTCTATATTTTTTACATTAAAAACATTATTTTATATACAATAATTGGAATAAATAATGAATATTAATATGTATAAAATAATGTTATTTACATGCATTAGTTAGTGTTATTAAGGCCAAAATGATAGAATAAAGGTATTGAAATAGAGATTCATCACCCCCTATATTTGCCTTTGCTAGCCCCTAGAAAACACTTATGCAATAAGTGCAGAAAAATAAAAGCAAAGAAAAGAAAAAGAAATAAAGTGGATTAAATTTAATTCTCAAACTTGTCTTCACAAAATCAAAGTTTGGAGCTTAAGTCAGACCTTTGGAATTTTAGTGCAGTAGGAACCTTATTGGGAATCAAATTTGAAACACAACATCCTTCGAGAATCCCAAAACTCTGCTTGTCTCCTCAATAGCCAGGTCAGAATACTCAACCCATATGCAAACCCTTACGACTATGAATCTCACTTGTACATTGAATATGATAGTGGCTCTTCCCAACTGAAATGACAAAGAGATTGACTTCTCCAACATGACAACCCAATGATTTCCCAATCCAACAACTCTTTCCTCGAGGAGCGGGGTATTCCCTTCTAAGTTCAAGTGACAA
This sequence comes from Ottelia alismoides, assembly GCA_037367405.1. Classification (NCBI taxonomy): domain Eukaryota; kingdom Viridiplantae; phylum Streptophyta; class Magnoliopsida; order Alismatales; family Hydrocharitaceae; genus Ottelia; species Ottelia alismoides. The sequence goes on from JAZKJV010010743.1 coordinate 370,837, forward strand.
CCAACTCAAGAGGAAGGGGTGAAGTGAAGAATGGATGGTAGCCGATGTAGCTACCTATCCTAGGATGCTTGACAAGTGTAGTCAAGTCACCTAGCTGCAGGCTCACAAGATATGACTTTGAAGCTCAAGCTTGCTTATTGACTATACAAATATATACATTCCGACAAGCGTTTTATTTTCAATCAGGCTTGTCCACTTTTTTTGGAGTTTTTGCTTTCTTTTTTTTTTGAAATACCATATACAACAACATTTACATAAGGAGTTTTTCCTCTTGAGCCAGTAGACTATCCCTCTTTTGAAGCATTATTACAACCCACACTCTCTTGTCTTTAGAAGTCGATGCCACTAGACGGGTTGGGGCGCACTTCCCTCCCTAGACGAGGACAAATGTTTCCACTTGTGTGCGTCTCATACCAGCAAATATAATCCCTCACCATTCCAACTGAGTTGAGCCAAGTGAATGGTGCAGGTGTCAAGGTTAGGTCATTATCAATAAGAGCTGTGTGTGATCCGAAATACTCTACTTAGGAAGTTGAGAATACATTGGACCAAGTCTTAAAAGTCTCAAAGTATTAAGTCAACTAGACCTGAAGTACCTTAATTCCAGTTCCTATAAAGTTCATGTGATTAGGTAGATTCAAAGTCCAACTAAGCTACAATCTTCAGATTTTACTTAGACTTGTTCAATTATCAAACTCAATCTGAAAAATGTGAATGCTATACAAATGTAATGTACAATGCAGAAAATATTTTTGCGATGCAGTTTTAAAAGTTTTGAACTTTTTATGGATTTTTTAAAAAGGTTTTGCAAATAGTTTTGGGATTTTTCGAAACAAAAGTTTTTTGGAATAAAAGTAGGTACATAAATTTACACGGGTATGCATCTTATTTATTTCAAGATTTCAAGTTTTTAAGAATTTACAAGGGATGTGTGATTATATATATATACAATTAATAAAGAATTTGAGTGTGATGTATATACTCCTCAAACTTATTTGAAAATTCTTTTACAAGTAATTTTGAAAACTATAGTCCAAAATAATTTATAAAAACATTTACAAACATTTGAAAATCATTTTGCAAAGGTTTTTCAAACAGTATATATAAATTTTTCAAAAAAAATGCAACCATTTTCCAAACCATCTGCAAATAGTTTTTCAAAACATTTTTATTTCACATAAAGAAAAGAAAATTTTACAAGCAAAATAGTATTACAAAGGTTGAAAATATTTTGCAAAATAGTTTTCAAAAAGTTTTTAGAAAATTTTTCAAACAGATTTTCAAACTATTTTTCAAACATTTTACAAAACATTTTTACCTGATTTATTAATCAATATATATATAAACAATTTAAGGGATAATAAGCATCTTTTTATTAATTTATTTAATTGAATTTCATATGTTTGTATATAAATAGTGATTTATCCATACTTATTAAAAATATGAAAGTATGAGTTATGGTTAAAGTATATACATAGTATATACAACCCCCCTATATTTAGCTTGAGCTATGTCCTCATAGATCGAAAAAGAAAAAGATAAGACATAACTTGTACTGAGTATAGAAAAGCCCAAAGGATACACGAATAAAGAATGAGGAGAGATCAAATGAATGAGAAGTCAATCGCCCCCTATACTTAGGATCAAATAATCCTATGTATAACAGACTGTACACAAGGCATGGATGGTCAAGGGTGTGAATGAACAAATTACAACTCAGACTGTCTCCCCCTATATTTAGGGTAAGATATCCCTAAGTATACACAAGAAGAGGAGATAGTGGAGGGGATCAAAGAATGAAAGAACTCGGAGTGCACACCCCCTATACTTAGGATAATGTTCGTCTTACGTATAGAAGACTGGCAAAAAGGGGCAACACGTTTTTGTAGATAAAGAAAAATAAAATTAAAATAAGAAAATATGAAAATATGAAAACTTAAAGGAAGAGTTTTTAATGACATTATAAGAATTTTGATATGCTTCTATGGTTGTGGATGCTCGTTCAATGCAAATTACTTTGGCAGAGTCGACAACGACCAGGAAAGTGTCATGCTCTAAGTAAGGCTTCAGTAACTGACAGTTGATGACAAATGGTTGTGCGTTAGGAGACAATTTTGATATCATAATGCTTCTGTTGTCACGCACTTCTTGCACTCTGAATGCTTTGTCCATTTACTCTTTAATTTGCCTGGGAAGATCTTCAAATTTGCATCAAATAGACACACTTTCTGTCCAGTCTCGAAGGTCTTTTATTTGATGTGTCGATCATGCTAGCATTTAACCTTCTCCTTGTACATCAATGTGTTATCACATGCATAGTCTTGGAATTCCAGGAGCCTGTTAAGATCCTCTTTTCCTTTCTGACCACCTCTTTGTGAGTCCAAATTTCAAATGTTGACTGCCCAAAATGATTTATGAATCAACTCCACTAGCAGATGGTATGGATTTCTATATACAAGATGGTAGGGAGACATGCCCAAAGGAGACTTGTAAGAGGTTCTGTACGCCCAAAGGACTGAATCCAAGAGTTGGGACCAATTTTTATTATACGCCTTTACAAGCTTTTGGAGGATCGTCCAGATTTCTCTATTTGACAATTCAACCATGCCATTGCTCTGAGGATAGTAAGGAGATGCGACTTGGTTCTCAGTGTCGTATTCCTTTATCAATTTCTTGACCTCTCTATTAATGAAGTGGCTACCCCCATCTGATATCAATATCTTCGAAACCCCGAACCACGAGATGATGTTCTTTTTCAGAAAGCGACAAACTGTATGGCTGTATGCAGCTTGAGCAGGGATAGCTTCAACCTTGTGACTCACATAGTCAACGACAAGAAGTATGTGCTCGTACCCCTAACTTTTGGGGAAGGGTCCCATGAAATCGATGCCCTAATACATTTGCAATCTGAATGAAATTCAGGAGCATTGAATCTTTAGATGTAAGGGTACCTTTCAATTTCTGACAGTCAGTGCAACATTTGACATATGTTGCGGAGTCCTTAAATAGTGTAGCCACCAGAGACCACACTACAATAATTTCACTACCATTCTATCTCCAAAGTGGTTCCCACCATATTCGAGCGAATGAAAATGCTCGAGGACACTATGATGCTCCTCTTGAGGGATACACTCACGCCAAATGCAGTCCGCTCCTTCCCTTAATAAGAGAGGATCTTCCCATTGGTAGAAATGGATGGTGGAAAAGAATTTTTCCTTCTCGATCTTCGTCCAATCTTGTGGAACTACACCTGAGACAAGGTAGTTCACAATATCGGCATACCAAGGGAGTGAATCCACAATAAGAATCGACTCATCAGGAAAGGTGTTTATGATGGGTGCACTGCTCAGTGGAGGCTCTTGTTGCTCAATTCTGGAGAGGTGATCTGCTACCACATTCTGAATCCTAGGGTTCTCCTTTATTTCCAAATCGAACTTCTATAGGAAAAGGATCCATCTGATTAGCCTAGGCTTGGCATCCTTATTCTGCTGTAAGTATCTGATAGCATAGTGGTCAGTATAGATAGTGACTTTTGATCCAAGCAGATAGGATCTGAACTTCTCAAGGGTGAATACTACAACCAACAATTCTTTCTCTGTCACAGTGTAATTTCTCTGAGCTTCATCTAGTGTTTTGCTGGCATAGTGAATGACATAAGGTGACTTGTCTTTCCTTTGTCTTAGAACAACCCAACTGCAAAGTCTGACGCATCCGTCATGATCTCGAAAGGAAGGGACCAATCTGGCAGCCGTAGGATTGGAGCTTGAGTGATTAGCTCCTTCAGCTGATTAAATGAAAAGAGAACTTGTTGATCAACATTGAAGTCAGTCTCCTAGCACAACATCTCTGTCAAAGGTCGGGCAATGCGGCTGAAGTCACAAATGAATCTCTTGCAGAATCCCACATGTCCCAGAAGTGACCTCACGTTTTTGACTGTCAGAAGTGGCTCTAAATTTGCAATCACATCCACCTTTACTAGGTCGACTTCCATTCCACGTTTGGAAATGACGTGACCCAGCACAATCCCTTCTGTGACTAAGAAGTGGCTCTTTTCACAAGATAACACAAGATTGACTTCGTGAAATTTCTGAAGTACTCTGTCTAGGTGCTCAAATCGAAATTGTCACCATAGACAGAGAAGCCATCCATAAACATCAAGAAAACTGCCTACCATCTCGGCGAAAATTGTAAGCATGCATCTTTGGAATGTAGCATGTGCATTGCACAGGACAAAGGGCATTCTCCTTAAAGCATATGTGTTGAACAGGCAAGTGAAGGTAATCTTCTCTTGGTCCTCAGGGGAGATTGACACTTGGTTGTAACCGGAGTACCTATCCAAAATGACGAAGAACTCTTTGCAGGCTAGTCTTTCCGATACTTGATCAATGAATGGAAAGGGGGAGTGGTTCTTCTTGGTTGTTGCATTAAGATGGTTGTAATCAACACATACATGCCAAGATGTCGGTACTCGAGTAGAGATCTCCTCTCCTCTGTCATTTTTAACCACGGCAAGCCCTGATTTCTTCGGAACTATATGTAGAGGGCTCACCGACTTTGAACCAGAGATGGGATAAACGAAGTCTGTGTCACACCATTTCATGATTTCCTTCATGATGATGTCCTATATGTTTGGGTACAGTCTTCTTTGGAATTCTCAGGACGATTTGGCATCTTCTTCTAGAAAGATATGTGATGAATCTGCATTTCATCATCTTTATTCATTTTTTTAGCTTAAAATCCCTTATAAAATACATGTATATAATACTAACCCCATATTCTTACTAACTTGCATCTGTTTGTAAATATTGTACACTTATTACCATTTTAGCCTAAAATAAATAAATAAAGATAGAAAGGAAAAACAAAGAAAAGGGAAAAAAAGGAAAAGAAGACTGGATATATGTAATAGATATAGGCTGACCCAAATCCCGAGAGAAGGTCAAGACTTAACCTGATCGACCAGGAATAAAGTAGGGGGAGATAGGGTCCTTAATAAAAAATCCAAAAAATTGTGTGATGTGTATATTTGCATACTTACACTATTTTATTTGTATATAAATTGACCTCAAACAAAATAATGTTCAAAACAAAAGTTGTAAATAAAAACGTGTCCTACATAATAAAGATGTTTGCAAAAAAATTATGTACATAATAAAAGCAACCACACCTGGAAAAAGCCACTAAGCGATAATTGAAAGACTAATTCTGTCTCCATATGAACTCAAATTGAATCAAACTCACTTCCATTGTATTCTAAATTAAATTATCTCTAAAATGGCTTTGATTTCATAATTTTTGGAGTTACAGTTGAACAGTCAGTTTTCTAGGGTGGTTTGTGCAATTTTACCATTTATTTGTACATATTGTATTTGTAAATATTTGTAAATATATTTACTAATTATTTAAAATAAAAATAAAAATTAAAGAACTATATGACTCTCTCTCTCTCTCTCCCTCATATGTACCATATATTTTTACCATTATATATTTGTATATAATGTACCATATGTATATAGTATATGTATATATAGTTGCTATTCTTAAAGAACAACCACAAAAAAATAAAAAATTATCATTTTTGATTCAATTTAATTAAGTGACGAAAATACAAAAAAACTAATTTTTGTAAATAATTTTAACTTTATGTCATTTCAAATTTTCTCTGTTATCTCTTATCTTCATTCAAAATTTCAAAAAAAAATCAAACTCCATTCTTTATCTATTAATATGACTCTCTCTCTCTCCCTCATTTGAACTAGATCAATCTTTAGTGAGAGGAGCCTTTTCTCCGAGAGATATCTTGTCACAGAGAGGTGCCTAGCCTCCGAGCCATCCGGTGACAGCGAGTCGGCCTTCGTCGAGGCGATAACGGTCTTTTCCGCTCCTAAGGTGAGATCCATCATTTTCTTCTTGTTTTAATCTAGGATTAATTTTAGTTTATTTTTTCGCATTTTTTTCTTTTTCTTGTTGTCATTTTCTTTCCTCTAGATCTTAGAATCTATCATCACGATCTGATTCGTCCGATTGAATTTTTCACCTTCACATCTTGATCTATTAACATTCTTTTTCTACCTCACGCAATCTTCCAACTCCGGCCACGTACGGTGGTCGGAGACGCGGATTCGATCCACATCGCAAGGATCCGCATCCACTCACATCTCCGTTTGATTTTTCATATTTTGAATAATCAGGACTGGGTCATCGTGCTCGTGTCCTCATTTGTTTATAAATAAAAAAATATAAAAAAACACAAAAAAATATATTGTTTTTCTTCCTAACATTTGTTTTGCAGGATAAAAAACAAAAATAATTAAAAAAAAAATTATTTACATTTTCTATTTCTAAAAAGTTTTCATTTCATTTCTGTTTTTACAATTGAAAATAAAATAATAAAAATAAAAAACAAAGGCAGCAGGGATTGCCCTCCAACCGCTGGCGGTGGCCGCCGCCATCGCCAGCCGCACAGGCGTCGCACCACCGTGCCCCCATGCACCACCCCGTGATCTCCTCCACACAGCCGCTGACAACCTCAGCCTCGTCGCCATTCTAAGGACAAGCCCGTGTCACCACCCTGGTGACTTGGGCATGAAGGAAGAGAGGGGTGGGGGGCAACGCCCCTTGGTGTTGAACAAGAACGAAGAACGAATGCTACAGTAAATCCTAGGGGGTTAATAAAAAATTCAAAACATTACCTTAAGCCCCCTGGAGGTCCTTTGAATTACATATAAGCTTGGACGAATTACATCCATGCCCTCTGGACTTCCAACATCTGCAGAAAACCCCACACTTCCTCCAATCACGCGCAATGCACTTGTTTCTTGGGTAAAATTGCGAAAACTTCAGACTTTTTATTTTCTTTTATTTTCTGATGCAAAAACATTGAATAATTGCATTTCAGTCCCTGTTGAACAGACTTTATTTTGCTTGTTCTTTTCATTGAAATAAACTTTTTTTTGCTCGATAAATTATGAAAACTTCATGTTACATTCCTGTCACTTGTCTCTTCATTGTACAATTTTTGCATTTCATTTTATTTTCATTTGTTATTATTAAAAATAAAAAACAGTGTCATTTTATCTTCCTGAAATTCAAAAATTCATAAAAAATGAATATTGCTCTAAAAGTTCCAAAAACATTAGATTAATTTTATTTTATTGTCTTTTAATTCTTATCCAATTTTGGTGCATTAATTCTTTTCAAAACCCCCAAAAATGAAAATATCAAAAATCTTTGAAAAATCACAGAAACTTCTACAAAAATAAAAAAAATCGTGATTTCACTTTCTATTTGTAGATATTTCTCTATATTTTAGCATAAAAATAATCTCAAGGAGTTTTGGGAATTTAAAATATTTTTAAATTGCAAATTACTCCAAGCTATGCGTCGTTTAACATTTTTGCCATCGTTTGATTTTTAGAAAAATACAAAAAAAATATTTGAAAATTATACAAAAATTCCCAAAAACATTTTAAAACCTATAAAACACAAAAATATTTTCTCTGTAATTTTCTTAGCATTTCTAACTATTTTGAAAATTACAGAAAGAGTGAAATTAAAAAGTCAAAAAAAATCACAAAAAAACCAAGATAGTTTGCATTTGAGTTTCCCTTTTTATTTTAATTGATTTTTGATTATTTGAATAATCATCGGGAATTGTAGCCTCCCTGAGTTCGATCTTGTTCCTATACAGTAAATAAGTAGCAAAAATTTCTCTCGCTTCATTATTCTCTTGTAATTGTTTTTATAGCTTGAGAAGAAAAAAAATGTTTGTTTGTTGCAGGATATTTGAGTTGCAACGATATATCAATAATTCAAAACCCGAAGATCCTATCCCAACAAAATGGTGCCATTGCCAGGGAGGCATGGCGAGGGTAGTTAGGTTTCTCTTTTAACCTGCTACCCTTGGTTGTATATATTTGTGTATATTTTTCCACATTCACTCCATTGTTCATATTCACTGCATTTGTTTTATTTTTCTTGCTCATATTTGATAGTTGTGTTTATGGCACATTCTCTCTGTTCCTTTTCTTGCGAGGGTCCACAGAGTGAAGGCGGCAAACCTAGGAGAGCCGAAGCACACGAGCGAAGCGGAGGCGGCTTGATTCTTCATCAAGCCCCAGGATAGCGTGAGAGGAGGAGGAGAAGAATTGAAGGAGACCAAAAAATTTAGACTTTATTTATTTATTTCCTAGCAATTGAACCCTTGTAAGTAGACATTCATTTATTGCGGGGTCTGTTTTGCCAAGTGCCGGTGCACTTGGGGGACCTCACCAGATTTGTTTTCATTACGTTATTTTTCTTTATTTCCCGCGGATTTCATGAGCTACCTATTGATTGAATTTATTAATTTGCTTGAGCTAGGTAATTAATTAGGTCCAAACACCCTAAACAAGAATTTCTGTACCCATATAATAGTGCGCAATTGGACTTAGTCAAATTAACATGTTCTTTCCCGTTAATAGAAGTTATTGTTAGGACGGTTCACTTGCATTTGCATATAGGTTAGTTTACTTTTCTGTATTTAAATTCTACGCAGATCACCCTGCATGTAGAGTGATGATGACAAGGTACGCATCTCTAACCCTTGCATGCATCATTGTGTTTAATCGCGCATTGGCATTTCCGATCTCCTTCCTTGTTTTCACTCACATAAACTAAAAAGGAAATTGGACACTCGGTAGGCGATTCATTGAAAATATTCAAACCAAGTGATAATTGCCTAAAATTCGAGATTGCTAAAGAAAACTCGACCCTAAAATAAACGTAAGGAAAAATAATTATTTTGGGGAGAGTAACCCTCGTGTTGTTTGATTTATCTACAACGAGAGCGCGACCCACACACTAGGATAGAACCACGCCCGAACTCTATTCAGACTATTGTCTTATGATTAGTTGTTCTCCAATGAGGACTTCACCGGGTAGATGGTAATCGGTCTTGGATTTCCTTAGCAGATTGGGCAGATCGGGTAGCCAGTAATCGGTCCACACTCATATTGGCTGGGAAAAACTAGTTGCGAGATTGGGGTAGTCTCCTGGGAGCATTGGGTTCCTAACAGCTCGCTTTAACCTCTCTGATGGATTGTATTCTCACCAAAATCTAAAATAGACAAGATAATTGACCGAACCTTCACGGTCTTCACATTGCGTTGAGTTGGTGAACTGGAGGTTTGTATTGTGTTTGATTTCTAGTGATAGAGATCATTCTGCGCAATTTTCTCCTTCATTCACTTTCACTCTTGCATTGACCTTCATGCTCTCGCATCCCGCCTATTGATTTCGAAGATGTCGGACCGGAGTATTTCTCGTTCGGACTTTGCAAACTCATTCTTCACTCCAAGTTGTTCACCTTCTATTTGGGGAGACTACTTCCCGAACATTCCTCTTTCTCCACTTCATCCTTCATGACATCCATAAACCCACTATTTGATATTGGATTTAATCTCAAATTCATATCTGAGACTCCATCAAATCTGAGCACTAATCGTGTGTCATGCACAATTTCAGAGTCAGACACCGGACACTTGATGCCACCAAAGAGAAATGGAGCCATGTCGGAGCAAAGCGAGATCAACAGCACCATGTTAGCCTTCATTCAGTCAATTCAAGTACAGTTAACAAAGCAGGCTAATTTTCAGACCACATTGAGAGATATGATTCTCGAGAGGAGACATTAAAGAAAAGATAGGAGAGAGGAGGATATAAACAACCCTGGAGGTGGGAATGGGGGAGAAGACTCTAACATAAAACATGAGGTTAAGCCTACATTAAAGGATGCTTATAATCCAGGGGTAGGATAAACAAATTCTTGGATACAAATCCTTGAGATTCATGGGAATTTCAAGCTTAAGCCTACTATTTTGCCTATTCTCCCAATAACCCATGTAAATATTAATGAAGAACCTTACATACACCTCCATCAGTTCGATCTCATATGTGGAACAATGCACTACCCAAATATCCCATTAGAGGTTGTGCAGATGACCACCTTTCTATTCAGTCTGATGGACAAAGCTTTATATTGGTTGAATCACTTGGGGAAGGTTATCACTACTTGGGAAGAGTCGAGGTCCACATTTCTGAACAAATATTATCTGCTCGGACAACTCAACCAAATGCGATCCTTGATTGCTAATTTCTCCTAGATGCCCAGGAGCCTATTCACGAGGCGTGGAAAAGATTCAAAGATCTGATGGAGAACTACCCTCATCATGATATTCCAACGACCAACCTTGTACAAAATTTCTTTGGGGGTTTAAGAATAAAGAATTAGAAGATGGTAGATGCCGCTTGTGGGGGGAGCCACTTCAACAAGGACGAGGATGTCCTTTATCAAATTTTTGAGAAGATGGCGGACAGTTCAGCAGCTCTTTTTTCTTCACGTGCTTTTCAGAAGCACCTCGTCACCTCCCCTACAGTGCCCACAAGGCTATCAATATGACGGCAACACATGAAGTTGATAAACTGGATAGCACTGACCTAGCCATCATTGGAAACCACCTATCAAAAGTGGACATAGTGTAAGATGAAGAACCTGAGAAGCGATCCAAGGAGCTTTATAAGCTTCAAGTGATCGAGTAGAAGATGAAGAACCTGGATAAGCTGGATGAGATAACAAAGCACCTGGAGCTTCTTGTGAGTAAGATCAGTGCAGGTCATAGTGTAAGTGCAACGGTCGATACCTCTACTAGGGAACCGACTTCTTCCAAACAACAGAGTAGCGGAGGACCATCCAAGGTTCAACATGTCTACTACGTGCAGACACCTGATCAGATTCAGCAGCATTCACATCATATAGTTCCTTACCAACAAGAAGTAGCCTACATTCTTGAGCAACAGTCTCTACCTCTACTTATTATTGAAGAGGTAAACGGCATCTGATTCGACAGTGAGCGAAACCAGCCACGTCCGTCAGGATAAGGCCAGTTGGGTTCACAGCAGGGTCAGAGACCCGCCCACCAGTTTCAGGGAGGCATACAACAGCAGTACCAACACCAGCAGTTCCACCCTCACTATTAGTCTCCACCACAGGTCCAAAACTGGAGACAAGGCCAGCCACAGCAGCAGTCTATGTATTTTCCTCATCCTAACCAGCAGCAGACTGCATATCATGGATAATATCCTCCTCCTCCTCATTATCAGAATCTGTATGATTAACAACGACCTTTGTACTATCAGCCTCAGCGACGGCCAGTCAATGAGCAACCTGAGGCCCCTTCAGTCAATCCAGCACTGATCCAACTTGCATTGCTCTTGAAGAACATGAATGAATTGACTCAGCAGATCAACGACCCAACCACCACCAAGACACTGATTCCAGTACAGGTCGAAGCCAACCCCAACAACTTCAGATGCAAGGAGCAGGTAGCCAGTAGCCCACCCACCCCCAAGACAGGTATGTTCCTTGATTTTACATGTTTATCTTAAACCATTCATCTCAGGAGCGGTAGGAGATTACAGCCGCCTACACAGCAGTTGGGGTTGGGAGATCGAACCACTAAGAGAGCATCATCTTCCACATCATCTCCTTCACTAGCAGTCGAGAGGCCCAGTGTAGCAACACCCAAGTCTGGAGTTTCACCGCCTTCACCACCACCTTCACCAGGCAGATGTATATCACCATCAGCAAGGGAGAATATACTAGTCACAGATTCTTCCTCTTCACCAACAGCAACATCTCGTTCAATTTTAGATTTTGTTTTTCCTTCACCTAGTTTGGACAACACTTTACAGACTGATTCTGGTTTTCCTTTTGTACATGAGGATTCTACTTTGAATAATAGAAATGAATGTTTGCATGTTTATTTTGATTCTGTGCCATTTTCTTCTTCTCTCAAATCTAAGAAAATCCAAAAATTAAAAATAACCCTATCTGATCCTGGAGTGTTTGACATCTTACATAACATCTTTTTAAATATGCCACTCCTTAAGGCCATGAAATACATGCCTACAGTAAAAAGGGAATGAACGAGGTATGTACACAAAAGCGTCAACCAAGGCAGAACAGACGAAACGAAACAGAGAAACACATCTTGGCCATGGCCATAGTTTTTTCCATCAGTAACCTCCCGCCTAAAAAGAAAGACAAGGGAGCATCTCACATCTGTTGTCATATCTTTGATCAAGAATTCGATCGTACTCTTATCGATAGGGGTTCCTCCATTAATCTCATGCCTTCCTCTTTACTAACTGAATTTCCATTAGGAACTCTTAAAACAACCAGAATGATCCTTCAGTTTGCTGATAGATCGATTAAGAGGCCAAGAGACATTTTAGAGAACGTTATTGTAATGGTACATGGAATGAAATTCCCTGTTGATTTTATTGTCATGGATATGGACAAACCTACACCGTTACTCCATACCCTGATCATACTAGGTCGAACGTTCCTCCGAATGACCGAAGCAACAGTTGATTATGGTACTGGAGAGATCATCTTTCACTCTTGCAGCGACAAGGTGAAAACTGAGAAAATCTCTGATCCTAGACCATGACCGTCACCAGCAACAAATGATACAGAGAAAGTTATATCAGAGCCAGATGACTGTGATTTTCTAGCTGAATTCAAAGAGTCAGATCTTTTCACTAATTTTATAGATACCCAGGAGTTACTTTCCCAAAAGGACTCTATGGAAAGCACAGTCAACATGAGTTCCCTTGGTGGTCCAATTGAGATAGTTGTTGATGAGCAGTTTGAGCTGATTTCTGAGGATAAATCTGAGTTTCTAGAGGCACCTTCTGATATTCCGTTGACACACTTTTCTGAGATTATTGATGACATGCCTCCCTCTGAGAGTTTTGAGGTACAGATATCTGAGCCATTCGTTGAATTTCCAGATTTATGCACAGATGATTGATGAATATCAGATTCATCACTCTAAAACTCATTAATTAAGCTCAAATCCCTCAAAATCATTGGCATTTCTTTATTTATTCTACATAATTAGCATTCATGCATGTTTTAATAAGAATTGCATTTTATCACTCATTTCTGCACAAAATAAAAACCCAAAAATCCCAGCTAAAAATTGACCTGTAAATAGCCTAACTTCCCTAATTTTAACTAATTCATGCTAACTCCGAATGACCCAAAACCACTCCACTATGTACATATCACTAACAAGAAGAAATGAAAAATACAAAAAATCACTAACCCAAATAAGTGGACCAAAAACCCCAAACCCTAGTTCTATAATTTCCAGACTAAAACCCTCATATCTTCCCCATCCAATGTCTGCTTTGATCCTACTCACTTTTGAACTAATATACATTCAATTACCTTCAAAACAAGACCAAGTTCAAGTGAATTGAGCTCATATGTGAAAATTGTGTTTTGAGCCTCTTTTGTACATTTTGTATTTTAGTAGTTTTTGACCTATTATTTTATGTACATAATTAACCTTTTTTATTTTATTTCTTTTTCATTGGTCTTCTTTGATGAAAGTTTTATTAAAATGAGCAAAAATCCAAATCCAAAATGAGCTTGAAATCAAAGAAACTAACAGAGTCTAAGTCTTCACTAATTGTCTATACAAAAGTTGTCTTTTTCATATTTTATTTTATTTATTCATTTTCTTAATTAATAAAAATCCAAAAAATTAGATTAATGTGTAATTATTTATCTTTGATTTTATCATATTTTTTACGGATTTTTATCTGGTTTAAAAATGACAAAAAAATTATAAAACCCAAAAATCAAGGTATTCAATGTACATGGGATACCCCCAAAAAAATCACTTTGTGCAAATGATCGATTTTAGTTTTGGAAGCTTGTAGACCTCATCGAGACAAGCAATTTTCGTGAAGAAACTTTTTTGATCCAAGGTTATTTGCTATTTCTTTTCTATTTTTCTTTAGATTTATTTTTCGAATTTTGTGGGGCTGACATGTGGCAGCTCCTGGAGCCACTACGTGTCAGCCATTTTTGAAGGATTTTTTATTTTGTTATTATAAAAAAATAAAAATAAAAAGCTGCACGTGCAAGGCACGTGCCTCCCGTGCACGTGCCACACACGTGCTTTGATTGGACTCCCATCGACTCGCCACGTGGCGCGTTGAGGGTTGTCCGATCTTGGCCGATCGGATGGCCCCTACTTGTCGTCTTCCTTCCCCTCTTTCCCAAAATGTCACCGCCGCCTCTGCAAATTTCACTGGTGCCATCATTTCAAAGATCAACCACATCTCGTCAGATCTTCATCTCCAATCTTCCTAATCAAGCCCCGTGATCTCCTCGCCACCGCATCTTGTCTGCTTCAATCGCATCCATCATCCTCCATCGATGATCCCCTTCCATCGCCGGCTGAATCCCTATCCTATTTAAACTCCGTCATAGGCCTCGTCGCCTTCATCCGTCGATATCTCTCATCTTCGCGTCTTAGCCGGTGGTGACAGCCCGACGAAGCCACCATTCTCGGCGAGATCTGAGCTCCGAGAAGCTCGTCACAACACGGCTCCCCATCGACTTGCTCTGCTCCAGTATCAACTCGTCGAGCCAACGCCGCCTTCTTCACCAATGCTTCTTCGACCGTCTTCAACAACAATCGACAACCTCCGCTACGCCTTCCCCATCGATCGTCCCCGCTCTCCGACATCTTCATCGACCTTCAAACATCGCTCGCAAAAACCGTCGTCATCAGCAAAGCCTTCAACAGCAGGAAGCTTCGCCAATCTCCAACGCCTCTCCGCCGCTCTGGTCGCCAGAAGCCACCCCTCGCCACACATCTCCACCGTGAGTTGCTGCCGACTGCCAGGCTCCAACCCCGAGGCCCCCGCCACATGCCACACACAGTGGGCTAGGGAACGACGGAGGAAGACACACCCCGGCACGTGACCCCACGTGCTTGGGGTGGGAGAATTCTAGATGGACCCCTAGAGATTTTCCATATCGCAGTTCAATCCAGAAGCACCAGGGTCATCGCACGTGACCTTGCGAAAATTGCAAGAAGCCCCCCAGGAGTCTGCACTATTTGCACTTCATTACCCAGCTAGAGGTTACGTGCCTCACATGTGACCCTCTGGCAATTTTGCAACAAACACCCCCAGCTTTCCGATAATTACAATATAGTCCACCGCATTTTCATGTTTATCATTTATTATAAATTGCAGAAGTACCCTGTATTCCCCCTCAGTTTTGGACCTCTCCGTTACATTATTTTATTATTTCAAAAGAGGCATTTTGTTTCTACAACTAATTCTCTACACCTTGATATTTTTGTGATCATTGGTTAATTAATAATTAATTGTTTTGTGGAAAACTGCATATTTTGCCCATCTTGTGCTTTGAAATTTATAATTGATTAACCGTTGCTCTAAAATTGCCGAAAAATCATGGATTGTAGAATGAATTGTTTTTTACATTGTGCCCAAAAAGAATTGCATTTGCATGCATGTTTGTCTTGTAAAAATCATTTTGCATATTTCAATAGTTGATTTTTAGTAGGTATTAAATTTCACATTTTCGAGGTTTAGGATTTTTCTGAGATCGATCACCTAGTGATAGATCTTGGATAATTTTATCTCTTGAAAATAAATAGGGTTTAATATTTATTATAATTAAATATTGAAATTCACATCATTTGCATTCAAAAATTCATAAAAAATTCATCTTGCATCCAAAAATTCCAAAAAAATTACAGTGCATTCATTTTGTCGTAATTATCATCTTGGCAAAGTTTCATATATTTTGGACATCGGTTGATCGATATTTACATTTTAGTCCTTAAAATAGGCCAAAATTGCTTTTTGCATCTCTAATTGCATAAAAAATATATAAAAAAGGACCGCCTCGTAAAACCGTGCACGAACTTTGATAGACAAAATTTTAAGTTGTTCCTTTGCCTCCTTGTGTTCGACCTTGGGACTTGCCCAAGTAAAATAAACAAAAAAACACGCATTGATTAAAATTGACAAAAATTTCACGTGGTTATTTCTTGACCGATTCCGATTGCCCGCCTACAACGAAACAACATATTTTTAAGCGAACGACAATCCAATAATCCACGGTTTTTACATAGGAAATTTAGGATCCGTCAGATGGCGCTGTTGCCGGGGAGGCAAACGGCTTAGTTTTTGTCTAAATTTTTTTGTTCGGTTTTCCGCATTCGGGTAGTCTGACCTCCTATTTTTCACTGTAAATTCCATTTTTTATGCATTTCTCTTTATTTTATTTTCAGCATTTATTTTCTTTTTATTTATTTTTGAGTCACTTTCTTACACACAGTCTCTCTCATTTTTTCTTGCGAAGTACCCGACGTACGTGGAGCGGTTTTTCAAGAACCGACGCATTTTTACCAACTTCCGAAAAGCCGCAATTAATTTAAGATCGAGTCGAGTCGTGAGAGAGTGTAGAGTCTAGGATTTTATTTTTTGCAATTTTAATTTCTATAATAAATTGCTCATTTCTAGCAGTGTCCGTTTGGACTCTCGCATATGTAAAAAAGACCTTGAACTTTTTATGTGGTGTGTCGTAGCCTATTTCACTCTCCGGTGAGGGTGGGGCCTGACTTGAGTGGTGCTTAGTATAGACCTGCACATACAGCTCTTAAAGCTTTTAAATTTTCGATTGTGCTCGTAGGACCTAAGGCCACACTTCACTTTAAATGAGACACACATTAGATCGTTCAATTTAGACAAATTCAACTCAATTCTTCCTCGCTAATAGAACTTTCTGCTAGGTGCGGTTTTTCATCGGCTTGCATTCATTCAAAATAAACTTTCAATTCTTGTATTGCATCCCACATGGAGATTGCGAGGATTCACTGTAAGTCTTCTAACTGAGCATACATCATAGTTTTTCGCGTACATCAGCTTTTCCCGAATTCCTCCCTCCTATTTTGTCATATAATTTTAAAGGAAAATGGGACTGGACGGTAGATGTGTATTTGTGCTCACTTAATTTTTCAGTTATCGCCTAATTAAAATTGAGGCTGCTAAATATAATAGATTTTAAATTAACCCATAAAATCAAGAATTTCTACGGGAGAAAAACCCTGACTTTGAATTCTTTTATTTTTCCGAGTGAGCGAGAGATGACACTTAAGGCTAGAGCCCAAACCCGGATTTTCATATTGACTACTGATTCTACCAAAAATGATTATCTACTTCTTAGTGAGATCTACGGGTAGCCGGTAAACGATACGGATTTCCTTAGCAGAGTGGGTGGTTTAAAGGACACTGTGTAAGGCTCCGTCCTTAAGTAACACGGGTAGCCATTTTGCGGTCCGTACTTACACCCATACTGGTTGAAAGTAGGTGCAACTAGTCGTAAGAATTCGGACCAGTCATTACAAAAATTGCCGGCACCTAACAACTCGCTAAATTCTTTCCTAGATTGATTTATCACCAACTTAAAATTGAAAAGATAATTGCTGAATTCTTACTGCTTCAATGTGTGAGTTTGTGAACCTGGAGTTTTATTTGTCTTTGATTTGCATGAGTGAATCAATTTCGAAAATCAAAAGCCGCACAATTGTGCCATCTCTCTCCTTTCTTGATTTGTCAACCAATAAACCTCTTTCAATAATCATGGATCTTTTGTCCAAGTACCATCCAGATCCATATCATGAAAATCAATTCATCTCAAACAAACCCAAACCGTCATTCATTTCAGCTCTTTCAAAAATGACGGAACATTTATCCGAGAATCCATCAGAGCTATACTATGAAAATGAATTCGTATTAGCTAGACCCAAAGTTTCAAAACCTCCTCCAACTACGCATCATCCAACTTCCTCTCAACCACCAATAGATCCAACACTCTCTACAAATTCGGTCTACTTCATGAATGATAATCCTTTATATTCAGATCATACAAACCAACAACCGACTGAGGTCTCCACTTCTTCTTATGTCAATTCCCTTTCTTCCGATCATACAATTCATCCTTCATATTCGATAAATGTCAATCCATCATTCATGGGAGATTATAACCACATGATCGAATTTAACAATTCTTCACATCTTCCATCTACCCTACCCTTGAACACAAATGAGCAACCATCATCTTGGATTGACTATGACAACCCCATCTTCAGACATGACACTCATACAGAGGACTGGACTGACGATATCGAAACACACAAACCCTATATGTTGACACCACTGTATAACTGTCCGACCAATAATGAACTCTACCCAGGCCAACTCCACATGCCTGAATCACAATATGGTTTCTATCCTATTAAGCAGACTCCTTCCATGATTTTAGAGGAGAAATTTTCAAAAGATAAAGATCATATATTCGATATTCAAAGAAGATCTTCCCCCAGCTCATACATGAAAATGGAAGATGAAATGATTGGATCTCAAGATGGAAAACAAAAGAATACTCATGAAAATACACAAACTGTGCCTGAAAAGATTTTGGAGGATGAAATTTCGAGAATAAATAAGATATTCAATTTAATGGAGGATAGATTCCGAAAATTTATCGATCGATTAATTTCTCTCTCTGGAAGCTCGGATATAAAAATGAATGAGGAAAAGATTGGATCTCATGAGGAAAATTTTGAGGATATTAAGAAACCTAGGGACGATCCTGACAGCGACACTTCTGCATACTACTCCTCTAGGGATGACTATGCCTATGACTGCTACTCAGAACATCAAAGCCCCTGCTGATCTATGGAAAACACCACATCACCACACCACACAGAAAATACCAAAAAAATGAAATATTAGAAAACAACAAAAAAATTGAAAATCTCGAAAAATACATAAAAATTGAAACTGAAAAAGATCTGAAGAATTTGGATCCTGTTGTACGTGAAGCACTGGAGAAGAAACTGATTTTCGAACTTCCCTATATACTATCCATTGAACACTTCCCCGACCTTAAAGGATTTGTAATGGACAAATTAATGATGAAAAAGTCGGGCAGTATACGAACAAAGATTGAAAGACATATCTTGTCAATGGCCTCCTCCTTGGTGTTGAGGAGAAAAACCAAGAGCTGCATAGTGAAGCAGTTGACCAGATTTGACTGTGGAATCAAAGACATGATTTTTACCCATGATCGAATTGATGACGATTCGCCTTTCAATATCCTCCCGACCTCTGTATTTCATGAGCTCAAACTCGGACCTATCAGGAAGATACGAGAGATTGTTGAATTGGCTGACCAATCGATAAAGCAACCGAGAGGAATCATTTCTGTCATCATGACATTCCAAGGTGCTCCGCTCAAAGTAGACTTCATGATCATTGATATTGAGGGAGAATTCACCCAGACTCCAATTATTCTCGGAAAGCCATTCTTAGCATTGGCTAAGGCAATTATTGAATGTGAAACTCGGGAAGTCAATTTTACAACATTGGAAGCACTTCGATCTCAACAAGTCATTGAGGAGCCACGATTTTCTGAGGTAATCCATGAAGTCCTTGACAGCCGTAACCATCAAGCGGTAGAAGATCCCTACCCGTTGCTACATCTAAGATAGCGGTTGTTGATGAGACTATTGGTTTAGAGACTCTCCCCCCTGCTCCATTCCCAGCTGTTCTCACCATAGAACATCAAATATATGAATCATATGATACTGAGACATATGCATGGTCGCACCCTGGGGCAACCTACTCTGAATACCTTGACCAAATCATCCCAAATCAGGAATGCACCAACATTAAGAAAACTAAGAACAAACATGCATGACGAACATCGGCCAAGGAGAAGAATTTCAATGGTTATTCATCAGGAGACTCGAGTGGACCAACAACTTCACAAAACAAAATGATTACTCCTTCATCTAAAAAGAAAGTCACGTTTGACCTTCCAGAAGAGGAATCAGCTGATGATCCCTCATCAGGTCTGGAAAAGGTAATCTACATGAGTGAGGTCTGCTCGGTAGTTCTAAAACCATATCTACGCAAGGATCCAAACTTCGATTCCCATTGGACGACTCCCGTTCCTCACTATTATTCATCCAAAGCCGATGCTCCTGCTCTCATCAAATACACTGGAATTATTTCTTATGAGCTGACTAAAACTGGTGCTTTAGAGTATTCATCCGAGGACAAACCGCTTGATCCCAAGAAGGAACGAATTCTAAGAAAACAACTGAGGAAACAAAAAGACAACAATATCTGGAGTGTGTCCACTTTCAAATACTATTCCTCTAAGGATAAATCTGATGATGGTCACCTTTTATCTGACTCATACGCTTCATCTACTATCCATCATGTTTTTTCTGAGGATAACACTGATAATAGATGGGAATCATATGCTTCATATCTTTCTCATCATTACGATCTCCCACTGCAGGCTCACAAAGAGATCTGCCGAAAAACACCCTAATCATCGGCTACCCACCCTCCCTCCTGACCACATAGGTCTCCTTGTACATCTTCTTCCTTTACATAGGCCAAGGCCTAAGTATGGGGGGGACCGATGCCATCTGTACATACCATTCTCTCCATTTCACGGTTGCCTCATTTCCACCCTTCTTCTGTACTTAGGCTGACCATCGCCTAAGTATGGGGGAACTGATGCCCATCTGTATATACTCTCCTCATTCACATATCCCAACCGCCTCATTTTTTTCGCTCTTCTTCTATACTTAGACTGTTTACAGTCCAAGTATAGGGGGGTAGACCAATGTACCTAGTTCTTTTCCTTTTCCTTTTTCACTCTCTTACGCTTAGCCCAAGCTACGTTTTCTTTACGCTTCTTGTGCTCTGAGGACACAACATTCGCTAAGTATAGGGGGGTTTGCATATATAATGTGTATATATTTTATCCATATCTCGTACTTTCACATAAATCTATATGTATTTACGGGGTGGGTAATTAATTTGAAAAAAACAACAAAAACGAAAAAAAGAAAAAGAGTTTTGCTACTAACATTGACTATGTCAAATCCAACATTTTTTGTAAAAAATGGCTTCTTATTCATTTTTGCATAAAAAAACAAAAAAAAAATCCATTGCATAAAAAAATCTAAAGTCACAAAAAAATTGTGTATGCATTTCACACACCTGCACTTCATCCAGTATTACATTCATTTGCATTTGTGAAAAGTCTTTGGGTTCTGAACCGAGTTATGAGCAAAAATCGAGAGTGGTCTGGACTTGACCTTAATCCACCTAATTTTCAGAGGAACTTCACCAAGAAAAAGGATTTTAGAAACTTTAGGTTATTGACTTAGGTCTTCGAGTTCAACATGTCAATGTGCAGAATTTGACTCTTAGTGTCTAACCTGGTCTCTTCATTCTGGGTACAACTCTGGAATAAGGAATTAATTTGTATTCTCGCACTATGCACATAGCTCAACTCAGAAGGGATGTTGGAAGAATGTGTAAGTTTCTTTTCTGGTAGCATGGAAATCTAAAAACCGGAGTACGGGTTAAAATAAAGCTTCGGAAAAGAGACGAATGATTGGGCACAATTTTTCTAAGACCCTAGAACATGTACAGAAACAAAAAGATTCTATATCTGTAGGGGCACAACAAGATCCAAGCAGAACCACCAAAAATCCAAATACAAAGAAGCATTCTCCCAAATAATTATCTGACCAAAAAGGTCCAAACTTCAAGAAAACCTGCAGATCTTGGTGGAGACTTGGCTACACTGGCCAGCTTCACAAGGAGAGGTGACTACACTGGCCACCCTCCAGTTCTTTTCTCCTTCTTCTAACTTCTCCCCCAATTCGATTGTGAACACATCGCGATAGACCTTAGAAGAAAATACCTGACTCCCCGAGGACTAGTTATTGGAGAGGAGGTTTGGATGGCAGTCCGGCATTATGTATGGGAATAGCGAAAACCTTTCACACACATGAGTCGATTGTTCAATGTTCATAGGGTATGCTTTGGGAGGAGGATTGATCTAAGATGACTTCTGAGCCGAAACTGCGACAATGATGTGTAGAACTTGAAGGCTGTTGATTTTAAAATTCTAAGACTCACAGAAGTTCTGCCAACTAATAATCCAAAGGTCAACTAGAGTTTCATTTTCACCTTCAGCTCATGGTCTTGGTATAAACCCAATCTCATTTCACCTCATGGCATTTCTTTTGATGTTCAGGGACGAGCATGGTTTAAGTATAGGGGGATGATGAATCTCAGATTCATCACTCTAAATCTCATTAATTAAGCTCAAATCCCTCAAAATCATTGGCATTTCTGCATTTATTCTGCATAATTAGCATTCATGCATGTTTTAATAAGAATTGCATTTTATCACTCATTTCTGCATAAAATAAGAAGCAAAAAATCGCAGCTAAAATTGACCTGTAAATAGCCTAACTTCCCTGATTTTTAACTAATTCATGCTAACTTCGAATGACCCAAAACCACCTCCACTGTGTACATATCACTAACAAGAATAAATGAAAAATACAAAAAAAATCACTAACCCAAATAAGTGGACCAAAAACCCAAACCCTAGTTCTAGGATTTCTGGATTAAAACCCTCATATCTTCCCCATCCAGTGTTCGCTTTGATCCTACTCACTTTTGAACTAATATACATTCGACTAAATTCAAAACAAGACTAAGTTCAACTGAATCGGGGCTCATATGTGAAAATTGGATTTTAGGCCTCTTTTGTACATTTTATATTTTAGCGGTTTTTGACCTATTATTTTATGTACATAATTAACCTATTTTATTTTATTTCTTTTTCATTAGTCTTCTTTGATGAATGTTTTATTAAAATGCACAAAAATCCAAATCCAAACTGAGCTTGGAATCAAAGAAACTAACAGAGTCTGAGTCTTCACTAACTGTCTGTACAAAAGTTGTCTTTTTCGTCTTTTATTTTATTTCTTCATTTTCTTAATTAATAAAAATCCAAAAAAAATTATATTAATGTGTAATTTTTTATCTTTGATTTTATCATATTTTTTCAGATTTTTATTTGGTTTAAAAATGACAAAAAATTATAAAACCCAAAAATCAAGGTATTCTATGTACATGGGATACCCCAAAAATACCACTTTGTGCAAATGATCGATTTTGGTTTTAATGTCTTCATGAAAATTGTAGATCTCATCGAGACGATCAATTTTTGTGAAGAAACGTTTTCGATCCGAGGTAGTTTGCTATTTGTTTTCTATTTTTCTTTAGATTTATTTTTCGAATTTTATGGGGCTGACACGTGGTCGCTCCTGGAGCTGCCACATGTCAGCCATTTTTGAAGGATTTTTTATTTCATTTTTATAAAAAATAAAAAAAATAAAAAAAAATAAAAAGCCGCACGTGCAAGGTACATGCCTCCCACGCACATGCCACACACGTGCTTCGACTGGACTCCCGTCGACTCGCCATGTGGCGCGTTGAGGGTCATCTGATCTCGACCGATCAGACAGCCCCTGCTTGTCGTCTTCCTTCCCCTCTTTCCAAAAATGTCACCTCTGCCTCCGTAAATTTTGCCAGCGTTGCCTTCTCTAAGATCAGTCGCCTCTCTTCAGATCTTCATCTCCGATCTTCCTGATCAAGACCGCGATCTCCTCGCTGCCGCATCTCGTCTGCTCCAATCACATCCATCTTCCTCCATCGATGATCCACTTCCATCACCGGCTGAATCCCCTCTCCTATTTAAACTCCGCTGCATGCCTCATCGCCTTCATCCGCCGATATATCTCATCTTCACGTCTTAGCCGGTGGTGACATCCCGGCGAAGCCACCATTCTCGGCGAGATCTGAGCTCCAAGAAGCTCGTCGCAGCACGGCTCCCCATCGACCTGCTCCGCTCCGGTATCAACTCCATCGAGCCAATGTCACCTTCTTCACCAACGCTTCTCTGGTCGTCTTCAACAGTGATCGACAACCTCCGCTACGCCTTCCCCATCGACCACCCCTGCTCTCCGACACCTTCATCGACCTTCGACATCGCTCGTAACAATCGTTGTCATCAGCAAAGCGTTCAGTAGCAGAAAGCTTCGCCAACCTCCAATGCCTCTCCGTCGCTCCGGTCGCCAGAAGCCACCCCTCGCCACACATCTCCACCGCGAGTTGCTGCCGATCGCAGGGCTCCAACCCGAGGCCCTCGCCACGTGCCAGTGCATGGGCTGGGGGAACGACGGAGGAAGACAACCCCCCCCCCCCCCCGCACGTGACCCCACATGCTTGGGGCGGGAGAATTACATAAGGGCCCCTAGAGATTTTCTATATCGCAGTTCAATCCAGAAGCTCCAGGATCACGTGCTTCGCATTGGCAATTTTGCAACAAACACCCCCAGCTTTCCGGTAATTACAATATAGTCCACTGCTTTTTCATATTTATTTATTTATTATAAATTGTAGAAGTACCCCCGTATTCCCCCTCAGTTTTGGACCTCTCTGTTACATTTTTTATTATTCAAAAATATGCATTTCGTTCTACAACTAATTCTCTATGCCTTGATATTTTTGTGATCAGTGGTTAATTAATAATTAATTATTTTGTAGAAAACTGTATATTTTGCCCATCTTGTGCTTTGAAATGTATAATTGATTAACCGTTGCTCTAAAAATTACCGAAAAATTAGGGATTGTAGAATTAATTGTCTTTTACACTATGCCCAAAAAAAATTACATTTTCATGCATGGTTTGTCTTGTAAAAATCATTTTGCATATTTCAATAGATGATTTTTAGTAGGTACTAAATCTCACATTTTCGAGGTTTAGGATTTTTCTAAGATCGATCACCTAGTGATAGATCTTGGATAATTTTATCTCTTGAAAATAAATAAGGTTTAATATTTATTATAATTAAGTATTGAAATTCACATCATTTACATTTAAAAATTCATAAAAAAATCATATTGCATGAAAAAATTCCAAAAACTTTACAGTGCATTCATTTCATCGTACATATCATCTTGGCCAAGTTTCATATTTTTCAAACATCGTTTGATTAATGATTACATTTTAGTCCTTAAAATAGACCAAAATTGCATTTTGCATCTCTAATTACATAAAAATATAAAAAAAGGACCATCTCAAAAACCGTGCATGAACTTTGATAGATAAAATTCTAGGTTGTTCCTTTGCCTCCTTGTGTTCGACCTTAGGACTTGTCAAAGTAAAATAAACAAAAAAATCGCATTGATTAAAATCGACAAAAATTTCGTGTGGTTATTTCTTGACCGATTTTGATTGCCTGCCTACAATGAAACGACATATTTTTAAGCAAACGATAATCTAATAATCCATGCTTTTTAACATAGGCAATTTAGGATCCATCAATAATAGACATCTTTCTGAGATTATTGCTGAGATATCTGAACATTAGTTGATAAGAATGCTGAATACCCTGATGAGCCCCTCCTTTCTGAGCAGAGATCATTCATTGCAGATCTATCAGATTTTCTGTTCCTGAGTCATTAGTAGCTAAGGTGGACAGCCCACAGACTACATATCACATACCGTCTACCAATATAGTAGCAGAGGTTATTGCAGAGCCGATTCAGACCTCACTTGAGCTCAAGGTTTTACCATCAACGTTGAAATATACCTTCCTTGCCCCCCCAAATGTTTCCGGTCATCCTTAGCTCGCAGTTGATCACTGAACAAGAATCTCGTGTGTTAGAAGTTCTTGAGAGAAACTGCAAGGCCATAGGATGGAATATCTCAGATCTCCGTGGTATTAATCTAGCATTGTGCTCGCATCATATCTACCTAGAGGATGACTGTAAACCCTCCCGTGAATGTCAGCACCGTTAAATCCAAATCTAAGGGAGGTTGTCATGAAGAAGATCAGGAAATGGTGTGATGCTGGCTTTATATATCCCATTTCGAGTTCCAAGTGGGTCAGCCTTTTGCATGTGGTGCCGAACAAATTCGGGATTACGATCGTAAAGAATGACCGTGGTGAGGAGATTCCGACCCAGGTACCTACTTCATGGTGTGTCTATGTAGATTACCGACGCTTGAACTCAGCTACCAAGAAGGATCACTTTCCACTGCCCTTTATTGATCATATTATTAAGAGGTTGGCAGGGAAAGAGTTCTTTTGCTTCTTGGATGGGTACTCAGGATAAAAACAAGTTGCTATCGCTCCTGAGGATCAGGAGAAAACTACTTTCACTTGTCTGTTTGGCACCTACGCCTTTAGACGGATACCCTTTGGATTGTGTAACGCCCCCACTACATTTCAAAGGTGTATGTTGGCTGTTTTTGCCGACATGGTGGGAAATTTTCTTGAAGTCTTCATGGATGATTTCTCGGTCTACAGGTATAGTTTCGACACATGTCTTGCTTATTTAGACTGAGTTCAACATTGCTGTGAGGTAAACCTAGTGCTCTCGTGGGAGAAGAGTCACTTTATGGTGACTAAGGGAATTGTATTGGGCCATGTCATCTCCAAACATGGTATGAAGGTTGACCTGGCTAAGATTGATGTGATTTCAAAGTTAGAGCCATCATAGAATTTGATGTAGTTGAGATCATTTCTAGGACACATACGATTCTATAGGCGATTCATAAAAGACTTCAACAAGATCGCCATACCTTTGACTGAGCTTCTGTGTAAGGAGAGTGATTTTGTTGTCGATAAGAAAGTCCTCCTTGCATTCAACCAGATGAAAAAAATGGTTACTAGTTCTCTTGTCTTACAACCATCGGATTGGTCTCTTCCTTTTGAGATTATGACAGATGCATCAGATTTCGCAGTTGGAGCTATTTTAGGACAAAGAAGGGTTGGGATACCATTTGCTATACACTATGCTAGCAAGACTCTAGATGAAGCATAGTGGAATTATACAATTACAGAGAAGGAGATGTTAGCAGTTGTGTTTGGGCTAGAAAAGTTCAGATTTTACCTCATCGGTTCACATGTTATTGTATACACGGATCTCACTGCCATACGATACTTGCAGGAAAAGAAGGATGCCAAACCATGCCTTATCAGATGAGTCATTCTTCTCCAGGAATTTGATTTAGAGATTCGAGATAAACCTAGAGTGAAAAATGTTGTGGCAGATCATCTTTCCCGTATCACATATGTAGAGACCTCTGAGGAGAACATGATCCCTATTTCCGAAACCTTTCCAGATGAGGCCATTTTGTCTGTGGACCCACTCCCATGGTTTGTTGATATTGTGAACTATCTTGTCTCCAAGAAAGTTCCACAAGATTGGTCAAAGTACAAGGTAGATAGATTTCTGTCAGAAATTCATTATTACCAGTGGGAGGATCCGTACCTATTTTGCGAGGGTGCAGATTATATCTGGAGTAGGTGCATTCCTCAGGAGGAACACACCAGTGTACTTGAGCACTATCACAAACTAGAATCTGGTGGGCATCATTCGGGGTAACACACGACAGCAAAGGTTATACAGAGTATCCTATGCTGGCCCACATTGTTTAAGGATGAACAAAGTATGTTCGAGGTTGTACTGACTGTCAGAAAATGGGAGGGACTATTGGTTCAAAAGATACAATGCCCCTAATATATATACAGATTTCTGATGTTTTTGATGTTTGGGGCATAGACTTCATGGACCCATTTCCTGTCAGTCAGGTATTTCAGTACATCCTGCTTGTTGTGGATTATGTTTGTCGATGGGTGGAGGCTATCCCCACCCGAGCTGCAGATAGTCATACAGTGTGTTCCTTTATCAAGGACCATATTATTGCACGGTTCAGGATTCCTAAAATACTGATTTCAGATGTGGGAAGCTATTTCATTAATAGAGAAGTAAAGAAGCTTGTGAAGGAGTATGCCATTGAGCACAGAGTTGTGTCTCCTTACCACCCTTAGACTAATGGCTTGGTAGAAATTTCAAATAGGGAGATCAAGACGATATTGCAAAAACTTGTACGTCCAGATAGGAAGAACTGGTCACATATGCTTGATTCGGTTCTATGGGCTTATCAGACGGTGTACAAGTCTCCTTTGGGTATGTCTCCCTACAGATTGGTGTATGGAAAGCCTTGCCACCTACTAGTGGAATTAATTAACAAATCTTTATGGGCACTCCGTGTATGCAATCTATATTATGAGAAGGCAGGAAAGATCAGGAAGTTGTATTTGAATAAATTACTGGAATTCTGAGACTTTGCATATGATAACTCACTCATGTATAAGGAGAAAGTCAAGCGATGGCATGATAAACAAATTCGAAGGAAGACTTTCTCTCCTGATTGAAAGTTTGGTTATTTGATGCTAAGTTGAAGTTGTTTCCAGGAAAATAGAAAAGCAAATGGTCAGGACCGTTCATTATGAGAGTTGTGCGTGACAATGGGAGTATTGTCATATCTGGGTTGTCATCTGACGCACAACCATTTTTTGTGAACGGAAAATTGCTGAAGCCATATCTAGATCATGATACATTCCTGTCCATTGTTGATTATGTATATGTGGTATCAGACGGTGATCTTTTGATTCCATATTTTGTGTCTGATACATGAGTTGACAACCTTTTGTATATCCTTTCATTTCATTCTTTCTTCTTCCGTTTTATCATTCACCCCTTTTCCGTGTATGTGTGTGTGTGTATATGCTATACTTAGGATGTGCTTTACCCTAAGTATGGGGGGAGAATGATTTGTGTTGTTCCTATTCGTCATGTTCATCACTGTTGTTTTTGCCTATACTTAGGGATACTCTACCCAAAGTATGAGGGGGTGATGTTGTTCATATCATCTTTTTTTGTGTTTTTTTCGTTGAGTCAGTACATTCTCTGCATCGGTTTTCCCCTTTTGTAGGGTCTTATATACTTAGGATTACTTGATCCTAAGTATGGGGCGATCATCGACTTCTTTTCTCTTTGAGTCGTTGTAGCATAGGAGTCTTTTCACTTTTCTATACTGAGCACGAGTTATGTCTTCCTTTGCCGCTCTCTGATCACTATGAGGACATAGTTCGAGCTAAGTATAGGGGGTGTCGTATATATTGTACATATACATTAGACATAACTCGTACTTTTAAATATATTTATTTTTGGGGATATGTATATAAATTCATAAAATCCACGTGTGTGTCTATATATAGACTTTGACCACCTTTCAAAAAAACATAAAAACAAAAAAAATAAATAAAAAGAAAAAACACAAAAAAACAAAACAAAACAAAACCCCTAAAAAAACAAAAAAAAACTTCTTGTATATATTTTTTCTAACCCTTTTTCCTTTTTGAAAAAAAACTACAAAACAAAAAATCTATAAAAAGTTGCATTAAAAAACTCTTTTTGCATGTGCATAAATTTTCCTCTCTTTTCCAAAAACCCAAAAATTGTTTAAAAAATGCTTTTTGCATATTTCTTGCATTTGCATGTGCATTTTTCAGGATAGTATTGACATTTAAACTAAGTCTTGAATAAAATTGAAGAATGGAGCGTAGTTGGGCCTTAATCCGCTTAATTTCAAAGGAACCTTATAAGAACTAGAGTTAAGACTTTTCAGGTCCTAGTGACTTATTTCTTTGAGTCCATAAGACTATGTTCACAAGTCATCTTTATTAGTCTAAGTAGAACATTTAACAACACACGCATGATTCTTTCTGACCATGGCTTATCTTGGACAAGCACTCTACACGTAGCTCTCCATGGAGGGGGTAGTGAGGAGGCAGAATCTTTTGACTTGGAGTAGCATACGAGGGTAGTACATCTAGGCGGAACCTCTCGTCTTCCTCTAGGGAGGGTTGTGCATCTCAACCTAATCTGGTGGCATTGAGTTCTAAAGACAAGATGCTGTGGGATTGCAAAATGCTTCAAAAGAGGGATAGTCTACTAGCTCAAGATGAAAAACTCCTTGTGTACATGTTGTACCTTGTGTATATTTTCAAAAAAGGGAATAATGCAGAATCTCCAAAAGTGGACAAGCCTGATTGAAAAGTAAAATGCCTACCGGAGTGTATATACAAGGATAAAAAAATTAATAAGAGCTTCAAAGTCAAATTTTTGTAAGCTTGCAGCTGGATGACTTGGCTACACTAGTCATGCGTCCAAGGATAGGTAGCTACACTAGTTACCGTCCATTCTTTTCTCCATCTCCTCTTCTTGAGCTGGTTGTACTTGAACTTAGAAGGGAATATCCCCGCTCCTCGAGGAAAGAGTTGCTAGATCAGGGGACTAGAGTTACCTTGATGAGGGAGGTTGTTTCTTTGCTACTTTTGAGATGGGGAGATATATTTCACTTACACCATACAAGTATAGATTCATAGTCATAAGAATTTGTGTATGTAGACTTGTTCTGACCTGACTGTTGAGGACACATGAATAGGAGTCTTATGGAACTTAGAGGTTGTTAGGTTTTAAATCCATCTCCCATTAAGGTTCCACCACACTAATAATCCAAAGGTCCGACATGGCTCCATAATACAATTATATGAAGATAAGTTTAATACTCAATATTGTCCTAATTTCTTCATTTTTCCTTTCTTTTTCTTTTTATTCACTTATTCTTTCAAATAAGTGTTTGCTAAGGGACTAGCAAAGATAAAGCATAGGGGGATGATGAATATGCATTTCATCATCTTTATACATTTATATTAGCTTAAAATCCCTTATAAAACATCTGTATATAATACTAACTCCATATTCTTACTAACTTGCATCTGTGTATAAATATTGTACACTTATTGCCATATTAACGTAAAATAAATAAATAAATAAATAAAGGAAAAATAAAGAAAAGGAAAAAAGGAAAAGAAGACTGTATATATATAATAGATACATGCTGACCCAAACCCCGAGAGAAGGTCAAGACTTGACCTGATCGACCGGGAATAAAGTAGGGGGAGATAGGGTCCTTAATAAAAAATCCAAAAAAATTATGTGCTGTGTATATTTGTATACTTACACTATTTTATTTGTACATAAATTGACCTCAAACAAAATAATGTTCAAAACAAAAGTTGTAAATAAAAATGTGTCCTAAAAAATAAAAATGTTTGCAAAATAAAATCATGTACAGAATAGAAGCAACCACACCTGTAAAAAGCCACTAAGAGATAATTGAAAGACCAATTCCTGCCCCATATGAACTCAAATTGAATCAAACTCACATCCATTGTATTCTAAATTACATTATCTTTAAAATGGCTTTGATTTCATAATTTTTGGGTTACAGTTGAAAAGTCAGTTTTTTGGGGTTGTTTGTGTAATTTTACCATTTATTTATACATATTGTATTTGTAAATATTTTTACTAATTATTTAAAACAAAAATTAAAAAAAAAATTAAAACAAAAAAACTAATTTCATTATTTAACCATGTATATAATGTACCATATGTATATAGTATATGTATATAGTTGCTATTCTTAAATAACCATCACAATAAATAAAAAATTATCATTTTTTAATCAATTTAATTAAGTGATGAAGATACAAAAAGTTAATTTTTATAAATAATTTTAACTTTATCTCATTTCAAATTTTCTCTCTTATCTCCTATCTTCATTCAAAATTTCAAAAAAAACAGACTCCATTCTCTATATATTAATATGGCTCTCTCTCCCTCATTTCAACTGGATAAATCTTTGATGAGAGGAGTCTTTTCTCCGAGAGCTATCTTGTCATAGAGAGGTGCCTAGCCTCTAAGCCTTTCAATGACACCGAGTCGGCCTTCTTCGAGGGGATCACAGTCTTTCCACTCTATGGTGAGATCCATTATTTTCTTCTTGTTTTAATCCAGGATTAATCGTAGTTTTATTTTTTCGCATGTTTTCTTCTTTTTCTCGTTGTCATTTCTTTCCTCTAGATATTAGAATTCATCACCATGACTTAATTCACCTGATTCAATTTTCCACCTTCACATCTTGATCTATTAGCATTCCTATTCTACCTCCTGCAATCTTCCAACTCTGGCCGTATACGGTGGTCGGAGACGCAGATTCGATCCACATAGCAAGGATCTCCATCCACTCACATCTCCGTTTGATTTTTTGTATTTCGAATAATCAGGACCGAGACGTCGTGCCCGTGTCCTCTTTTTTATAAATAAAAAAATATAAAAAACACAAAAATGTATTATTTTCCTTCCAAACATTTATTTTGTAGGATAAAATGAAAAATAACAAAAATTGAAACAATAATAAAAAAAATTATTTATAGTTTCTGTTTCTAAAAAATGTTTTTATTTTGTCTCTGTTTTTACAATTGAAAATAAAAAATAAAAAATAATAATAAAATAATAAAGGCAACAAGCACCGCCCTCCCGCCGTTGGTGGTGCCCGCCACCACCGCCACTGCCGACCGCAGGCGCCACCCCACCGCAACCATCAGCGACGTTCATCGATGATGACCTCCGTCCAGGTCTACCACATAGCAACCCCCCCTCCCCCCGCGCCGTCAGACCTCCACCGACCATCTTCGCTGGCTGTTGTGAGGCGTGTCTCGCCCAGGCTGCACCTCTCCACTCGACGTAGTGCCATCGCCGCAGATCATCACTGCCTCCTGAAGCGGAGTTCCACCACCATGAGCACGACCCCTCTACCATCCACTGATCACAGCCCGATCGCCATAGTTGCGCAAGCACCGCACCACTGTGCCCTGCGTACCACTCGCACGATCTCCTCTGCATATCTGCTGACAATCTCAGCCTCGCCTCCACTCCAAGGACAAGCCCGCGCCGTCGCCCATGTGGCTTAGGCGTGAAGGAAGAGAGGGGGGGTGGGGGGCAGCGCCCCTTGATGTTGAACAAGTACAAAGAACAAAAGCTACAGTAAACCCTAGGGGTTAATAAAAAATTAGAAACATTGCCTTATGCACCATGGAGGTCCTTTGAATTACATATAAGCTTGGACAAATTACATCCACGCCCTCTGGACTTCCAACATCTGCAGAAAAGCCCACGCTTCCTCCAGTCACGCGCAGTGCCCGTGTTTCTTGGGTAAAATTGGGAAAACTTCCCACTGTTTATTTTCTTGTTGGTTTCTGATGCAAAAACATTGAATAATTGCAGTTCAGTCCATGTTTAACATGCTTTATTTTGCTTGTTCTTTTCATTGAAATAAACCTTTTTATTGCTTTCCAAATTTTGAAAAATTCATGTTACATTCTTGTCACCTGTCTCTTCATTGTACAATTTTTGCATTTCATTTTATTTTCATTTTTTATTATTAAAAAATCAAAAACAACATCATTTTATCTTCCTGAAATTTAAAAATTCATAAAAATATGAATATTGCTCTAAAAATTCTAAAAAAATAAGATTAATTATATTTTATTGTCTTTTAATTCCTGTCCTATTTTTATGCATTAATTCTTTTCAAAACCTAAAAAGGTAAAAAATATCAAAAATCTTTGAAAAATAACAGAAAATTCTACAAAAATCAAAAAATCATGATTTCACTTTTTGTTTGTAGATATTTGTCTATATTTTAGCTTAAAAATAGTCTCAAGGAGTTTTGGGAATTTAAAATATTTTTAAGTTGCAAATTACTCCAGGTTGTGCACTATTTATCATTTTTACCACTGTTTGATTTTTAGAAAAATACAAACATCTGAAAATTCTACCAAAATTCTCAAAAATATTTTAAAACCTATAAAACACAAAAATATTTTCTCTACAATTTTCTGAGCATTTCTAACTATTTTGAAAAATACAAAAATAGTGAAATTAAAAAGACAAAAAAATCACAAAAAAACAAGATTGTTTGCATATGTGTTTCCCTTGTTCTTTTAATTGATTTTCGCTTATTTGAATAACCCTCGGGATTTGTAGCCTCCCTGAGTTTGATCATGTTATTATACAGGTAAATAAGTAGCAAAAATTTCTCTCGCTTCATTATTCTCTTATAATTATTTTTGTAGCTTGAGAAGGAAAAAAATTATTTGCTTGTTGCGGGATATTTGGGTTGCAACAACATATAAATAATTCAAAACCCAAAGATATCACTCAACAATATGGTGTGAGCATAGAGCAAGATTTATCCTGCGGAGGTTTGAGACGTGCCAACCAAGTACCTTGTGGTTTTTTATCTAGAACCTCAAGAAGTCGAGATGATTGATCCGATGTCAGACTGTTATTGATGGTGACTGGATACATGTTCTCTGCACCCGCAAGGAAAGCATACTTAAGGCCTGTCAGAAGTGGCTTTAACTCTGGCTCTATTTTGACCTGCTTCTCGGTCACTTCGAACACTGCCCTAGTAGGATGATATTCTGCCATCAATTTTGGAGGTGATGCTCACCTCCGTGACTTGTTGTTCAACTGATAATGTGTCGAACAGATATGGAATGAACTCGTCATGTTCAGGCTAAAGTGTATCATCCAGGTCAAAGAGATGCATCAACAAATTATATTATGTCTCCCAAGAGCCATCGGAGCTTGGGTCGACTGTGCTTTCCCAGTCCTCCTTAGGTGAGAGGATTTCTAGGGTCCAAGTGTCATTCAAAGAGAAGTATGTATCTCTTTTCTCTGCAATGAAGTCACAGTCTACTTAAGGCGGTGTTGCATGACTTTCATCAGAGACTACCTTTGGCTCACTGACCATGTCTATTGTAACTCTATGATTGCTCGAGCTGAACGTGATCTTGCCAGACCCATAGTCAATTACGACCTCTGCGGTACATAGGAATGGTCATCCAAGTATGATGGGGGTCTGTAGTAATGGTGCAGGGGAGTCCATATCAAGGACCACAAAGTCAACGGGAAACTTCATATCATGTAGCTTTACCATGACGTCTTCCAACAAACCTCAGGTCGCTTGACGGATCGATCCGCGAACTGAAGGATCATGTGTGTTTGCTTTAATGGACCCATCTCGAATTCTTGCAGTAATGACGAGGGAAAAAGGTTGATGGAAGAACCACTGTCAAGAAGAGTCTGCTCGAAGACTTGGTTGAATATCTCACATATGATCAAAGGAGCTCCTTTGTCTAGCTTCTTCTGCGGGAGATTGTTGATGGCTGCGACTGTGGACATGGTAAGAACATGCTTATCTACTTGCTGGCGTATATTATTACGTGTAGTCCGATGCTTGTTTGTACAGGCCTCCTTCAAACCTTTCTTCATAGCGGGCATGTATTCCTAGGTTTTCATCAAATGCAATCTTGATAGTCAATTTACTAAGAATATCCACAACTCCAGGATCAGATATTGCACTTTTTCTTTTTGCATTTTTTGGATTTTTCGAATGCACCAGGAAAAGGAATATTTACATTGCTTAAATTAAAAGCAGTGTTCTTATTTACAATAAATTTTTTGTCCACAAAATTATGTACATCCGGATCATAAAAAGGTGTACATGATGGAGGTCAAGATTCTATTGTTGGTGAACAAGCAAAAGGTGGTGTCTCCGCTCCATCGGTTGGCGTTGGATCGGCTGTTGTTGCTGGCTCCTCCATGGCCGCGCGCCTTCATGTCAACTGCTAACAACTTTTTGACCTTTTTTTATTTTCTTCATTTTTTGTTGTTTTTATTGGTGGAGATGGTGATGGATGGCATCTGGCATGGCTCCCCCTCCTCCTTCTTCCTCATCTAAACCTAATCAGGATCGAGCCGTCGTGCTTGTGTCCTCATTTGTTTATAAATAAAAAAATATTAAAAAACACAAAAAATATATTGTTTTTCTTCCAAACATTTGTTTTGCAGTATAAAAAAATAACAAAAAAATTTAAAAAAATAGATAAAATATTTACAGTTTTTGTTTCTAAAAAAATATTTCATTTCTATTTTTACAATTGAAAATAAAAAATTTAAAAAATAATAATAATAAAACAAAGGCAACAAGCACCGCCCTCCAGCCATTGGTGGTGCCCGCCGCCACTACCACTGCCGACTGCTGGCGGCGCCCCACTGTAGCCACCTGCGGCGTTCATCGATGACGACCTCTATCCAGGTCTGCCTCGTAGCACCCTCCCGCGCCGTCAAACCTCCACCGACCATCGCCGCCGGCTGCCGCGAGGCGTGTGTCGCCCAGGTTGCACCTCTCCACTCGACGCAGCGCCGCCACCGCAGATCATCACCGCCACCTGAGGCGAAGTTCCACCGCCATGAGCACGACCCCTCTACCATACACCGCTGATTACTATCAACATCGCAGCCCGACCGCCATAGCTGCGCAGGCGTTGCACCACCGCGCCCCGCGCACCACCCGCGT
The DNA here is from genome assembly GCA_037367405.1 of Ottelia alismoides. NCBI lineage: Eukaryota > Viridiplantae > Streptophyta > Magnoliopsida > Alismatales > Hydrocharitaceae > Ottelia > Ottelia alismoides. The sequence goes on from JAZKJV010010743.1 coordinate 406,799, forward strand.
GATCTTCTCCGCACAACCACTGACAATCTCAGCCTCGCCGCCACTCCAAGGACAAGCCCGTGCCATCGCCCTGGTGGCTTGGGTGTGAAGGAAGAGAGGGGGGCATCGCCCCTTGGTGTTGAACAAGAACGAAGAACAAATGCTATAGTAAACCCTGGGGGTTAATAAAAATTGGAAACATTGCCTTAAGCCCCTTAGAGGTCCTTTGAATTACATATAAGATTAGACAAATTACATCCACGCCCTCTGGACTTCCAACATTTCCAGAAAAGCCCACACTTCCTCCAGGTAAAATTGCGAAAACTTCCCACTGTTTATTTTTTATTATTTTCTGATGCAAAAACATTGAATAATTGAAGTTCAGTCCTTGTTTAATAGACTTTATTTTGCTTCTTCTTTTCATTGAAAATAACTTTTTATTACTCAATAAATTCTGAAAAAATCATGTTACATTCCTGTCACTTGCCTCTTCATTGTACAATTTTTGCTTTTCATTTTATTTTTTTTGTTATTGTTAAAAAATAAAAAATAGTGTCATTTTATCTTCCTAAAATTCAAAAATTCATAAAATTTTGAATATTGCTCTTAAAATTCCAAAAAAAATAGATTAATTTTATTTTATTGTCTTTTAATTCCTATCAATTTTTCGTACATTAATTCTTTTCAAAACCCAAAAAAATGAAAATATCAAAAATCTTTGAAAAAACATAGAAAATTCTACAAAAAATCAAAAAATCATGACTTCACTTTCTGTTTGTAGATATTTGTCTATATTTTAGCATAAAAAAGTCTCAAGGAGTTTGGGGAATTTAAACTATTTTTAAGTTGCAAATTACTCCAGGCTGTTCACTGTTTATCATTTTTACCACTGTTTGATTTTTAGAAAAATACAAAAACATTTAAAAATTATACAAAAATTCCCAAAAACATTTTAAAACCTTATAACACAAAAATATTTTCTCTGCAATTTTCTGAGCATTTCTAACTATTTTGAAAAAAAACAAAAATAGTGAAATTAAAAGACAAAAAAATTAACAAAAAAATCAAGATATTTTGCATTTGAGTTTCCCTTTTGCTTTTAATGGATTTTTGATTATTTGAATAACCCTTGGGAATTGTAGCCTCCCTGAGTTTGATCCTGTTGTTATAGAGGTAAATAAGTAGAAAAAATTTCTCTCGCTTCAATATTCTCTTGTAATTATTTTTGTAGCTTGAGAAGAAAAAAATGGTTTGTTTGTTGCGGGATATTTGGGTTGCAACAACATATCAATCATTCAGAACCCGAAGATCTTTCTCAACAATATGGTGTGAGCATAGAGCAAGATTTATCCTGCGGAGGTTTGAGACATGCCAACCAAGTACCTTGTGGTTTTTCTCTAGAAGTCGAGATGATTAATCCGATGTCAGTCTGTTACTGATGGTGACCGGATACATGTTCTCTACACACGCAAGGAAAGCATACTAAAGGCCTATCAGAAGTGGCTTTAACTCTGGCTCTATTCTGACCTGCTTCTCGGTCACTTCGAAAACTGCCCTAGTAGGATGATGTTCTGCCATCATTTTGGAGGTGTTGCTCACCTCAGTGACTTGTTGTTCAATTGAAAATGTGTCGAATAGATCTGGAAGGAACTCATCATGTTCGGGATGAAATGTATCATCCGAGTCAAAGAGATACATCAGCTAATTATATTATGTCTCCCAAGAGCCATCGGAGCTTGGGCCGACTATGCTTTCCCAGTCCTCCTTAGGTGAGAGGATTTATAGGGTCCAAGTTTCATTCAAAAAGAGGTATGTATATCTTTTCTATGCAATGAAGTCATAGTTTGCTTCAGGCGGTGTTGCATGACTTTCATCAGATACTACCTTTGGATCACTGACCATGTCTATTGTAACTCTATGATTACTCGAGCTGAACATGATCTTGCCAGACCCATAGTCAACTACGACCTCTGCAGTATGTAGGAATGGTCGTCCAAGTATGACGGGGTCTGTAGTAATGGTGCAGGAAAGTCCATATCAAGGACCACAAAATCAACGGGAAACTACATATCATGCACCTTTACCATATTGTCTTCCAACAAACCTCAGGGTTGCTTGACAGATCAATCCGTGGACTGAAGGATCATGTGTGTTTGCTTTAATGGACCCATCTTGAATTCTTACAGTAATGACGAGGGAAAAGGTTGATGGAAGAACCACTGTCAAGAAGAGTTTGCTCGAAGACTTGTTTTAATATCTCACATCTGATCAAAGGCGCTCCTTTGTCTAGCTTCTTCTGCGGAAGATTGCTGATGGTTGTGACTGTGGACATGGTAAGAACGTGCTTATCTACTTGCTGGCATCTATTATTACGTGTCGGCCGACGCTTCTTTGTACATGCCTCCTTCAAACCTTTCTTCACAGCAGGCATGTATTCCATGGCTTTCATTAATGCAATCTTTACAGTCAATTTACTAAGAATATCCACAACTCCAGGATCAGATATTACACTTTTTCTTTTTGCATTTTTTTGGATTTTTCTAATGCACCAGGAAAAGAAATATTTACATTGCTTAGAAAAGCAGTGTTCTTATTTACAACAAAATTCTTGTCCCCAAAATTATGTACATCTGGATCATAAAAAGGTGTACATGCTAGAGGTCAAGATTCTATTGTTGGCGAACGAGCAAAAGGTGATGTCTCCACTCTGCCGGTTGGTGTTGGACCGGCTGCTGCTACTGGCTCCTCCATGGCCGGCGTGCCTTCACGTCAACTGCTAACATCTTCTTGGAATTTTTTGATTTTCTTCATTTTTTATTGTTTTTATTAGTGGAGATGGAGATGTATGGCAACCGGCATGGCTCCTTCTCCTCCTTCTTCCTCACCTGAACCTATAGTTGGTGCGACTGATGCAAAAGATGACGATTCACTTGTAAAATCTTTATTATTCCCCTGGCTTGCGTAAGATGGAGGTAAAGTCTTAACGCTCTTGAGAGTGACAACATTAGATAAAACAAAATAATGATTATCTGACTCGACATGTACAAATGGGACATCACACTCTACCTGTTCATTCCTTTTGAAATTATTAAGATTTTCTTTGACCTGCATCGAAATAGTAATTTTAGTGGTGGTTAGCTTCTTAGTCAACTCTGCTAGACCCTTCACAAGTTGGGCGAAGCAATCCAGGGTAGAGTTTATTGGAACCGCCTCAGAAGTCTCAATGTGCAGACCACGCTATTGTTGATTGTTGGGAGGCTGAGGTTGGAACTGCTGGTGGTGTTGTGGAGGAAGGGGGAGCTGATAATGTTGATATGGTGAAGGGGGATATTGCTGGTACTATCGAGCCACCTATTGATGATATAGTTGTGGATGGTGAAACTACGGCTGGGGGTACTACTATGATTGTCTCCAGTTGCCTTGATACTATAGAGACTGGTGATTCTGGTATTGAGGCTAAGTTTGGAAGGACTGAAGGAAACAACCACCCTGAGGCTGGTGGTAAGGTCGGCTATCTATTAGTTGACCCAGGTGTTGTCCCGTAGGATGGGTCAGCTATGCATCATTGCTCCATACACCATTTACATCCTGAATCAGTGGGGATGTTGGTGGTGGAAATGCTGGATCAGAGGATTGAAGGAAGTCTAGCTAGTAAACTGCCATATGTTGCTGCGACAGGTCCTGCTCAGGCGCCTGCATGTAGTATACCTGCTGGATGGCCAGTTGTTGTTGACTCAGTTGAGGCTGATGTAGTGGTGATGGTTTGTCTTTCTTCTCAGTAGGAGTCTCTGATGATGGTGTCACCGACTGAACAGAACTGATGGTTCTCACCGGCAGCTCAAACTGCTTGGTGATCTGGTCTAGCTTATCCAGGTTCTGTGTCGTTTGTTCAATCACATCAAGCTTTTCAAGATCCCATGACTACTTCTATATAATGCCAACCTTTGAAAGATGGCCCCTAATGATACTGATGTTGGAGCTCTCATCTTTCTCTACCACACGGGTTTCTGCCATATGAACTGGCTTTCGGAGGACCTGAGGTTGTCTCTGATAGGCGCGTGATGAAGATAGGGTGGCCTCTCCTTCGTCCATTTCTTCGAAAATCTATCATACAATATATTCATCCTTGTTGAAATGAGATCCTCCGCATGCATCATCTACTAACCTTTGACTCTCTACATTCAGGGCCCCAAAACAATGATCGACCAAGATGGTCTTCAGTATCTCATGGTGAGGGCACTTCTCCTGCAAGTTTGTAAATCGCTCCCAGGCTTCATGGATAGACTCGTGAGTAGCCTGGGAGAAGTTGCTGATCCTGGCTCGCATCTGAATTAGCTGATCGAGAGGGTAGAACTTCTGAAGGAATACATATTTAAGTTTCTCCCATGTCGTCACAACCTTTTCCAAATGATTGACCTAGTAGAGGGCCTTATCTTGAAGGCTGAAGAGGAACACCGTCATCTTCACCACAACCAATGGGATGTTAGGGTAGTGGGTAGTTCAACAGATGCACGAGAACTGCTGCAGGTGAATGTATGGCTCCTCATTGGTATTCCTATGGAATTATGGCAGAAGAGAAAGGAATTGTGTCTTGAGCTCGAAGTGAGCATGTACCGGTGGAATGAGGATCCACTCGGTCATCTAGTTGTCCCCAAGATTGTATGTCTACTTCAGTGTTGGTTTATGCCTCTCAGGTTCATGTTCTTCTTCATCAAGGTCTAGACAGGGTCTGTCTCCGCCTCCTCCTCCTACTCGTATGTTTTGTAAATCATTAAGCATATCTTGAAATGTAGTCTGAACTAAAACCTGCTCTGTTAGTTGTTGTTGTATGACCTATATGGAAGCCAACAATTGAGCCTTCACTTGGTTCTGATCAGGTCCCTGACCCGACTCCATCTGTGGAGACTGTTGTCCTTTTCCTTTCCTTTGAGGTGCCATCTCTAGGTCTGAATCAGAGGAGATGAATTCTGGATTGGGATATAGGACTAGGGTTGGTTTCTATATGAAATATGAAAGACTCCCAATCAGACCACTTGAAATTGAGTCCCAGCCGACAAGATGAATCTAAGATTAGAGTCAATTCCAGATTGTTGTAAAGGGAGAATAAGATGTACACTGAAATCAACTCTCATTCACAACGACGGATGTGGGAAAAGAGTGGTCCTGGTTTATTAGGTGATCAAGGGGGTGAAAAGAAGTTGAGGAGTCTGGAGATTGGCCCATAAGGTCTAAACCAGGTTCTCGGGAATCACCTCGAATTATTGACTATGTCGAGTCTATGGAATCGATGTGGGTGTCAGCAGAATCCTGACTAAACTATCCATGGATCGTCATAGTGGAGAAAGAGGATATCGATATGGGAGAAAAGATACAGTTGTCAATGAGGAATAAAAAGGAGTGTAAAATAGTAGAAAGACTTGAACTGAGAAGGGGGGTCAAAAAAGAAGACACATATGTCAAAATTTACCCAAATGTGCGGGACCTGATATTTGAACCTTAGTCTTGATCCATACAAATACAATACAAAATTGGGTTCACCAACTCATGCCATGTGAAGCCGTGAGGGATCGACTATTTATTATATTTCATTTTTAGAGTTGTTATTTTAGGTATATCTTATAACAAGTCCTTAGCACGCTAATCCAATAGGAGAGAGTACTACCAGAAAAGTATCCCTTACTTGCCCTCCTCCTTTGCAACCTGTATTCTACACTTTTTGAGGTCCTTATAACTCTTCCTGGATCCCTACTCATCCAAAGAAATAGAGGGAGGGAGTCGATAGGTGAAACCACTACTTCGGACCTCGCTCGCAACGGAATCACCCGTGAGCATGCAAGGACCTACTCGGATGCAAATCGATGAGACATACACATATGTGATGGCATGGCCTAAGCTCAATACTTCGGACCAAGTCGATGTTCCACACAAGACGGGAACACCATCACTGACAAGGCCCTACTCGATCACGTACGATAGAAGCGCCATTACGTCCGAAATCCAGGCGATACGCAAGGCCAGTACAAACTGGATTTTTGGATCTAATCCTTAGTGGGTAATGCCTCGCTAGGTTGTGCCTCGCTCATGGGAGGGGTTTTGGTCCCCGCCTCGAGAGCTCCAGCAAGGTGTCCTAATTATTTTACATTGTCATTAGCTAAAACTCGAAATTAAATGCAGAAACTAAATCTACATAGAGCATGAAGGAAAGAAGCTCTTATACTTAAGGGTAGCTCAGGGAGCAAGGTGGTCGGAGCTCTCCGTGGACCACCTCTTATCCTCGCTCCGACGCTTTCCAAGCACGGGGGAAGGCTCGATGTCACCGGCCTTCAACGCACACACACAAGGACTCGATCAGGGGCTTCATGAGGGATCAAACTTGGAAGGAAGACTAGGAATCTTTTTTATAGACAATAGGGTTCTGATGGACTTCGAGGTGAATTATTGACAGGCTCGAGGAAGATCAATGGGATCTAAGGATCTGGCGTGAGAGGACGTTGTGATGGGAAGAGAATCCATGAAGGACTCGAGGTGATACGATCAACATGGCTAAATTGAAAAAAATCAAGAAGAGGCACGACTCGAGGCTCTGATAGGATTCAGAATGAAAGATGGGGAGTTGACCTGGGGCCAAAAGTCCCTGGAAGGTGATTGGGCCACGTCAGCCACTGCAGGACAAAACAAGCTATTTTATTCACAATTAATTATTTAAAAATAGTAAATGATTTTATTATTTTTTGGGTATAAACAATTTATTATTTTATAAAGTATTTTAATATGATTTTATTTATTTATTGGTGTTGTCTATTAGAAGTTAATTTTTAAGGGTATACTTATACATATATTGACCTATGTTTTGATTATTTTATTTTTATTTTATATATTGGATTTTATTATTTTATTATGTTATTTTATATATTTATAACTTAATTTCAGGTATATAAATATATTTTTATTATGTTTTTCTGATGTTATTTGTACATTTAAATAAATAGGGGTGTAAATTATATAGGTATAAGTATATGTATTACATCTATGTATTTTTGTATCTTATTTTATATTTATGTTTTCTTTATGGTTTTATTATAGTTTTAATATTTACATATACTACAAATAATATTTACAAAATTATAGAAATGTAAAATTATAAAAAAAATAAAGGAAAAAAATAAAATGAATATTCTATTCAGGTATATAGTACAATAGGAGTCCAAAACCTAACTTTCACATATTAATTCTAAAAAATATGAAACCACCTTCATTAAATAGCTTATTAAAAATTATATACAATTAAAGGTGATTTTTGCATTTTGAGTTTTTATTTAGGAGATATGATTCTGTGAAATTTGGGTTTTGGTTTTTAATTCTGTGTAAAATGTACATAGTATATTATTTTTGTGCAAACTCAATTTTGCATTTTTCTATATATTTTTACCTACAACTTTCTTGTACAAAGTTTCTTTATTTGATGTATAAATAATAAATAATAAAATGGGTCCCAAAAATAATAAATGATGAATGAATAAATGGAATTTTTATTGTATTATTGGCCATCATCTCCCCCTACTTCATTCCATGTCGGCCAATTCAATTCTTGACTTGGTCTTGGGGTCTAGGGTCATAAAATACCTTTAGTATTTTATTATTTTCTTTTCTTTATTTTATAATTTTGGCATTAAAACATTGCTTTGTATACAATAATTGGAATAAATAATGAATGTTAATATGTACAAAATAATGCTATTTACATGCATTAGCTAGGGTTTTTAAGGACAAAATGATAGATAAAGGTGATTAAATGGAGATTCATCACTCCACCAGCTGGTCTGTTCTGTAGATCGTTTAGCTTTATCCTGAATTGTAGTATGTGCTAATGCATGCTCAGTCAGTTGCTTCTATATGGCTTGGATGGAAGCCAACAACTAAGCATTCACCTGATTCTGATCTGGCGGGGAACTTTTCTCTGGTTGGGGCGACTGCTGCCCCTTGCTTTTTCCCTGTGGAACCATCTCTTGGTCCGAGTCTGAGGAAATGAGTTCTGAATTGGGATCCAAGATGGACTTCTATCTGCAATATGAGAGAATCCCAATCAGACCATTTGAAACTGAATTTCGATTGTCGTGATGAATTTGGGGTTCGGGTGAATCCTAGATGGTTGTGGACAGAGTAAGAGATGTAGACTGCAATTGACCACTATTCGCAAGGTTCGAAGGGGGATAAGAGTAGTACCGGTTTATTAGGGAACAAAGGAGGATGGAAAGAAGACAAGGAGTCTGGAGATCGGTTCGCAAGATCCGAACTAGGTTGTTGGAATCACCTAGAATTATTGACGATGCCGAGTCCGTAGAATCGATGTAGGTGTTAGCGAAGTCCCGACAAAACCATCCATGGATCGACATAGTAAGGTAAGAGAAGATCGATGCAGGAAGAAGAACGCGGTGGTCAACAAGGAATAAAAGGAGTGTAAAAAAGTAGAACGGCTCAAAACGAGCAAGGGGTCAAAGATGAGACACATGTGACAAAATTTTGCGTAGGTATGCATGACTTGATCTTTGAACCTTAATCTAGATCCATACAAACACAATACAAAATTGGGTTCACCAACTCAACATAATGTGAAGCCGCAAAGGTTCAGCTACTTTTATCTTTTCATTTTTAAAGTTGTTATTTCAAACATATCTTATAACAAGTCCTTTGCTAACCCTATAGGAGTGAGAGTACAGTCGGAAAAGTATCACATACCTATCCTCCTCCTTTGTAACTTGTAGTCTGTAGTTTTTGAGGTCCTTGTAACCCTTCCTAGATCCCTACTCAGCTAAAGAAATAGAAAGAGGAAGCTGATAAGAGAAACCACTACTTCGGACCTCGCTCGCAATGGAATCACTCGTAAGCATGCAATGGCCTACTTAGATGCAAACTGATGAGACAGACACACCCGTGAGGGCGTGTCCTAAGCTCAGTACTTCAGACCAAGTCGATGTTCCACGCAAGGCGGGAACACCATTGATGACAGGGCCAGACTCGATCATGTACGATAGAAGTACCATTACTTCGAAAATCTAGGTGATACACAAGGCAGTTACATACTGGGTTTTTGGCTCTTATCCTTAGTGGGTCGTACCTCGCTCATGGGAGGAGTTTTGGCCCCTTCTTAAGGTATCTGAAAACAATGAGGACTTAATGAACCATGGGCAATGAAGTCCATTACATATTTTAATTAAGTTCAAAGTTTATTTAGTAGTCCCCTTGTTTTAAGTTATTTATTTTCACTTTTTGGATATTTTTCATACAAGTGCCTAACGATTTTGTATATTTTCATTTAGGTCCTTGGTGCTCGAAATCAGAGGGAGATAGTGAAAAAGCTGTAAAAGTCGATTCGATGATGGAAATCTCATTATTGAATCTAATGATGCATGCAAAGCTAGAGGACTTACAATGCTTACCAACTCTCTCCACGTAGTATGCAAAACAGAATTTATAAACCTATCTACATGGCAGTGTGCATTCGACAAAATCACCCTAAACAATAGTTGTTATTAGTCGTGAAGAACCACATGTTAATTATTCAGATATGAGACCAAAGGTCTGGTCTTTGATGCCACTCGGTGCCCACCATAACGGGTCCTGCAAGCGTTATATGTAACCTCTCTCGACACGCAGTCTCAAGTCCAAATAATTAACAATTATTAATTTGACTAGATCCAAACGTAAGAGACTATAGGCACATAATTTTTATTAGGGTTTGGACCTAATTAGCGATACAAGCAACCTAAAGTCTAGGGACTCCATGCACATAAAACAAAAAGAGAGATGGAAACTCAAAACATCGAGAAACAAAAAAAAGAAGGCGGTGAAAACATGAGAAAACATCGACCTTGTCGAGTAGAGGACTGTCCAAGTCAATAATTATTAAAAATAATAAATGAATGAATAAATAAATCTCTCTCCCCAATGAATAAATCTAAGCTAAATCTATGCTAGATAGTCTCCTTGCAACATTACTGCCTCTCCAACTGGTTAAAGCATGAAGACCAGCCTCTGCAAAGCTTGGCTGCATCGGCCTCCTAAGAAGCCATCCTTGCGTAGCGGGCCCTCGCAACAAATACAATAAGAGAGGTGTATTAGCGTAGATAATCAAATAATGAGCATAATCAAATAATTGTATTAGTAAATGAAACATATACAAGTCAGAAAAAGAAAGCAAATTTTATACAAATGAATGAATGAATAAATAAATAATAAAACACGATTATGTACAAATCAGGCTACACGTGTTGCTCTTCGGCAATGGTGCCATTTGATAACTGGGGTTTTTCACCAGTTAGAAGTTCCACACAAGGCGAGAACATCGTCGTCGAGTCGACCAAGCAAGAAACCCTAACTAATCAACAATTAACCCACAATATCAAGTAATCAATGAATAGCAAAAATATGGAGTTGAAATTTATTATACTCTACAACCAAAAATGTATAATAAGTAAGCATGCAGAGGTCGAACTCAAGAAGCAAACCAGGTAACCTATGATTATTTCTAACCAATGTGTATTATGTACATACTTGTCTTTTATCCTTTTTATGCGAGTTTTTTATTTTTCAATTTTAATTAATTAATTATAATAAATATGTGTATAATATATATATATATATATAGAAATAATAGTAGTAGTAATAATATTATTAATATATAGTATTACATAGATAAATATAGATATGTATATATATGGATAAAGAGAACAATGAAATAAGCATAATGACATTTTTTTAGTGTTTCTAAAATTTTGAGATTTTCATTTTGCAAATTTTTAGTTTCTTTTTAACTTTTGAAAATAAAATAATTAATATATAATATAGTATATAATAATATAGGGCATATAGTATATATATGTATACATAGCTATAGTATATAATACATAAATATAGATATAAATAACTTTAAAATATACGGAAAATATTTTTGTAATAATAGAATTTCCTAATGTTTTGTAATTTTTCCTAGAAATTTTGCATATTTTTATGGGTTTTTAAAATAAAAGATATCCCAAATCATGGATTTAATAAATAGGCCAAATTAATATGAAAAAAATAGCAAATAGAGTCCAAAATTCTCCAAATCACTTTTAATACTTTGAAAGTATTATAGAGAAAACTCAAAGATAGAAATTAATATTTTTGATATTTTGGTGATTTTTCATATTTTTATTGGATTTTGGAGCATTTTAATTTTTATACTTTTTCCATTTTAGGGGTTTTTGGTCTTGAGTTAATATAGAGTATATTAATAATATATAATTTTTTCTAATCTTTTAAGGTGTTTTAATATTTCTTTGATTTTCATAGCTAAACAGGAAAATTTAAGTCACTATTCAAATTTTAATAAATAGATAAATGCATTAAATCAGATTAAAAATTATAACAATTAAAGACATCATCCAAGGCTTACAGGGTAATTTTTGAAAAATAAAATTCAAGAAGGGGTTATTTTTAACAAAAAGCTAAAGAAAATACAATCAAAGTTTCTTGGAGCTAAAGAAAATACAATAAAAGTTGCCTGGCATGGACCATTTTTCAATAAAAATTAAATATATTTGCATTTCAAAATAACATTCCAAAGTCCAGGGTTATACATGATATTTTCACGTAATATATTAAACTATACTTGCTTGGGAAGGGCATATATGCAAATATAAAAAACATTTTGTATTTGTACAAATTTACCACAAAATTTAATGCTTCATATACAAGTTATATGACTAAAAACAAATATGTAAAACTGGAGGGGTATACATGATATTTTCCTAAACTCATGCAGAGACCCCACGTAAGTTGAGCTGGCATGGGTTTAAATGCAAATCTAAGAAAGCGCAAGGGCCTTATTGTAATTTTTACACAAATTTTTACACTCCAACATGATGTTTGTATAATAAATAAAAAATAGAAAAAACGGAGGGGGCTTAGTGAAAAAACCCATTTATTTGTGTGTCAACCGACGGTTCAGATTAATTCACTTAACTCCATCCAACGGTTGATGCACGTATCGCTTCGCCCTTCGATCAGACGGTCATGATAGAAACTGGGGTGAACCATCCAATCTAATGGTAGCTACTTCTCGAGAAGAATGGGGAAGAACATGTCTTCCCTCGTCCTTCGATAATTGTTATCTCCTTCTTCCTAAGATCTCCGGTGATGATCTTTGGCTCTACACGTCCGAGAGGGCCTTCTGCAGCTGAAGGTGCTCTCAAGAATATCAGGACCTAGTGATGAGGTCTTGGTTGTTCTTAGAGGCGCAAGCACTTGGAGAGTCTTCGGCGAGTTTCTGATCCGGCCTAGGAGGGGTCTGTTGAGCTTGAAACTTGCACATAAAGATACTAGGGTTCGAGGCGATGGTTCTCGACCCGGTCTGAAGCTGAGATGCTCGGGAAATAGATAAAAAAGGAGGGGCTCCGGTGTATGATGGAGGAGGGGCCCCGATTCGCTGATACAACAAGGATCGGGTTGATATAAGTGGGGGAAAACGCGGAGCAGATGATGAGGATGGATATGGATGCGATAGGGGGGTCGGAACTGGTTTGAGTCACAATGAAACGGTTGGAGCCCTATCGGCTCTGACGAATGGAATAATTAGATTTAAACCTAAGTTAATGGATTAAACACTAAACTAACTACTAGAATGAAGTCACGATACTAAAATTTACATAAAATAAAAAATGCACAGCTTATACCTCCTGGTGGGTAGGGAGAGAGGCCGTCCGGAGTGGCTCGTCGTGGACACCCCACAGCTTTCGAGCACGAGGGAATGATTCGTTGTCACCGGTCCTTCACACTCACACATACGAACACATGAATAAGCTCCAAGAGGGATCAAAAGCAAAAGGTGGAGATGGGGCATACTTATAGATGAATTTTGGCCGAGATTTGAGGATCGATGGCATGACGAGGAGAAGTGGTAGGTGGGGATTCGGTGATTGTCGAAGATCGTGGATGTAATGGTTGTACAAGGGTGTAAGGCTCGAGAGGAATGGGAGCAAGATGAAGGAATGAAAATTGTGAGAAAATGGCTTGCTAGTGAGTTCCGACTGGAGTCAAAAGGGTGAGGTACAATTGACCCTAGGTCAACAAAACCTCGCACCAGGTTGGTCCACGTGGACCAACCAGGAAATTCCAAGGCAGAAATGCCTTGGAAAATGAATAAAAAATACTATATGATTTAATTAATTTTTTGCTAAAACATAAAAAATATTCCTAATTTTCTGTAGTATTTATTACCTAGTTTTATATATTTCTATGAAGTGTTTTATTACATGTTATTTTTTACAAGTACCGATATAGGTATATTCATCTATTTTTTATGTATTTTATTTTTATTTCGTGTTTTATAGTTTATTATTTATACAAATAATTTATACATTATTTAATTTTTGTAATTTTTATGGTTTTATTCTATTCTGAATATTGTACATATGTTATAAATAATATTTACATAATTATAAAATAAAAATTCATGAAAATAATAAAGAATAAATAAATGAATAATTTATTCGGGTATATTGTACAATAAAGGTCCAAAACCTAACTTTCACACCTTAACTCCTATATGAATGAAACAACCTTCATTAAATATCTTATTAAAAGCTATATACAAATAAAATGATTTTTATGCATTTTAAGTTTTTATTGAAGAGATATGGGTTTGGGGAAGTTTGGATTTTGGCCTTTTATTTAGAGCATAAAAGATATACTATATATTATTTTTCTATGAAATCAATTTTGTATTTTTATTTCTATCTAAAACTTTTATGTACAAATCTCATTGATTTGATGAATGAATAATAAAGAATAAAATAGGTCTAAAAAGGCAATTATTGGCCTATTTTTGTAGGGTTTTCCAACTGTGTTTTATGTACAATTCGCCACCCTCTCCCCCTACTTTATTTCTTGTCGACTAAGTCATCATGATGACTGGGTCTCGAGGGCTAGGGTCACTCAACACCTATGGTGTCTCATTTATTTTTCTTTTCTTTATTCTTTTATTTTGGTAATAAATACGCTATTTATATAGTATTTTCTATAGTATTTTGTACAACTTATATAGTAGTTATTTTGGCAAATTAATGTTATGTACATGTATTTAGCTTTGGTTTAATGGCCAAAATTAAAGAATAAAGGTGATGGAATGAGGATTCATCAGTGGGTGGAGGTTGTCCCCACTCGTTCTGCTGATATCATATGTTTGTCGCTTTCTCAAGGGTAACATTATCTCACGATTCGGGATTCCAATGATTCTTATATCAGATGAGGGAAGCCATTTTGTGAATAAAGAAAGTCAGAAAGCTCGTGAAGGAGTATGGCATTGAACACCTCGTCACATCTCCTTACCACCCACAATCAAATGGTTTGATTGAGTTATCTAATAGAGAGATCAAGCTATTCTACAGAAGCTTGTACGACCGGATAGGAAGAATCGGTCTCAACTCCTTGATCCTATTCTATGGGCTTATCGAACTACCTACAAGACTCCATTGGGTATGACTCCCTATCAACTGGTTTATGGAAGCCGTGCCATCTGTCGGTTGAGTTTATTCATAAAACACTTTGGGTAGTTAGCATCTATAACTTGGACTTAGAGTGTAGTGGTCAGAACCGCAAGATAGATCTGAACAGACTCTTGGAATTCTGAGATTATGCATACAACAACATCCTGATGTACAATGATAAAGTCAAAATATGGCATGCATATCAGAAGAAAGAATTTCGAGCTAGGATAGAAGGTTTGGTTGTCTAATGCAAAATTGAAGCTTTTCCTGGGCAAAATTAAAGAGCAAGTGGACGGGACCATTTTTGGTGAGGACTGTGCATGACAATGGTAGCATTCTCATATCAGAGTTGTCGTATGATGCATAACCATTCATAGTCAACGGACAGTTGCTGAAGTAGTATATAGATTATGATACATTCCTATCTGTGGTTGACTCAAAGTGGTATTTCAAGAAGAAAATGAACATTAAGATGATTCGGATTCTTGAGCACAAAAATTACTCTTTTATTTCTGATTTTTTTCCCTTTTATTTTTCCTTTTTCTCTCATTCATTTTTCCTTTTATTAACTCACCCCTTTCATCAATGTTATATTTAGGATGAATTTATCTTAAGTATATGGAGGGTGTGTATGCTAAGTATTCATTCTTTTTCTCCTCGCTTATCTCCTAACTTGTTGATGTTTGGTCTATATTTAGGAATATTTCACCCTAGGTATATCGGGAGACAAGTCGAGTCATTGATTTCGTATATTCCAATTCTCGTCCATCCCCGTATGGTGTACATTTTGCTATACTTAACATTAATTAATCCTAAGTATAAGGGGGATGGTCGACTTCTTTTTCCTTGATTCTTTAGTCATTGTAGTATAGAATTTTATACACCTAGTACAAGTCATGTCTTCCTTCTCTCTTCGATCTATGAGGACATAGCTCAAGCTAAGTATAGTTGGGCCGTTTATACAAAGTATATACGTCAGCCACAACTTGTACTTTTGTATTTTAAATAATATGGCTAATATAATAAAGTTGTATAAAAACCTTTTAAAACATCTCTGTATATACTGATTAATAAATCAGGTTAATGTTTTGCAAAAAGATTTTGAAAAATGATCGTAAAATATTTGAAAAATATTTTTAAATCATTTGGAAAACATTTGGTAAAATATTTTTCAAACCTTTGTAAATTATTTTTTGTTATAAACATTTCTTTGGTTTGTTTGAATAAAATGTTTTAAAAATTATTTAGAAATGATTGTAAAAATATTTGGAAAATCTATATATATATATATAATTTGAAAAATCTTTGCAAAATGACTTTCAAAATCTTGTAAATGTTATAAAAATTATTTGCCAAATTATTTTTGTAAATAAGTTTTCAAAGTTTGTAAAATGTTTGTAAAAGCCTTCAAATGTGCATAAAAGTATGTAAATAGTACTTCAAGTAATTATTTAAATAAAATTCTTACATTCAATTTGTATAGGCCTATTTATAAATTCTTTTAAAATATATAACTAAGTCTTGTGAATATTAATGCACTCCTGGATAAATAGCTGCACATATTTCTTGCATTAACATATTAAAAACACCTAAAAACTTGAAACTTTTCAAAACACCCGAAAAATTTGCAAAATGTTTTCAAATTTGCAAAAAACTTGCCAAACCTTTTGAAAAATTCCATAAAAGTGTAAAATCAGAAAATGCCTTACAAAATATTTTGCATGCATTGTACATAGCGTTTGCATTTTACTTTTCAGATTGGTAATGACAATTGAACTAATCTAAGTAAAATCTGAATATCGGAGCTTGGTATGACCTTAATTCACTTAAATTCACAGGAACCTTATAGGAATGGGATTTGGGGCTTTTCAGGTCAGCCTAACTTAATTCTTAAGACCGTAAGACTATGTTCACATGTAGTCTTCATATGCCTAAGTAGAATATTTTGAGACACACGCATGACTTTTTAGATAGTGACCTAACTTGGAGACCTGCACCTTACACTTTTCTCAACTAAGTTGAAGCCGTAGAGGATTGGATTTACCACAATGACATACAAGTGAATGAAAACATACAAAGCCACAATTCTGTGGACATTGTGCCCTAACCCAATCCAGTGGTGACGAGGTCTAAAGACAGAATGTCGTGGGTTGTAATAAAGTTTCAAAAGAGGGATAGTCTACTAGCTCGAGGAAAAGGTCCTTATTGAAATATTGTTGTATACAGTATTCAAAAAATACAAAACCAAAAACTCCAAAAAGAACGTACGGGGAAAAAATCAAAGAAAAATTAATCCCCATCGGAGTATGTATCTAATAAGCAGGATTATGCTTCAAGTCAAAGTATTCATGTGAGTGATGAATCCACATTTCATCATCTTTATTCTATCATTTTGGCCTCAAAAACTCTGGCAAATGCTTGAAAATAGCATTAAATAGAGCATATTAGCATTCATGCATGTGCATGTAATTAGTGTATAAAATACTATAATTCAAGCCAAAATTATAGAATAAATAAAAGAAAAGAAAAAGAATAAAATATTGTAAATATTTTATGACCTGAAACCTCAAGACCTAGGCATCTTGATGAATAGGTCGACAAGGAATAAAGTAGGGGGAGATAAGGGTCAAAAGACAGTATAAATACCTATTCATTCCATTCATTCTTTATTCATTTTAAAACCTATTTTTGGTTCCACTTTTATACATAAAATAAAGAAATTTTGTATATAAAAGTTGTAGATAATTAAATAAGGAAAAATAAAAAATTTATTTCACTGAAAAATAATGTACAGATAAAAAGTTATGGTTTGAACAAAAATCCAGAATCCCAACTTCCCAAACCCGTATCTCACAAATGAAAACCTCCAAATGCAGCAAACTCACCTTTAATTGTATATAGAATAAAATAAGCTATTTAATGGTGGTGATTTCGCATTTGGCAGAGCTACGGTTTGAAAGTTGAGTTTTGGACCCACATTGTATACTTGTACAGATTAAAATATTCAAAGAAATATTTATTATTTATTCATTATTTTTGTATTTTTATATTTTTTATAATTTTGTAAATATTACTTATAATATATTTGTATATTAAAATTAGAATAAAAACCTAAAGAAAACTCAAAATAAAATACATGTAAATAAAATACATACGTATTATACCTATACTTATACCAGTATACTACATACTTTTAATTTATTAAATATACAAAATACTTCAGAAAAATAAAATAAAAATATAATTAAGTGTATAAAAGTATTCTATATTTTTATAAAATAATGAATAAAAATAAATAAATTAAAAATCAGAAAATAAAAATAAAAGAGTAAAATATATAGATATTATACATAGATAGGCTATAAAAAGCAACTTGTAAAATATATCCCATAAAAATAATTAAAAATTAGAATAAAATACTACATAAAATAATAAATATTTTTTATTTAATAACCTAAATTTAATTCAACCTTTTTTTTTTAATTGAACTAATAAAGTTCTTTTTGTAGGATTTTTCTGGTTGGTCCACGTGGACCAACCTGGAGGCTCTGACAGTTGACCTCGGGTCAACTGTCTGAGCCAGCTCCTGTTCATGTCAGACCGAGATTTTGACCATCTTTCCCCCTTTTTTTCGAGGCGATTCCATGCACATTTTCAAGACTCGGCCTTAAGGACTTTTGTAGCCTTATGATTAGGCTTACACGCCCCTTCTTTTTTTCGAGGATTGGACCAGCGATTTGCTCGGTCCACCGCGTTCTTTGGAGCACCTGCACCACGACCGTCAACCCTTTAAATGTGCACCCCCCCGACTTTCCTCTCTCTTTTGATTCCTCTTTCCACCGTTGAAACCCTAATCCCTTGAGCCCATCAGCCTCCTGGTGACAGCGGGAAGCCGTAGAGCTCGGTTCGAAGGTCGTCGGTGTCGAATCGAGGTGCGATCCACCTCACTGCCGGAGCTCTGCCACCAAGCTTGACTTGGTCTCTCGGTGAGTGTTTCGCCATATTCCTTTTCCATTCTGTAGCCTTAGCCCTAGCTAGCGTAATCCAGCAGTAGGTTTTGATTTCTTAGCATTGTTCATTGTGAATTCGCAAATCACTCCACGGCGGAGCTCCGCTCCGCCACCGTGTTACGCCTCATTTAACCGTTGAATCGACTCACTTCCACCTTCATCAGCTTCCCCTTCGCCTTCTCTCGCCCCGACGCACCTCCATACACCTCGATCTCGCTCAAATCGAGATCACTGATCTCCTTCTCCGTCGATCGCCGGAGCTACCATACCTGAGCCACAAATCGCCACCATCGCTCCATCTGAGAGCACCCCGAGCTCCATATTTTTGCCGTACATCTAACCCTGCAGGAAGTAATGTGAGAGGAGACTCGAAAGAGCCTCGACAACCAGGGGAAGCACCTCCCAAGTTGCTGCCGCCGTCGGCCCTCACCTCACCGTCTCAGCCACTGCTGAGACCATCGTTCGACGTGGAAGGGCCCCAGGATCATTTTTCCCCTGATCCTAGGGCAGGAGTGGCTGTGTGTCGGTCGGAGGCAATCGTCAAAGCTCGTCGGGGAGGGTGTTCTTCATGAACCTCTCTCCACCGTTGGATCAGGAGCGTCGTCCAGACCGCACGAGAGCCGTCAGATCATCTGGACGCTCCACCGTCGGATCTCCTCGTGGGAATCTAATCTCGAGCGCACACGTGAAGCGTCATCACGTGGCCCAGCGTCGACACGTGTTAAGTGAGATCATCCCCGCCTTCTGCTGGCGCACGAGGCTTGGGTATTTTGCACCTTAACCCAAGTACTTTTTGTCTTTATTTTATAGTACCAAAACTTTTATCTACAGTTCAAAATTTTTGTAATAATTGCAACTAGACCCCTTAACTTTCCTTAATTGCACTTCAGTCTTCGGCCACGTCACCTCACGTGACTGGGCCACGTGTTTTTGGGTATTTTGCAAGTTTGATCCCGAACTTTCATGTATTTGCAATTGAACCCCTGTGCGTAGTGATTTAAATATGTTTCTGGTGTAATTGCACTCTTGTCCTACCGGTTTTTGCTAATTGCAAATATACCCCTGTATACAACAGATCACGTGCGTCGCGCGTGGATTTTTAGTGAAAATTGCTACTGTGTCCCTGGATATTTTTATAATTTCATATATACCCCTTCCAGGCTTTGTATTTTTGTGTCTTTGTCTTATTTATTTCTCGCATCATATTAACTCCAAAAATTACCAAAAAAATCCCATAGACTCCTGTTAACTTGCACTCCCACGCCATATTTTTGCATTTTATTTTTGTTGCATTTTAATATTTATTAAAAATTAAAAACATGCATTTTAGATACTGTCTATCTTAGAAAATACCAAAAAAATATTAGAACACCTTAAAAAATTCCAAAAAATTATCTGTTGTCTATTTTATTGTATTCTAGTGTCATTCCAAAAATCACTAAAAATCTCAAAATAAAAACCTTGAAAATTAGAAAATACTTCAAAACTTCAGAAAAATCCAAACAATTCTTGAAAACTCCAAAAAAATGCAAACTCAGGTCCTGTAGGTTCCCCATTTCATTCTCTTTATTTTAAAATTAATTTGGGAAAATTTTGATATTATTTGATATTTTTTCTTCCCATTTTAATTTCAGCGAGAACATTAATTCACTGTTTTCTTTATTTTGACTTTTAAAAATACCAAAAATATTCTGAAGATTCCCCAATAATCACAAAAACAGTAGAAAAATATAAAAATATCACAAATATTTTATTTCTGAATTTTTGACTATTTTCCCCTATTTTTATAAATAGCTTAGCATCTCTTTTCTTATATTGTTTATATATTCCAATATTAAAAAAAAGAAAATAAAAAAATATAAAATATAAAAGAAAATACAAAATCAGAAAATTAAAAATCAAACTACAAAAATATAAAATTAAAAAAAATAAATAAATAAATAAATATAAAATTAAAAAAAACCACAAAAAATTAGATTGGCTAAGTAGTTCATTAGACCTAGACTTTGACTTTTTGTCTACGCTCTACACCTTTGTTTCCTGTGTTTGACCCCTACTTGCTAGCCATTGTACATTTTTAGTAGGGTATAATAAATTTTAATCCTTGTTGTTGATTTCTTGATTATTTGTGTGGGTTAATTATTGACAAACGGAAGGCTTGAGTAGTCGCCTCAGCGACAGTGAGTCTGATGTGTCAGACCATTATTTAGCGGCTCTCACTTTTTCGTTTTTCAAATGGCGCCGTTGCCGGGTAACATCGGCTTGTAGAGTACATTTGTGTCTTTATCTACTTAGCCATTTTTTATTGTATGTTTTTATTGCATAATTTGTTTTGAACTGTTTGACACCTCTTCTTGTTTTCTTGTAAGGGACCGCTGACCGAGGAGGATCGCCTAGGGGATCCTGCGCAGCCTTGGGAGGAGGAGCTGGCTATTCTACCCTAGCCGGGAGGAGAGAGCAGGAGAGCTTGTGAGAGGGAGAGATAGTTAGGTTTTTTCCTATTTTTTGTGAGAGAGTAATTTGAATTGTAATAATACATGTACACTCGGAAACTCAGGACTTTTGGGCCTAACTTCCAGGTGTTTGTTCACCTGGGGTCCCACCGTGGTTTTCTTCGTGTTTTACCGGTGTCATTTTCCGATTTTGTTTTCATTTTTCATTTCTTTTGTGGATTGAGCCCTTAGATTTTAGGCTTTTGCTTGATCGATTAGATTAGGTCCAAACATCCTAATAACCATTGCATGTACCTATAGATCGTTTTTGGACTTAGTCTAATTAAACAGTTAATCATTAGTCTTCGATCTGCCGCGCCGCGAGCTCATCCCGCCAAGCGCTTCTCCTGAACGCGATGTGTCGAGAGGAGGAGGGATGAGCCTAGACCGGACCTTAGGATTGGAGATTGGTGGTTGACTTGTGGTTCTTAACGCTAGCAATTGCCTGCTTAGGACGATTTCCACTTGCATATCGTCATATAGTTTATGTTTAAAAATTCCTGCTTTGCATCCCGCATGGAGAGAGCTGGAGGCGCTGTAAGTCTTCTTAGTTAGCATTCATCATTTAGGCACAAAGGTGAGATTTCCATCTTGGTGCCGACTTGCACGGCTTTTCCGACTCTATTCTCCCTCTGTTTTTGGACAAAGTAGGAATCAAAGAAAACAAAAAAATCGTTAGGCGCTTGTTTGAATCAATTAAAAAGAAGCGATAACACCAAAAAAATTAAAAAAGGGACTGCTAAGAAAACTTTGACCTAAATAAAATTGGTAATTGGATTCATTGACTGGGGAGAGCAACACCCTCACTTGTTTTCAGGTTGCATGGGAAGGTCTCCTTCCAAGTGAGCTGAGTGCTTCGTAAGGATTAGAGCCAAAAACCCAGCTTGTGGCTGCCTTGTGTATCGCCTGGTTTCCGAAGTATTGGCGCTACTATCGTACGTAGGAGAGTAGGGCTTGGTCACCATTGGTGACTCACTATTGTGTGAGCATCGACCTTTTCCGAAGTACCGAGCATAGGCCACGCCTTCACGGGTGTGTCTGTCTCACCGTCTACGTCCGAGTAGGTTCTTGCATGCTCACATGTGATTCCGTTGCGAGCAAGATCCGAAGTATCGGTTTCGCCTATCAGCTTCCTCCGTCTTTTCTTTTGCTGAGTAGGGATCCAGGAAGGTTTACAAGGACCTTAAAAAGCGCAGGCTACATGTTACACAGGAGGAGGACAGGTACGGGAATACTTTTCCGGCAGTACTCTCGCTCCTATAGGCGTAGCGCTCTAAGGACTCATTGAAAGATAACTTCCTGAATTCAAGTTAAAAATTACAAAGATAAAAGTCGAACCTTCACGGCTTCACGTGTTGAGTTGGTGAATCCCCTTGTTTTGTGTTTGATTACTAGTTGCCTTTAGGTCAAGATCAAAAACATCGTGCCTTTGCGCATATTTTGTTCTCCCTCCAGTTGACCCTTGCTCATTGTGAGCCTTCTACTGTTTTACACTCCATTTATTTCTTGTTGACCCCCGTATCTTTCATCCACATCGATCTTCCTCTTGATCTCCGAGATGGCAACGAATGGACAGTTTAGTCGAGACCCCGTCGACACCCACATCAGTTCAATTCGCTTTCCAATAATTCATGGCGATTCCCGAGAACCTGGTTCAGACTCCGTGGACCGATCTCCAGACTCCCTGTCTTCTTCAATAAACCAGGACCACTCTCGTCTCGAACTCTGTCCGTTCTGGATGGAAATTGATTTCACTCCTTACACATCGCCATCCTTAACAAAATTCTATGTTAACCTTGACACAGACCATTTCTCTTTATCTGGTGCTGCAATTCAGACTGATCGGGGCATTCTTCCATGTGCAGACTTAGAACCCGATCACGAGCCAGAAATTCAAGTTCATTCTGAGATGGAAGGAGGAAGAGGAAAGGGACCACAACCCCCACCTGAACCTGAAGTCAATCTGGGGGAAGGGCAGTACACCACGCAAAACGAAGTTAACAGTCAGCTGCTGGCTTCCATTCAAGCCATCAAGTAGCAGTTGACTAATCAAGCCCTGGCCCAGACCGCCTTCCAAGATATGCTGAACGATCTGAGGAGGAGGGCCGATGCAAGAGATGACCGTAGGGAGGATGATCCAAATCAGGATCCTAATTTTTAAGAAGTCAGAGATGAGTTCTCAGTGGGAGGACCAGAATTTGATGCAGTGGAAGCAGATCCACCGCAGTCGAAGCCTACACAAAAGGAAACATACAACCCAGGAGCGGGCCGCATCACAGAATGGATTCAGGTTCCACGTATGCATGCCCACTTCGAGCTAAAGCTGCAATTTTTGTCCCTGCTTCCCACATTCCACGGGAATACCACTGAAGAACCTTATATCTTTCTCAAGAAGTTTGGCCGCATCTGTGCCACTGCTCACTACCCGGGTATTCCTCTAGGGGTAGTTAAGATGACCGCCTTTCCCTTCAGCCTTCAAGACAAGGCCCTATATTGGGTCGACCATCTCGGGAAGGTCGTCAAGACTTGGGAGGAGCTGAAGTCTGCATTTCTCCTTAAATTCTATCCTCTCGGGAGATTGAATCAGATGCGTGCCCGTATCTCCTGTTTCTGCCAGCAGCCCCACAAGACCATCCATGAAGCGTGGGAGAGATTCAAGGATCTCCAAGAAAAGTGCCCCCACCATGAAATTCCAAAGACTAGTCTCGTGCAGCACTTCTTTGGTGGGCTATCACTTGAGATCCAAAAGCTTGTAGATGGTGCTTGCGGCGGTTCGCATTTCAACAAGGACGAGGACGTGGTATGGAACGTCTTCGAGGAAATGGCTGAAGGAGAAGCCGCTCAATCCTCATCCAGAGCATACCTGAAGCTACCAACCGCCATCAGCAAGCCAGTAAACATGGCTTCTCACATCGAGGACAAGGATGAGAGCTCCAACCTGAGCATCATTGGGAGCCACCTGTCTAAGGTGGACATCATTGAGAAGAGGTTGCAAGACCTCGAAAAACTATCGATCATTGAGAAGAGGACCCAGGGTCTAGAAAAGCTCGACCAGATCTCCCAACATCTAGAGCAGCTCGTTCGTGCATTGAATGCAAACATGTACAACGCTATGTCTACTTCTGCCGAGCCGAATGCTGAGAAGAAGGAGCCTACAATGCAGCAGAACCCTCAGCCGACTCCACCGCAGCCCCAGCCTATTCAGCACGTGTATTACGTGCAGGTTTCGGAGCAGACCCCGCAGCCCCAGACACTGATGGTTGTATATCAACCTGAGTCTCAGCCAGCTTACTCCGAGCAGTTCTCTCCACCCCCGCCACTGATTCAGGAGATCAATGGTGTATGGAACAATGAAGGACAGCTGACTCATCCTCAGGGACACTCTCAGGGTCAGAACATGGGCAACATGCCCTATCACCAGTAGCAGCAGGGTGGGAGACCTTTCCAGCCCTCCTACCAATACCAGCCTCCATCTCACGGTAACACCTGGAGGCAGAATTACCAGCACGGTCCTCAGCAGTCCGGATATCGCGGATAAGGATACAATCAGCAACCGGCTGCTCAATACAACCAACAGAATTCACAGTACTCCTCCAACCCTCCTCCTCATCTAAACCCCAGCAGGGGGATTCTTCTGAGATTGTGCCGGTTAATCCGGCCCTGGCCTGTCTTAAACAATTAGTGAAGAACATGGCTGAGATGACCCAGAAGATCGACGACCTGACGGCTGCCAAGACCGTCATTCCAGCCCAGGTCGAAGCCAATCCGAACAACTTCCGACGTAAGGAGCAGGTAGCCGGCAGTGTCCAAACCGAATCAGGTGAATTAAATTATTTTTTATCTAATGATGTTACTCTCAGGAGCGGTAGGACACTCCAACCATCAGCGACGGCGAAGGGAAAGTATCTTGCATCTGATGGGGAATCGTCAGTCCAGCCAACACCAGGGTCAAGCAGCATTTTGGGAGCAGCACCATCATTCAGAAAATCACAAAAAAATGAAGAAAATAGCAAAACACAAAAAAATAGCAGCAACCTCGGTGAGATCGGCCAGCATTGGAGACGTCTGCACCTGCCTCATAGCCAGTTCCTGACAGGAGGAGCATTGCACCTGCAGCGAGTCCAACGCCAGCACCAGAAGCTGAGCCTGTCATTTTTGGTCCATAAATTGTAGATGAATCCATTCCTTTTTGCCATCTACCTGTACACAAAAGTATGGACACTCTTTTGAATGAAATTGATGAAGATGTTGTAAATATTCCTTTTCTGAAGCAATGAAAAAACATAAAAAAATGAAAATTTTGAAAAATGCTTTGTCTGATCAGGCCATTATAGAAATCATCCAGAATTTGGTGCTGAATATGCCATTAATGAAAGCTCTTGAGTACATGCCAGCCATGAAGAAAGGATTGAGAGAGGCATGTACAACCAAGCACCGACCTCGTCGTCACAACTCCAGAAGCAAGGGTGGCAAGTTCGAAAAGCATATCCTTACAATGGCCACTGTCAATGCCATCAGCAACCTCCCGGATAAAAAGCCAGATATGGGAGCACCTCTTGTGCGTTGTCAGATGTTCAATCAGGAGTTTGAACGAACACTTCTTGACAGCGGGTCTTCTGTCAACTTGATGCCAGCTTCGCTACTTACGGAGTTCAGGCTGGGACCGCTCAAGCCTACAAAGATGATTCTGCAGTTTGCAGACAAGTCTGTTAAGCGGCCTAGGGGCCTGTTGGAGGACGTGATAGTCACGGTTCAGGGAAATCCGTTCCCGGATGATTTTGTGATATTAGATATGGGCGTCCCTACTCCATTGCCCCTTACCCCAATTATACTTGGAAGACCATTCCTGCGGACATCAAACGCAGTAGTGAACTATGGGACGGGAGAAATCACTTTTGGTGCTGGCAATGAAACAATCACAGTAGAGACCCTGTCGGAAGGAACATCAGCCGAACGAACATCTGCATCATGTGCAAGGGTGATTGAGTATGCTGACAACTGCGACTTTCTAGCAGAAATTCAAGACACCAACTTATTTTTGAATGACAATGATATCCATGAACTCCTCTGCCCCGAGGAGGAAGTGGAGACCGCAGTCGAATTTCCCCTTATCGATCAGGATGAGGAACTTGCTGATGTGCTGTAAGAGACGGCCGTGGGGGTGATGTGCCTTCAAAACCAAGAGCAAGATTTTGAAGAATCTTTTGATGAGGAGGAAATCATCGAGACATTTTGTCAAGATTTGAGAGAAGAAGCAGAACAGATTATGGTGGACGCAAAACAGATGAAAGAATCACCACATGCATTAATAGCTGAGGTCACTTCTGAAGCAGCTCAGACCCCGCCAGAGCTGAAACCTTTGCCCTCCAATATGAAATATGCCTTCCTTGCAGGAGAACCGAACATGTACCTGGTCATTATCAATGCACATCTGACCGAAGACCAAGAATCTCGTCTGATGGAGGTTCTTGAACGCAACTGCAAGGCGATAGGCTGGCGAACTTCAGATCTACATGGGATCAATCCATTACTGTGCTCGCATCGTATTTTTCTGGAAGAAGATTGTAGACCCTCTCGAGAACTTCAGAGAAGACTAAATCCTAACTTGCAGGAGGTTGTTATATAAGAGATCCAGAAGTGGTGTGATGCGGGATTTATTTACCCCATTTCCGACAGCAAATGGGTGAGCCCTCTGCATGTTGTGCCAAAGAAATCAAGGATTACCATTGTGAAGAATGACAAAGGAGAGGAGATCGCAACCAGAGTACCCACTTCTTGGCGAGTGTGCGTGGACTACAGAAGACTTAATCTCGCTACCAAGAAGGACCACTTTCCTTTACCCTTCATCGACCAGATCTTGGAGAGATTGGCCGCGTAGGAATATTTCTACTTCTTGGATGGCTACTGTGGGTATAATCAAGTTGCTATTGCTCCCGAAGATCAAGAGAAGACCACGTTCACCTGTCCTTTTGGTACAGATGCCTTCAGACGGATGCCGTTCGAGCTTTGCAACGCCCCAGCCACATTTCAAAGGTGTATGCTTGCAGTTTTTACCGATATGGTGGGCAACTTTCTCGAGGTCTTCATGGACAATTTTTCGGTCTTAGGGGATTCATTTGACCAATGTCTGGATTATTTAGACCGAGTCTTACGGAGGTGCTGCAAAGTCAATCTTTTGCTCTCGTGGGAGAAGAGCAACTTCATGGTGACCGAAGGAATTGTGCTGGGTCACGTTGTTTCTAAACATGGTATGGAGGTTGACCCAGCCAAGGTGGACGTGATTTCCAAACTTGAGCCACCTACAACCATCGAGCAAGTCAGGTCATTCTTGGGTCATGTCGATTTTTACCGACAATTCATCAAAGACTTTAGCAAATTGGCCAGACCTTTGACTGAGTTGCTCGGCAAGGAGAATGAATTTATTGTAGATGATCGTGTGCTCCTTGCCTTTACAGTTGAAAGAACTCATCACCCAGGACCCTGTCTTACAGCCGCCGATTTGGACTCAGCCTTTCGAGATAATGACCGACGCGTCAGATTATGCCTTCGAAGTTGTCCATGGACAGAGGAAAGATAATGTACCATTTGCGATTCACTACGATAGTCGAACGCTCGATGAAGCCCAGCAGAACTACACTGTCACTAAAAAGGAGCTGCTAGCGGTAGTTTTTACCCTGGAAAAGTTCAGATCCTACCTCCTTGTATCCAAAGTAGTCATTTACACTGATCATTCGGCCATTCGGTACTTATAGCAGAAGAAGGACGCCAAACCATGTCTCATCCGGTGGATCCTTCTCCTCCACGAATTTGACGTGGAAATCAAAGATAAACCTAAGGTAAAGAATGTGGTGGCCGATCATCTGTCAAGGCTTCCTGAGCCGGAATCTCCTGAGCTGAACCTACAGCTAATCACAGAGACCTTTCCAGACGAGGCAATTCTGTCTGTCACCTCGCTTCCTTGGTATGCAGGCATTGTGAATTATCTGGTGACCAAGGAAATCCCACAGGAATGGCCTAAGTTGAAAATAGACAGATTCTTGTCTAAAATCCATTTCTACCAGTAGGAGGATCCGTATTTGTTTCGTGAGGGGGCAGATTGTATCTGGAGAAGGTGCATTCCTTAGGAGGAAGTTCCAAGTGTCCTCGCTTTATGTCATGACCAAGATTCTGGAGGACATCATTCAGGCAAATGTACGGCAGCAAAAGTTCTTCAAAGTGGCCTATGGTGGCCTTCATTATTCAAAGATGCAGATGATTATGTCATAGGCTGCACTGACTGTCAGAAGGTGGGCGGAACCATAGGAATGAGAGACACGATGCCTCTGAAATACATTCAGATCTCAGCCGTCTTCGACGTATGGGGCATCGACTTTATGGGCCTGTTTCCCAACAGTCAGGGCTATGAATATATTCTACTTGCTGTCGATTATGTAAGTCGATGGGTGGAGGTTATTCCTGCCTGAACCGCCGATAGTAGGACTGACTGTCGACTCTTGAGAGATCACATAATAGCACGGTTCGGGATTCCTAAGATTCTAATGTCTGACGGGGGTAGTCATTTCATAAACAGAGAGGTGAAGAAGTTGACTCAGGAATTCTGCATTGAACATCGTGTTGCTTCACCTTACCACCTGCAGTCCAATGGCTTAGCTGAATGTTCGAATAGGGAGATCAAGACCATTTTACAGAAGCTTGTGCGTCCGGATCGCAAGAATTGTTCTCAGCTGCTTGATTCTGTTCTTTGGGCTTATAGCACAGCGTACAAGTCACCCTTGGGAATGTCTCCCTACCGCCTTGTGTATGGCAAGCCATGTCATCTTCCCGTCAAACTAATTCATAAATCCTTATGGGCCATTAACATCTGTAATTTGGACTCCAAGAAAGTAGGAAAGAACCAAAAACTGGATCTGAACATATTATTGGAATTCAGAGATTATGCATATGACAACAGCCTGATGTACAAGGAGAAGGTCAAAACATGGCATGACAAGCATATCCGTCGCAAGTCCTTCGATCCAGGTCAGAAGGTGTGGTTGTTTGATGCAAAATTAAAGATCTTTCCAGGCAAATTGAAGAGTAAATGGATTGGGCCGTTTATGGTTAGGCAGGCGCGTGACAACGGAAATGTATTGATATCCAATCTGTCAGCTAACGCATAGCCATTTGTGGTCAATGGACAGCTTCTGAAGCCATACCTTGAACATGATACATTCATGGTTGTCGTTGACTCGATTCAAGTAATCTATAAGGATGAGCTGGATATCTCCAAAGAGGCAGAGGAAGGCCAAGAACAACAAAACATTTTTGAATGACTTTTCTACTTTTCTTCTTTTCTTCTTTTCAATTTCTTTTATCCTCTTCTACCTACTTGATGTTGTCCCTTTCATCATTGCTACACTTAGGATGTACTTTATCCTAAGTATAGGGGGGATGCGTATCCGAGTTGTTCATATACACTTTCATCTCTTTTCTTCTTTTCTTCTCTTCCTTTTCCATCTTCTGTATCTATCCAAAAAGTGTCGCCCCCTTGTAGACAGTCTTCTATACTTAGGACAAGACACACTTTGTCCTAAGTATAGGGGGGTGTGCACCCCGAGTTTCTTTTATTCTTTTCGATCCTCTCCATTGTCTCCTCTTCTTGTCTATACTTAGGGATATCTTACCCTAAGTATAGGGGTAGACAATCTGAGTACGATCTGTTCATTCCCACCCTTGACCCTCCCTGCTTTGTGTACAGTCTGCAATACTTAGGATTATTTGATCCTAAGTATAGGGGGGACGGTCAACTTTTCATTGATTCATTCATTTCTTCATTTATTTATTCTTTAGATTTTCCTATACTCAGTACGAGTTATGTCTTCTTTTTTCTCTTTCTGGTCTATGAGTACATAGCTCAAGCTAAGTATAGGGGGGTCGTATATACTACGTATATACTTTATCCATAACTCGTACTTTCGTATTTTCCTAATAATATGGCTAAAAATTCTTTACAATTCATTAAAAACCTTAATAAAAAGGTGTTGTTATTCCTCAAATTCCTTTTGCATTTACTGATTAATAAATCAGGTGAAAATGTTTTTTGCAAAATGTTTGAAAAATAGTTTGAAAATCTTTGTGAAAAATCTTTTGAAACTATTTGGAAAATGTTTTGTTACATGTTTTCAACCTTTGTAAAAATGTGTGGTTTGTAAAAATTTATTTTCTTTGTATGAAATAAAATGTTTGAAAATGATTTGCAAATGGTTTGAAAATTGGTTGCAAAAATATTTTGAAAAATCTATCTATACTGTTTGAAAACCTTTGCAAAATGATTTTTAAATGTGTGTACATGTTTGTAAATTGTTTGTAAAAATTATTTTGGACTAGAGTTTTCAAAAATTCTTTGAAAAAACATGTGTCAAATAAGTTTGAGGAATATATATACATCCTACCTAAAATTATGTATTTTATACCTATAAAATTGATCATTTACCCTTGTAAATTTTTAAAATCCACTTTTTGTAGATATAAGAAGCACTCCCGTGTAAATAGTTTTAACCTAGATTTCAGCCAAAATCTTTTTATTTTCAAAAATCCCAAAAATATTTGCAAAAATTAAAATCCAAAAACATTTGAAAAATCTTTTGAAAAATACAAAAAATGCATCTGCATATGCATCATCATCTTTTCAAAAACTCCATAAAAAGTTCAAAATCTTTGAAAATTGCAAAAATATTTTCTACATCATGCATGACATTTGCATAGCATTCGCATTTTTCAGATTGAGTTTGATAGTTGAACGAGTCTAAGTAAAATCCGGAGATTGGAGCTTGATTGGACCATAAAATCTACCTAATGACAGGAACCTTATAGGAACTGGGTTTAAGGTACTTCAGGTCTAGTTGACTTAATTCTTTGAGGATCACGGGACTTGGTTCAATGGATTCTTGACTGCCTAAGTAGAGTATTTCGGAGCACACGCACGACTCTTGTTGATAATGACCTAACTTGGACACCTGCACCTTTCACATGGCTCAACTCAGTTGGAGTGGTGAGGGGATTGGATTTGCCAGTATGAGACGCACACAAGTGGAAGCATTTGTCCTCCTCTAGGGAGGGAAGTGCACCCCAACCCATCCAGTGATTAGGAAGTCTAAAGACAGGAGGCTGTGGGTTGCGATAAAGCTTCAAAAGAGGGATAGTCTACTGGCTCAAGAGGAAAAACTCCTTATGTAAATGCTGTTGTATATAGTATTTCAAAAAAAATGTGTGTTCAGGCATGTACAAAAATAAAAAGCCTGCAAAGTATGTACAAATGTTGTAAAGCCAATAAGCAAGCTTGAGTTCCAAAGTCAAATATGTGAGGCTGCAGCAGGATGACTTGACTACACTGGTCTTGCATCCCAGGATAGGTAGCTACACTGGCTACCGTCCATTCTTTTCTTCACCCCCTCCTCTTGAACTTAGAAGGGAATACCCCGCTCCTCGAGGATGGAGTTATTAGATTGGGGAATCATTGGGTTGTCGTACTGGAGAAGTCAGTTTCTTTGCCATTCTAGTTGGGGAGAGCCACCATCACTTACACTGTACGAGTGAGATTCATAGTCGTAAGGGTTTGCGTATGAGTTGAGATACTTCTGATCTAGCTATTGAGGAGACTTGGACAGAGTGTTGGGATTCTCAGGGACTATTGGATTTCAAATTCGGTTCTCATTAAGGTTGCACCCGCACTAAAAGTCCAAAGGTCTGACTTAAGCTCCAAACTTTGATTTTGTGAAGACAAGTTTGCTAATCAAATTTAATCCAAGTTCTTCGTTTTTTTTCTTTATTTTTTTTGTTTTCTGCACTAATTGCATAAGTGTTTGCTAGGGACTAGCAAAGGTAAAGTATAGGGAGATGATGAATCCACATTTCATCATCTTTATTCTATCATTTTGGCCTCAAAAATCCTGGCAAATGCTTGAAAATAGCATTAAATAGAGCATATTAGCATTCATGCATGTACATGTAATTAGTGTATAAAATACTGTAATTAAAGCCAAAATTATAGAATAAATAAAAGAAAAGAAAAAGAATAAAATATTGTAAATATTTTATGACCCGAAACCCGAGACCTAGGCATCTTGATGAATAGGTCGACAAAGAATAAAGTAGGGGGAGATAAGGGTCAAAAGACAGTATAAATACCAATTCATTCCATTCATTCTTTATTCATTTTGGAACCTATTTTTGGTTCCAATTTTTATACATCAAATAAAGAAATTTTGTCTATAAAAATTGTAGATAATTAAATAAAGAAAAATATTAAATTTATTTCACTGAAAAATAATGTACAAATAAAAAGTTATGGTCTGAACAAAAATCCAGAATCCCAACTTCCCAAACATGTATCTCACAAATGAAAACTCCAAATGCAGCAAACTCACCTTTAATTGTATATAGAATAAAATAAGCTATTTAATGGCGGTGGTTTCGCATTTGGCGGAGCTACGGTTTGAAAGTTGAGTTTTGGACCCACATTGTATATTTGTACAAATTAAAATATTCGATTTATTATTTATTCATTATTTTTGTATTTTTATATTTTTATAATTTTGTAAATATTACTTATAATATATTTTTGTATTAAAATTAGAATAAAAAACCTAAAGAAAACTAAAAATAAAATACATGTAAATAAAATACATAGGTATTATACCTATACTTATACATGTATACTACATACTTATAATTTATTAAATATAAAAAATACTTCAGAAAAATAAAATAAAAATATAATTAAGTGTATAAAAGTATTCTATATTTTTATAAAATAATAAATAAAAAAAATTAATTAAAAATCACAAAATAAAAATAAAAGAGTAAAATATATAGATATTATACCTATATAGGCTATAAAAGGCAACTTGTAAAATATATCCCATAAAAATAATTAAAAATCAGAATAAAATACTACATAAAATAATAAATATTTTTTATTTAATAACCTAAATTTAATTCAACCTTTTTCTATTTTTAATTGAATTAATAAAGTTCTTTTTGCAGGATTTTCCTGGTTGGTCCACGTGGACCAACCAGGAGGCTCTGACAATTGACCTCAGGTCAACTGTCTGAGCCAGCTCCTGTTCATGTCAGACCGAGATTTTGACCATCTTTCCCCCTTTTTTTCGAGGTGATTCCATGCACATTTTCATGATTCAGCCTTAAGGACTTTTGTAGCCCTATGATCAGGCTTACACGCCCCTTCGTTTTTTCGAGGATTGGACCAACGATTTGCTCGGTCCACCTCGTTCTTTGAAGCACATGCACCACGATCGTCAACCCTTAAAATGTGCACCCCCTGACTTTCCTCTCTCTTTTGATCCCTCTTCCACCGTTGAAACCCTAATCCCTTGAGCCCATCAGCCTCCTGGTGACAGCGGGAAGCCGTAGAGCTCGGTTCGAAGGTCGTCGGTGTCGAATCGAGGTGCGATCCACCTCACTGCCGGAGCTCTGCCACCAAGCTTGACTTGGTCTCCCGGTGAGTGTTTTGCCTTCTTCCTTTTCCATTCTGTAGCCTTAGCCCTAGCTAGCGTTATCCGGCAGTAGGTTTTGATTTCTTAGCGTTGTTCATTGCGAATTCGCAAATCACTCCACGGCGGAGCTCCGCTCCGCCACCGTGTTACGCCTCATCCAACCGTTGAATCGACTCACTTCCACCTTCATCAGCTTCCCCTTCGCCTTCTCTCACCCCGACGAACCTCCATACACCTCGATCTTGCTCAGATCGAGATCACTGAGCTCATTCTCCGCCGATCGCCGGAGCTACCATACCCGAGCGACAAATCACCACCATCGCTCCATCTGAGAGCACCCCGAGCTCCATATTTTTGTCGTACATCTAACCCTGCAGGAAGGAACGCGAGAGGAGACTCGAAAGAGCCTCGACAACCAGGGAAAGCACCTCCCAGGTCGCTGCCGCCGTCGGCCCTCACCTCATTGTCTTAGCCGCTGCTGAGACCATCGTTCGACGCAGAAGGGCCCCACGATCATTTTGCCCCTGATCCAAGGGCCGGAATGGCCGTGTGTCGGCCGGAGGCAATCGTCAAAGCTCGCCGAAGAGGGTGTTCTTCGTGAACCTCTCTCCGCCATTGGATCAGGAGCGTCGTCAAGACCGCACGAGAGCCGTCAGATCATCTGGACGCTCCACCGTCGGATGTCCTCGTGGGAATCTAATCTCGGCCGCACACATGAAGCGTCATCGCGCGGCCCAGCGTCGACACGTGTTAAGTGAGATCATCCCCGCCGTCCGCTGGCGTGCGAGGCTTGGGTATTTTGCACCTTAACCCAAGTACTTTTTGTCTTTATTTTATAGTACCATAACTTTTATCTGCAGTTCAAAAATTTTCGTAATAATTGCAACTAGACCCTTAACTTTCCTTAATTGCACTTCAGTCCTCGGCCACATCACCTCACATGACTGGGCCACGTGTTTTTGGGTATTTTGCAAGTTTGATCCCGAACTTTCATGTATTTGCAATTAAACCCATGTGCGTAGTGATTTCAATATGTTTCTGGTGTAATTGCACTCTTGTCCTGCTGGTTTTTGCTAATTGCAAATATACCCCTATGTACAACAGATCACGTGCGTCGTGCGTGGATTTTTGGTGAAAATTGCTACTGTGTCCCTGGATATTTTTATAATTGCATATATACCCCTGCCAGGCTTTGTATTTTTGTGTGTTTGTCTCATTTATTTCTCGCATCATATTAACTCCAAAATTTACCAAAAAAATCCCATAGGCTCCTGTTAACTTGCATTCTCACGCCATATTTTTGCATTTTATTTTTGTTGCATTTTAATATTTATTAAAAATTAAAAACATGCATTTTAGCTACTGTCTATCTTGGAAAATACCAAAAAAATATTAAAACGCCTTAAAAAAATTCCAAAAAATTACATGTTGTCTATTTTATTGTATTCTAGTGTCAGTCCAAAAATCACTAAAAATCTCAGAAAAAAACCTTAAAAATTAGAAAATACTTCAAAACTTCAGAAAAATCCAAAAAATTCTTGAAAACTCCAAAAAATGCAAACTCGGGTCCTGTAGGTTCCCCATTTTATTCTCTTTATTTTAAAATTAATTTGGGAAAATTTTGATATTATTTGATATTTTTTCTTCCCATTTTAATTTCGGTCACAACATTAATTCACTGTTTTCTTTATTTTGACTTTTAAAAATACCAAAAATATTCTAAAAAATCCCAAAAATAACAAAAATAGTAGAAAATATAAAAATATCAAAAATATTTTATTTCTGAATTTTTAACTATTTTCCCCCTATTTTTATAAATAGCCTAACATCTCTTTCCTTATATTGTTTATATATTCCAATATTAAAAAAAGAAAATAAAAAAATATAAAATATACAAAGAAAATATAAAATCAGAAAATTAAAAATCAAACTACAAAAATAT
This sequence comes from Ottelia alismoides, assembly GCA_037367405.1. Classification (NCBI taxonomy): domain Eukaryota; kingdom Viridiplantae; phylum Streptophyta; class Magnoliopsida; order Alismatales; family Hydrocharitaceae; genus Ottelia; species Ottelia alismoides. The sequence continues at coordinate 442,241 of JAZKJV010010743.1, forward strand.
AAAATTAAAAAAAAATAAATAAATATAAAATTAAAAGCCCATAAAAAAATCAGATTGGCTAAGTAGTTCATTAGACCTAGACTTTGACTTTTTGTCTACGCTCTACACCTTTGTTTCCTATGTTCGACCCCTACTTGCTTGCCATTGTACATTTTTAGTAGGGTATAATAAATTTTAATCCTTGATGTTGATTGCTTGATTAATTGTGTGTGTTAATTGTTGACAAACGGGAAGGCTTGAGTAGTCGCCTCAGCGACAGTGAGTTTGATGTGTCAGACCATTATTTAGCGGCTCTCGTATTTTCGTTTTTCAGTGAGCCTGCAGCTGAATGACTTGGCTACATTGGTCAAGCATCTAAGGATAGGTAGCTAAGTTTTCTACCGTCCATTCTCTTCTCCACCTACTTTTTTATCTGGTTGCACTTGAACTTTGAAGGGAATACCACGCTTCTCGAGTAAAGAGTTGCTATATTGGGGAATTATGGTTACCATGTTAGAGAAGATTATTTCTTTACCACTTCAGCCGAGATTAGCTACATATTACTGACATTGTACAAGAAAGATTCATAGTCATGAGAGTTTGCGTATGAAAAGGTTTATTCTGATTCGGTTATTGAGGAAACCTGAACAGAGGAATGTGGTTCTAAAGGGCTATTAGGTTTTAAATCCTATTCCCATTAAGGTTCTTACAAACTAATAATCCAAAGGACTAACTGAGCTCCAAACTTTGATTTTATGAAGATAAGTTTAAGAATCATTATCATTCTAAATTATTTATCTTTCTTTTCTTTTCTTTCATGCACTTATTATCATAAGTGTTTGCTAGGGACTAGCAAAGTCTACTATAAGGGAGTGATAAATTTCCATTCATGCACATTTATGCATTCATTTTAGGCTTTAATCCCTAGATAAATGCATGTAAATAGCAATAACAAAATTGAATTGATACATGCGTATTTATCTATAAATTGTATATAAATATATGTAGTTCATCCCTAAAATGAAGGAATAAATAAAAGAAAAGGAAAATAAAAGGAAGTATCATAGATACTGACTGACCCTGACCTCCGAGACTAAGTCATGCAGTGACTTGGTCAACGAGGTATAAAGTAGGGGAGATAGTGCAGAAAACCCACGTAAAAATAAACATTAAAACCTTATTTATTTTTGTCAATATATGCATTTTGGGTTGTATTTTATTTTCATATTTTTACTTCTCAAAGCAATAAGTTTTAAACATGAACATGTACATAATAATACAAATAAAAAATACAAAAAATATTTCATTCAAAAATAATGCACAAGATGCTTAGGACACACAGAATAAAAAGCCGCAAGGAAAACTTCTCAAACATGTATCTTCTTTATACATACTCAAAATTAACCAAACTCACCTTTATTATTCATAAAATCAAATTACCTATTTCATTAAGGTGGTTTCTTTTAATTTGGAGTAAAGGTGCGTGAGTTAGCTTTCAGGCCCGTATTATGCAATTTATCTGTATATAATATTCAAATTATTTTCTCTTTATATTTTTTACATTCTTTTATTTTATAATTTATGATACTTAACATAATAAAACTAAAATAAAATCAGTAAAAAATACAACAAAATAAATAATATACTTATCTACATAGGTAAATATACCTATAAAGTACCTATAATATATGTATATTTATTTTTTAAGTATATAAAAAACTTCAGAAAAATACAAGAAAAATATGCACAAATGTAATTAAATATAGTGTAAATATAAAATTATGTATATAAGACAGCAAAATATAAATCACAAAATAAAAATAAAATAGGGTGTATATAGGTATTTATACCGATAATATACAGGTAACAATCAAAACCTAACAAATAACATGATAAAAATAAATAAAAATCACCAAAAAATAGCTTATTAATAATGTAACATAATTTATTTTTTAAGTTTATGAAAATAACATCATTTTCTATTTTTATTTTATTATTCTTCCATTTAATTAGCTTCTTTATCGTTTAGTGCCTAGGTGGCACTGATGTGGACCAATCGTCGGCCTCGGTCTGGTCAACAGTCCCCTCCCCTCTGCGACTTGTCAGACTTGTCGGGCAATCGACTTCTCCCATTTTTCACGTGAACTTCATTACTCCTTTGGGCTCGATTCCTTTTGAATGTTGAAGATCATATCACCCTTCTTCCTGTGGATTATCTGGATGTTATTTTTATCGGTCGATCATGCCAAAACCCTAGCTTCTTTTTCTACTTTTTCCAGTCGGATATAAATAAGTTCCATCCTCTTCCTTTGATCCGTTGATTGTCACTTCCATCTCTAACCACCTTGAGCCCTTAAGGTTCTTCACCTTGGTGACAGGAAGGCTGGATGCTGGCTCTCAGGCAAGGACAAAGGAGGAGGTGTTGCATCCGCCATTCGTTGGAGCTCTTCCAATGAAGTTCTGCACCTAGGTATCCAACCTCTGTGAGCTGCTCTTTTATGCTTGCATTTTGTTTCTTAGGTTAGTTGTAGTTTAGGTTTAATTCCAGTGCCTTTATTTCAGTTTAAATTACTTAAAAACCCAAAGAAATTACCTCGCTGGAGTTTTTAGCTCCGGCACTCCTCCTTCCACTCCTCCTCCATCAGCTTCCCCTCCGCTTATACATCTCCCAGACCATCTTCAACACCACGATCTTGCATAGATCGAGTTTGACGTGTCGCCGCTCTGCTACCTCACCAGAGACCCCTCTGCCCTCTTCATTCACTGCACTTCCTTGCTTTTTTTTAGTCCTTGAAGCTCCGCTTCCATGTCCTTGTGCAAATTATGCAGGTCTTAGCTTCAGTATTCCCCATATGAGGGGTCCCAAGTACCATAATAAGAAGCTCTAGGTCCAGTTCCTTATTCGACTCAAAGGACCCTCTCCGTCGGTCCTGGACTCTCTTCCGACCATCAGTAGATTCGGTGGCATCCCAGGAACATTCCAGGCTCATCAGCACAGTGAGGGATGACCGGAGTAGCTCCGGAACTTCGATCCAAACTCGCCGGCCAAGTGTTCTTCGTCTATTCTTCATGAATCCTCAGCTATTGTCTGATGAAGAACGATCACCCATATTTTACAATAGTTGTTCGATGAAAGGCCGCCTTTACCTTAGATCATGCCTCAAATCTATTCTCTCCCCTTTATTTGTAAAGGGGTGTCGACCATTGAGCATGTGACACATGTTCAAGTGAACGGATATCAAATCGTTCCCCATCGCACAAGTTAGGGAATTTTGCACTATTTTCCCTCGCATTTTTACTGTTTATGTTTTGGTCATGTAATTATTTATCATAGTTCAAAAAGTTTTGGATATTTTGCATTTTGGACCCTGAGGTTTATGTTATTTAACTTTAGTCCTTGGTCGCGTTACCTTACGTGCGGTCCCATGTGAGGGTTTTTGTGGGTAATTTGCACTATCTATCGTGTGGATTTGTGGGACTTGTTTGGAAACTTTGAAAATACTTTTGGAAATTGTAATTAGTTCCACGCCAGTGTTACTAGAATTTATATTTTATTTGGATAATAGCATTTCTAGCCTTGGAGTTTATTTTATTTACATAAATGCCCTTGTCAGGCACTTTTATATTGTGAATTTAATTGGTGAATTGGTAAAAAGGCCGCATGGACTTTGCTATTTTGTTAAATTACATGCCTTAAGTTTCTGAAATTGCATAACAATCCTGATGTTTTGTAATAAATTGTATGTTTTGTTTTTAATTATATTAATTAGCTAATTCACTCTAAAAATCCTAGAAAATTTGTTTTAAATACCTTATATTACATTGTATCCCATATGTTTTCCTTAAGGTATTTATTATATTTTCCGAATTAAATAATTGCAAAATTAATTTATTTTATTGTTTTGACTTAGAAAATTATAAAAATAAAAATATAACTCCAAAAATCACCAAAAAATTAGGGTAAGTGTATTTTACTATATTTATCACAAATTTCATAAAAAAATACAAAATAGAAAGCTTAAAAACTATAAAATACATAAAACTCTAAAAAATCATAAAATATTGTGGAAAAATCGAAAAGAATATGTTCTAAAGCTTGAAATTTTCTTTATTTTATTTTCTATACATGACAAATCATTTTAAGCCCTTTCTGATCTGATAAATATTTAAGGCCCATTTGAAGTTTCTGTATTTTCTATTTATTTTTATTTTGTGTATTTTAATTTCTAAAATCCATAAAAGTTTAAAAAATACCCTAAAAGTTCCATAAATAGAGAAAAAAATCTCAAAATAATTTATTTAGTGCATTTTGACTTTATTTGATAATTTGAAAAATCCAAAAAGATTCCTTTTTATCTCTCTTTATTTATCTTTTACCATTATATTATTAGTATATTATAGTATATTTATTATTATATTTTATTGATTAAAAACATTTGCAAACTTAAAATCCATACAAAATATATACAATTTTAAAATTAGATAAAAATCATAAAAATAAAAACCCATAAAAAATACATAAAACCTAATTGGCTGCAAAACCAACATTTTTATGCTTGATTTCTTGAGTTGGGTTTCATTTTTGTAATCTATCCATGTTTGCTCTTGTGGACGACACTCTACCTTCTTTCCTTATACATGTTTCATGTATAGTTAAATAAATTTCTTCACTCACACCTACACGATCTATTTCACATACACATCAGTGGGTTTTGATCATGATTTACTGAGTTGGGTGATTGGATCCAAGTACTGCGAGAGGCGTCGATACAATGATTGTCGAACCTGACTTGTCTTGCACCGCAATTCCTCCAAGACCAGACATTAGGAACTCCATCATTCTATAAAAATCCTATGTTCACATCAACGAGGTTTATAACGAAACTTTCTCAAAAATAAATAAATTACAAAACACGTTACTCTTGGTCTTTAACTTATCTATTTGTATTTCATTATATCTTTGTCCTCACAGCTTCGGCTTGAAAGTATTTTAAATAAACTTAAGATGGACTTCATCATTTCATCCTTTTTGCTTCAGATTCTTAACTTGCTAATATCTGTAATACAAGATAATGGAATAAACACATTTATCATCGTTGAAATATGTACATTTGTGTACATGTCACTAATAATTTCCCTTTTTTGTCAAAAAAACTAAATTGAAGTGTTTAGCAAAATGAAACAAGTGTAATTTTTATGTCAAATCTTTTTAAAAATATCTACCCTATTTTGGAAACATAGAAAATTTTGAAAAACACTTCTTTGCATACTTCTCTCCTTTTTTTACATTATTAAGAAGTGAAGCTTATACTTTCAAAAAAAACATTTGAAATAATTTAATAGATATCAAATAAATTATCTTTGCATACTTATCTTTTACGCTCCCCTCTTTCTTTTGGTTTAGACTTCCCCATCAACTTTATACTTAATGCTCCTCATAAAATATAGGAATGGATGGATCATATCCAATGATATCCATGGATTATATGAATATATAAGTTAAGAAAACATCTAATATTCTCAATGGGGGTGGTCTTCTCCAACCATTGTATCTCTTTTGTAGTCGTGCCCACCATTTTTTTTGGATTGGATGCTCCTTTTGGTTGTAGGATCCATTTTTGATGGTGTAACTAGTCATTTGGCTTCATGTTCATCTTGGTCTAGTGGACCTCATTACTTACAACTGAAATCTCCGATCCCCTTTGTAATATGGATCCCTAGTCATTATTTTTTCAATTTTTTGGGTGCATTAATAAAAATAATTATTTTTTCTGAAATACTTAGAGTTAGATGTAATAGAAGAAACTTCTTAATTTACCGAAGAACAAGATTTATCTTTAAGCTCTTTAATATCATTTTGTAGGCAAAAAACTTATTTTCTAGAAATCCTTCTTAAGGGTTTCATTTTCTTTCTTGAAAAGATATTTGTTATTTTGTTTGTTATTTTGTAAAGAATAAATTTCTACAAATATAATTTCATTAATCTTATTTTACATATCAATCTCTTTTTCATGCTTTTTTTCTTCGATAGAAAGATCTCAATAAAATTTAAAAAATTCATTATAAGACACACTTCCATCCTCATGGTTAGAATCAATAATACCGACAAGTTTGAGGCATGCACTTTCACCATCATCATCGCTATCACCTGAGTCATCTCACGTGGTATTGTATGTTTTCTTCATCCCTTTCTTTGCATAAGTCTAAGACATTTTCAACATAAGGTAGTTCTTAGGATGTGTCATGCCTCTTGCACTTGGAATCTTCTTCTTTAATATTGTTACTCTTACTGAAAAATCTAATCTTCTTGTTCGTGAGGATTTCTTGAATTGTTACATGATCATATTGATATTCTTATCTTCCTCTTCCTCTTCATCATAATCTCATTTTGGGTCTTTCAGTTGAGTGGCCTTGAAAACCAATGTCATCTTTGATTGTTCTTACTCCTTCTTCCTCTTATATAGCTTAATATCATAAGATAAAAGATTACCTCACAAATCATTGAGAGTCTTATACTTGAAGTCGGTTGGCTCCTCGGTTGTGTAGATTTGTGTTCCCACTTAGTTATATGTATATTAATGTCCTTAATTAAGATGAATCTCCATTTCATCACCTTTATTCTATCATTTTGGCCTTTAAACCATATCTAAATGCATTTCTATAACACTATTTTACATAAAATAACATCTTTTATTTTACGCTGCAAATAATGTATAAAATACCCCATTAAATGCTAAAATAAAAGAATAAAGAAAAGAAAATGAAATGAAATACAATAGGTATTGAATGATCCTAAACCCCGAGACCTAGGCATCATGATGACTGTGTCGACAAGGAATAAGGTAGGGGGAGATAAGGACAAAATATAATAAAAACCCTAATTTTTCATTCCCCGATAATTCAATTTAGGTCCTATTTTATTCTTTATTATTTATACCTCAAATAATTAAAATTTGTACATGAAAGTTATAGAAAAATACATAGAAAAATACAAAATTTATTTCATATAAAAATATGTACAGTGTACCCTACACACTCAAAATAAAAAGTCAAGATCAAAACTTCACAGACCTGTATCTTCTCCATAGTGTATCAAATTGACCAACTTCTTTAATTATATATAAAATTTGTTAAGCTATTTAATGAAGGTAGTTTCATTCAATTTGGAGTTAAGATGCAAAAGTTAGGTTTTTGGTCCCTATTGTGCAATATACCTGAATAGAATAATCATTGCATTTATTTTTTATATTTTACCTTTTTTATATTTTTTATAATTTTGTATATAATATGTGAAATACATATACATAATTAAACTAAAACAAAACCATTAAAATTGTAATAAAATAAATAAGTAAATAAAAATACAAAGATGAAATATACATACACACACTTATATTATAAATACACCTATTTATTTAAGTGTACATATTACTTCAGAAAATAACAATAAACATATATATATATGTATTTAAATAAGTAATAAATATATAAAGTATGTAAATGACATAATAAAATCTAAAAGAGATAATGAAAAATAAATACATAATATATAAGCAAATATACCTATAAATGTACATACAAAAAGTAACGTACAACAAATAAACTCAAACAATAAATAAAAATCATATTATGATATTACATAAATTAATAAATATTTTTCATTTTTTGACCAAAAACTAATAAAATCATTTATTATTTTAATTTGAATTAATAAAAAAATTCAACCATGCTTTGTCCTCTTTTTGTCCTATGTGGACCAATGAGGAGCATGTCAGAGTTAACCTCGGTAAACTCCCCTCCTCTCATAGGTTTGCATTTGTTAGACCTATTCCCTCGACTTCCCTATTTCCTCCACATGAATCTTTCATTATTTTGACTCAATTCATTCTGAGATATATCTCCTCGATCCTTGACCTTTCATGACTGCATCATTTCTCGATCAAAGGAGCTCTGAATCAGGTGTTCTTTTCTAGTCAAGTCGTCCCTATACATATACTCCTCACCAGCTTCCCTCCAAATTTTGATCTCGCTCAAGCCCTTGAAATCCCTATATTTCTCATTGGTTTAATTATTGGTGATAGTAGCTTCTTTACCGCAGAGTTTGGCAAAGAGGATGAGTCACCTGAGTGTGTTATCCGAGCTCGTCGGTCGTCTCCACCGCAGCTCTGCCTGGGCTCCTTCTTCCCGGAGGTAGAGACTTAGTTTCTTCTTGCTTTTTGTTCCTCGTCATAGACTTAGTATAGATTAGGATTTAGTTTTGTTTAGAATTGCATTTTATTTCATTAAATTATCAACTCGTAGTTCACCGGAGCTGAGTTCCGACGACCATTTACACATAATCCAGCCATTCTCTGACCAACATATCGCCTCCTCTTCGCTCCCCATCGCTTCTACTTTGCCTAGATGCATTCCACTCCCCATGATCCCCTCTAGATCAGGAGATTAGAGTCTCCACCTCCATCGCTCGTCGGAGACTCCTCGCTCGACTCATCCCTCACCCATTTCCACTCAAAAAGGACCCATGGACCTTGTATTTTGTGTGTTGTGACTAACCCTATAGGTTCCAAGGGACAAAGACCCCTTTCAAATTGATTTTTGTCAAAGATGAAGTTCTTGGAGCTCACCACCTCTTCGACCTCGGGAGCTCGTCAGAGTTCTTCCTATCCTTGTCTGAGCCCACCAGCACATACGTAAGCCTTCTAGGAAGCTTTTACACCTCAGAGGAACACCGGAGACTGCTGGAGGAGGAAGCTGAGCACAATCAAAGCTCGGACCCGGCTGTATTCTACCATGTTCTTCTAGGGGGTCCACAATCATCCGATCAAATGCATGCTCCAGGTCTATCAAACGATATTGGATCAAGCTGCCCTCGATTTTAGATCCAGTCACTGAGATCTAATTTCAGCCACCCAAAGTCGAAGCAACATCGACCATTCGCGGACCACCACGTGGTTAAGCGAAGTTCATCACACCATCCATCAACGCGCGGGAGGGTAATTTTGCTACATCCCCCCATTTTGTATTTGTTATTTAGTCCATAAAATATAAGTGTAGTTCAAAATATGTTGTAATATTTACATAATACCCCAGAAGCTTTCCTTTATTACACTTAGGTCCATCGCCACGTTACCTCACATACCCATACACGTGAGGGGGTGGGCTTTTTACGAGGGACCCCTCGAGTGTTTTGTTATTATTTAGTCCATAAAATTTTGAATTAAGTGTAAACAATAGGACAATCACATGTATTCCATGTAACCTTCTAGATATTACATTAATACCCTTGCTAGATGTAATAAATTAAATATTTCTGGGAATTTTTCCTAGAGGCCCCTATATTTCTATTTTGTGTTATGGGTTGCATTGTCATTTATTTTTAATTACAATTAGGTCCCTACCAGTATTGTACTTTTATTTCTTATATTTCTTGCATTAAAAATATCATTTTGCATCAAAAAATCATAGGAAATTTATTTTGGTTGCCTAGCAGTATATTAAATCACATATATTTTTTGCAAGGAAATTTAAAATATTTTCCTATATTTAAAATTTTAAAAATATTGTATTTATTCTATGTTTGCATTAAAAATACATAAAATTAGAAAAATGTTTTGAAAATTTCTTAAAAAATTATGAATTATTTATTGCTCTATTTTGAACCTAAATAACAAAAATCACTAAAAATTACAAAAGAAAAAAATTGCAAGCTCTCTCTAAACTTAAAAAAGTATAAAAAAATTTTGAAAAAATCCAAAAACTGCATTTTCAATTTCTATATCTTATTTATTATAGATTTTTATATTAGAATTAGTTTTCGAAAATTTTAAGTCACCTGGCTATTTTTAAATTCCAAATAATCCGACTATATAATATTGTTCACTGTTTTGCTTTTTTTAGTCAATTAAAAATACAAAAACATTATTAAAAATATTGAGAAAAATATCAAAAACAGAGAAAAAGATATAAAAGAAAAATATTTTATTTCTTCCATTTTGACTATCTATGGCTCTATTTAAAAATATATATACCAGTCTATATACTATATATAGTTATATTTATTCATATTATTAATTCAAATACCCAATATATTTTAAAATCACTTAAAAATAAAAAAGATGGTACTTGGGGTATTTTTCTAATTTTCTTTATTTTATATATATTTATATCACTTATACATATTATATAGTATATATTATTGTTATATCTTATATATATGTATTACATATGTTAAAAAGAAAAGAAAATTAACAACTAGAAAAATATAAAAATTTAAAAAAAAATTTAAAAAAAACAAAACAAAAAATTCAAAATTCAAAATTCAAAAAAAATAAAGATTAAAATGCCACAAAAAATCAAAATCCCTATAAAACACAAAAGCATTTATTGTCTTTTTAATCAACTTTTATTGTCTATTCCCATTGCTCCTTTGTGGTTCGACCCCTACGCTAGCATACGATACATATTATTACGTAGGGTATAATACATTTTAGCATACTATTATTCATTGATTGAGCATTAGTGTGGGTTGATGATCTGGAGACTGTTCATCTGATAGCTGAATCTGTTGTACTGGCTCGGTCTCCAGGCTGGGTGTAGGCTCTTCGGATAAAGTATGATGTGAAAGAAACTCGATGAAACACTACCAATCAACATCTTTTGAATCTGACTGATATATGAATGACTCAAAAATTTGTTCGTTCACTTCAGACTCGGAGGGATCGAAATTATCACAAAAAATTATCTCCATCGCCCTTGTCACTAATCAGCTCTATGAATATGCTCTCCAATCTCCCATCATCTAATATATGAATCTTAGACTCTACTGAAGGTGTGATGAAAGATTGTGTGCTCGATTTAGCCCAAACTGCCTAATCGTCAGTCTGTACAAAATCACAGTCTTTATGACTATCGGGCTCGTCATTTGATGCTCACCCTAACTCTTTTGATCTAGTTTTGACGTCATGGATCGTCTATATATGTATACTCTCGCCTTGGACGTGAAAGTACACCCTCCCAGCACCATAATCGGAAACGGCCTTAGCTGTCGCCAGAATAGATCGTCCTAGTATGATCGGGATATCGGTCACACATTCAGGGACCGTCAAGTCGAACATAATGAAGTCCAGGGGGAATTTCAAAACCCTAATGCTGACGATAACATCCTCAATTAATCCCTTAGGCCTCGTGGACGATCTATCAACAAACTGTAAAATCGTGATGTTTGTTCGAAGAGGTTTGAACTTGAACTTGTCGAGTAAGGAAGAAGGAAGGAGATTTATTGTCAATTCGCTATCAAAAAGAGTACGATCAAAAGTCTGATCGAGAATCTCACATTTGACATATGACGCTCCTGTGTTTGATCTCTTGGATCGGAGACGATTATGGATAGCATGGCAAGTATCCTTGGTCAACACATGTATCTCCAAACAATAATTGCACTGCCTTTTCTTTCTGTGGATTGTGTTACGCTCTTTGCGACCTTTTTGCAGAAGAGGGATGTGTGCCAAGGCTTCCGAAAGAGTATGTTGTATGGAGAATTTGTCTAGCATCACTTTCGTCAGATCATTGGTCTCAATATTTTTGGTATTTTCTTTTTTACCTCCTTTCTCTAAGTGGAGTGCTTGGGGAAAAGGTATCTGTACATCCTCCTTGTTGGTCTCTACAATAGGAAGACCAGAGGAATAAGACGGAATTCTTTTTGGAGAACAGGGACTTGCTCTATGTAAATCATCAAAAGAAGAATCATGAGAACTAAAATGATCAACTGACTTATCTTTATTTCTCTTTTTAGGTTTTCTCTTTTGTACATTTTTTTATGTTTCTCTATCATCATCACTGTACAAGAAAAAAATGGTAAAGAAGTTGCATCAAACTCTGGCTGCTTCTCTTCGGGTATGGTGGCATCAACACTACCATTGACGTCCTCAAAGGGATAGGTGGCATCATCACCTCCCTCATCAGGCTCAACAGGCTTGCTTGTATCATCAACTATCTATTCCTCGAGCCTATTTAAGTCTCCGCCTACGGGTATCCTACCGGTCCTAAGAGAAATAAAATCAGCTTCATCAAAGAAAAGAGAATCATATGAAAATACATGTGACTTGAGGATAGGTTCTGTCAAATGTACCTACTCAGACTTCCCTTTCAAACTTTTTGAGCTCGGCTCAATCTGAGCAGGAATAGTGGATTTCCCCTTGACGATATTGGTAACATGGTTTTTGAACTTATCCATCTCTCTCCTAAATGTGACATGTCGGTCGTCTATCAAATTAGCGAGATATCCAAGAGCTGGGTTATTAATGACATGTTCGAGCGATACGGGTTAGGAGATAAAAACAAAGGTCGTTGCGACTCGGATCACAAGGCACAATCAACAAGAAAAATATAGAACCACTCATTCAAACATATAAATCAATCAAAGCACTAAAACGATGTCAGCAATCTCCGCTATTTATTTAACCTGGTATAGAGAACATGGTCGAACTCAAGGAGCATGAGAAACCTTCGAAGTAATTGAAATTAGACAAGGAAATGCATATTTTTATTAATTTTTATATTTTGCAAATTTTTATAGGATTTTTAATTAAAAAGCAAAAACAAACAAATACTAAAACTAAAGCACACAAGACAACTTTTAAATTTTTATTCAGACCTAAAATGCTCAAAAATTCAGAATAAAAATATTATTGTGTTTTTTCTAATATTCAAATTTTTCGTGATTTTCTGGGGTTTTCTTATTTTTCATTGATTTTATAAAAAAACAAATAAATGCTAAAAAGGGAAATAGTCCACAACCAGGACAAAATTACAAATTAAAAATAAGTAAAATGTCTTAATGTCATGGTTATGAATTTTACGAGAAAACAAATAAAAAGAGGAACAAACAGAAACTGAGATTATATTTTTTTGAATTTTCTAGACTTTTATGATTTTTATATTTTTTTGTTAGTTTTTAGATTTTTAGGGTTTTTATAATGATTTTTGCAACAAAAATGATACGCAAGTTAAAGCACACAAAACAAACAAACATTAATTTTTTTAGGAATTTTTAGCACAATGTTTATTATTTTTAGGTATTTTATAAAAGGGTCCGAACAGTTTTTAATGGTTTTTGATTTTTTGAAAATAAAGGACAATACAAAATTAATCCCAAAAATTACCATAAATATTACACGTTAGCAGGAGATAACAGTAATTTTATGTAATTTTTGGACTTAATTTGGTAATTATTTAATAAAAAACAAGACACATAGCATGTAGGGACCTAGTTGTAATTATGAGAAAGTTCAAAGGCCAATTAATAATACATGCAAGAAACTCAGGGCCAATAGTGCAAAATATTCAATTAATAAAACACATGATGAATAACCCACACACAGGGGTATAAATGCAAATATAAAAAAATAGTCATTCAAATCATAGCATCTGTGAAGTTCAGGATAGATAATGCAAATAAACCACAAATCACGTGGGATGGCACGCTAGTTCACATACAAAGGATTGGAATGCAAATATTCAAAGTAGCAAGGGTCCACAAGAAATTAATCAAACTATTTTAAACTACACAAAATATTTACAAGACTGAATAATAAATGCATAACAGAGAGAGGCCTAAGAGTAAATTACCCCTTATTGGGTGCAATCCAACGGTCGATGGTGCTACACTTATGATTGGACGATTGAGATGGGTGGATACCCCTTCGACAATGGAGGGTGCAGATGATATCCTTAGATGGATCTGACGACAGATGCTCTCCCATAGACGAACGGTCAGGATTAGAACTGGGAAGACCTTCGATCGGATGGCATAGGAGGCGTCAGGAAGAACATGGAAGAACTCACCTCCGACAAGTTTTGATCAGCTCTAGCACGCGTCTCCGAAGCCCTCACGAGCTGCTGCGATGTGGAAGAAGTCGGTGAGGGTGCTCCGCAGCTGCAGGGTAGCTCAGAATGGCCCGAGACCATGCGAGGGACCCTAGGGGTGAATGGTGGACCTGGAGCTCTCTTGTTGGTTCCTTGACCTGCAGATGAGGTCTCGACGCACTCCAAGCCTACAAGAGGAAGGTTCTTACTCGGAGGGTAGTTCCGGCATGGGTTAGAGTGCACTATGATAAAAAAACAAGGGCGGAGGGTGGATGGATCAGGTCACGCACAGGTTAAAGAGAAGACCTAAATGTCTACTCCAATCTGGTGTTTGGAATAGAGAGAGGGGTTGCGGTGCATGATGTAGAAGCGAGGGGAGATCGATGCGAGGTGTACGGGGGTTGGAGTGCAGCGGAACTAGGGAGAACAAAGGCTTATCGCAGCTACTTTGTTCGGCAAAGAAATGATGGATTCAAAGGGGAATGAAGGATATCGTGAATACCTGAAGGTGGAGGAACACGCCTGGAGTAGCAGACGACGGTCTATGGTAGTCATGGCCTCGATGGCTGGCGCAGACAGAGGCTCTTCTCCTTGCGGCAGAGCTTAGGTTGCTCCTCACCGGACCTAGGGCTAGCATGCTCCAAAAGTCTCCCATGCCCTCCCTCTTGCTCGCTGTCACTCTGGGAAAGGTGGATGGTTATGCAGGGAATGGTGGTGCATCCAAAATATGGAGGGAAAGGAGGGGGTGGTCAGGTTATATAGGCGTGAGGGCTGAGAAGATGGGGGCATACCCATGAACCGAGACACGGATCGAGGGGGAGAATGTCAGACAATGATTAGGGATTTGTGCCTCGTATTCGAAGCTTGGAATCGGGGAAAAAGGTAGTCGAATCGAGCGGCTAAAAATAGGAGAAATATGTGTGAAATCCGGTTCGACAGAAAGGGCGCTCGGGGGGGGACCAGTTGACTGGATCAACAATCTGAGGTGGCCCAACCACACGGGGCGGAGAATAGGACAAAACACACTACAGGACAAAACTTCTATAAAAATAAAGAAAATTAAATTAAAAATAATAAATGAATTCAAATTAAAAATGACAAAAATGAAAAATGTTTATTATTTTTCAAGGAATTTTTCTATGATTTTTAATTATTATTAAGGAAAATAAATTAGTGTATATAAATATATAGTATTATATACAAGTATAATATACTTATGTATTTTGTACAACTACTTTTATTTTGTTGTTTTTACAAAAATACCCTTAATTTTATATTTTCATATTTTTAGGAGTACAAAATAGTATTTATTTTATTTTTACAAATTATATACAAGTATAAAATAAATGGTGACTGATATATATATGTGTGTATTTGTACACGTGAGGAGGATTTTATTTTTATTTATTTTTCTGATTTTTATTTTATTTTTATTTTATTTCTAGGAATATATACAAGGAGGTAAAAAATAATTTAGTTTATTTTGTCAAAATAATTATTTATCTATATAGGTAATATGTATAACACAAGGTAGACCCTATATCTCTCTACTTATTTTATTTTGCGATCAGGTCAACGCTTGACCTTCTCTTGAGGTTCGGGTCACTCTATATTTATTCTAAATACCACCTTCCTTTTCTTTTCCTTTATTCTTTTATTTTTGCACAAAAACATGCTAATTATGCAATATTAACAAATGCATGTTGAATGCTATGTTATTGTATTTACAGGTATTTACATGCTGCTTTGCCAAGAGAAATAGCTAAAATAAAAGGATAAAGAGTAAGAATCAGGGATTCATCAGTTATCATGGAAGGGACCATGAGACCCGGATGAGTCACCTTGGTGATACTGAGGCTGCTGTGGAGCTGGCTGCTATTGTAGAGGGTAAGACTACTAATATTGCAATGGATATACATTCTGTCTCCACTGAGTTGACTGGTATTGGAAAGGACTGGAATGATGATGTTGTTCGTGATTCTGCCCCATCTGTGCTTGTGCTGGCTGTTGGGAAGAGGCACCTCCTAAGGACCAACGGAAACCAGGATAATAGCGATGGATCCTTGGTTGTTGCTGCTGGTAGTAACATATCCCATTGACCTCTATCATTGGCTCATGTATCTCAGAATAAATCGGGGGCAGAGATACAAGCGGTTGATCAGTCTGATACACCACCATTTGGGTGTCAGATGATGGTGTTTGCTGGTTTTGCTAGTAAGCTGGAGACTGGTGTGTCGACTCAAAATGCACATGATATATGTACTGAACCGATGGCTGCGGAAGAATTCCTCGGTCTCTGCTTCCTGAGTCAGTCGATGATCTTGAAGACTTTGTCGAATCTGTCTAAATTTATTGAAGGCACATGATTTGTGTCTTCATATCACTAAGACATATCTCAAGCTCGTCAATTTTATTGAGCTTTTCCAAATTCTGGCACTTTTTCTTTATTATCTCCATACGATCCATCTTCTGGCAGATGATCCCCATATCAGCTACTGAGGAGTCAGAATGTGAAGAAATAGCAGAAGAAGGAGTCCCTTCGATGTGTGCCACGTGGGAATGATGGTGGTAAGTAGGTGGCTTCGTCTGAGTGTATAACCTAGTCTGGGACATTGTGGTGTAATTTTCAACCATTTCCTCGTAGATGGCCCAGACTTGGTCCTCATGCCTTGAGAAATATGAACCACCATAGGAGGTGTTCACCAGTCCATGTAACTCGGGTGTAAGCCCGCAAAAGAAGCTCTGAACTATGTTCGGCTTCGAGATCTCGTGGTGGGGACACCGATTAATGAGCTCTCTAAATCTGCCCCATGTCCCTCGGAACTGCTCGTTCCTTATCATGGTGAAGTTACTAATCATAGCTCGTGCAGCATTCGTACGACCAAGTGGGTAGTACTTATTCAGATATTTTGTCCTCAACTACTCCCACGTTGACATGTATCTCCCTAAATGCTTCAGCCAATAAGTTGCTCTGTTCACGAGGGAGAATGGAAATGCGATCAATTTGATTGTGTCCTCGTTCACATGCAGGTCATGCACCATACTACAGATAAGCTCGAGTTCCTATAGGTGTAGATGTGGCTCCTCCGTAGATAGCCCATGAAATTTGGGCAACAACTGAATGGTATGTGGTCGGAGCTCAAAATTGCCATGGATGGCAGGAAGACGGATCGATCGGTTTGTTGTTGTACTCCAGGGTTGTAGAGTTGCTTCATCGTGCTATTCAGATCTAGTGGAGGTCTCTCTGCTCCATTCTGGGCCTACCCATCATATGAAAAACACGACCGATCTAGTCGTCTAAAAGTAGACAATTGTCGTTATAATGATTAGTTGAATTTTAGCAGAAGAAGTTATTTTTATTTTTTTATACTCCTAAACTTAGATGTATAGTGAAAGTACGGGAGTGTCGAACTCAGGGAGGGAAATTGTTTAGAAACTAGGGTAAACTTATAGAAAACTAAGGTTTTAATGGTTTTCTACTTTTTATGAATTTTATGTAATTTTTGGAATTTTTATTTGATTTTTAGGAAGGTTATATTAATTTTGTACTTTTAGTATACCTATGAAAGATTATAGGTATAGATTTTGTAATTTTACAATTTGGTTTTAGTTTTGTAATTTTTTATGAGTTTTTAAGTGTTTTATGATTTTTTAACTTAATTTTTGAAAACGAATTATTATTTTTATTTGGTTTTTAATGTTGAAAACTAATTTTTATTGAAAACATAATTTTGTTATTGATTTTCGAAATAGAAAACAGAATAAAAATATTTTTATTTTATTTTTATTATAAAGTATTTGAAAATATCTTTAAAATGATATGTTATGCATCTTTTTGTGACTTTATTGAATTAGTTATGATTTTTCTAAGTTTTATATTTTGCATTTTTTATTGATCTTAATATTCAATTTTTATTTTGTTTTAGGTTTATGTGAAAATATGATAAAATATACTAATTTTTTAGAATTTTTAAAGATGTTTTTATATTTTTATAATTTTTAAAGTTTGTTATGCTTTTTGCAATTAAAATGATTTATTAAAAATAGAAAATCTTTTTTTATTTTGCAAAACTGATGTTATACTATATATAGTATTAAATACGGTATTTATACGTATTTTTATTTTATTTTATATTTTGTATTTAATTTTTTATGTATTATATTAGTATAGTATTTATTATACTGTATAAGGGCAGTTTTGTGTGTGAGTAGAAAATCAGAAACACAGAGGGGTTTCACGAAAAAATCTCTAGTGAAACACGTGATGATCACATTTGCAAAATCTGCTGGTAATTTCAACTAGTTCCATGCGGAACACGTGCTTTGCTAAAGTGGTGGGCTCTAGATCATCTGACGCATGGTGAGGGATCAAATGTTCGATCTGAGCTTGATCAATGGCCGGAATTCTATCTGGAGCGGGAATAATCTTTCCCAATTGTTGCTACACTCCCATGCGACGGTGACTTCAATGAGTGGGCAACACATGTCATGGTCGGTGACACGTTGAGAGAGTGGAGCTATCGATCTGATGTGGAGATCGGGTCGATAGCAAGGGAGTGGTGTTGGGTTTCAAGCAGTTCTCAGTTAACAACAGAAGTGACAATGGGCTTCGTTTTCAGAACCCTAGGTGTAGTAGGTGTTCTTCGTATGCAATCCCCCAGGTTCTGCAGGTGATGTCGAGTCACCGTTGTTGTGTGGTGTTCCACGATCAGAAACTCAGATGTCCAGATGTAGGTTCAAGATGACGATGCTTTTTCAACCTAACTGTGGATGCCTCCTGAGATCTACAATGATTGCCTATCTATACCTACAAGTGTGTCAACGGCTCGAGATCTCATTTCTCGACCAAAAGTTAAATGTGAGAAGTGGAATGAATGATGGTTGATCCTCGAGCGAAGGTGTAGGAAGAGGATCGAAACCTAGATCCTAAGGATCTGAGATGAACAGGTCGTGGAAGGTAGAAGTACAGCGATGAGGTTTGGAAAATGACGATGATCGGGGATTGGAGATGGCAATTTGTATAAAATTTGAGAGGAATAGGAGGACTGTGAGAAGAAGGAGGGGAGAGTGAAGAAGGAAGAGAAAATGATGGGAAGCTAACCTAGATAACAGAAGGGTGTGCCTCCGGCGAAGATGGATTGAATCTCTCGGGGATGAGCTTGAAAAAGCTTTAAGTGATGGCCTCGATAGTCGGTGTGGTCGGAGGCTGGACCATACGATGGATCTGAGCTCGACATCAGCGGAGTGATCTCGCAGACTCCCTTCTCTTGGCGCTCGATAGAGAGAGTTATCACCTCTCTCGTAGCTTGAAGGTGGAGAAAAGAGACTAATGGCAGATGCCCATGTATTAAGGAGCTTGGGTCCTTATATAGAGGAAGTGACTTAAGGAGCATGCCGTCGATTTCGGTTACCTGGCGGTTTCTCCCGTCATTGGTGTTAGTTGGGTCAACGGCCTAACAACCGAGCCGTTAGGCGAAGGAAGAAGGAAGTGGGCAACGGCGACGAGAAGGAAGAAGAAGGCGCAGGTGCGTTGGGGAAGAAGAGGAAGGTAGGAGAGAGAGAGAGAGAGAGAGAGAGAGAAAAGAAGGGACAAAAATAATAGTAATGAATAATTAATGTTTAATTAATAATTAAATAAATTAATTAAGAAATAAGTAATTATATAGTTAGATAGATATCTAAGAATTAAATAGTTAAATATACAACTAAATATATAATTAATTAAATAACTTAATAAATAATAAGTAGTACTTAAATATATAATTATATAAATAAATAAATGATTAAGTATATATATACTTTATTTTATTTGGTTTATTTATAGAATATTAATAAAGTATATAAATATAAAGGATGATATATTAAATAGTATAAACTAAGGTACATTGTACATTGTATACCAATATGGTCCCGAAACCCACATTTTGCAGATTAAATCCGATTTTAGCAAAATCAATGTCATTTGACAGATAATTAAATAAAATGAACTTTAAAACTGAGTTTGCTCTTTTCAGAGTCCATATGGCCGAGCTATGAGGTTCGAAAAATTTAGGTCATGGCTTCATGGCTTTATGATTTACTGGCATTTTGACTTAAGTTATATTTTTCTATTGATTTTTAGAAATACTTTAGAGAAATTAAGTAAAATGGAGTTCAGAATAATTAAAAATCAGGATGTTTATACATAAGTACATATAGACAACGGGGCCCAAATGCAAAAACTCATCCATTTTATTCTTTTTTTTTTATATTTTTAATAAATAGTATTAGTTATAAAAGAAGTTTAAAAGTGAGTTTGGTCGATTTAGAGCTTTCTATAAATAGTTGTGAACCTTGAAAGTCTATTTTTACGGCTTTTTCGTTTCATTGTATTATTTTATTTTTTATATTGAATATTTTTTCTAACATTTTCATAAAATATTATATATTTTATGTGAATAACTTTTGTGAAGAAAATACTTCGATTTGAAATTTTCTTGATAATGAATAAATTAGGTGAAATATTTACAAAATGAAAAATGAATAAAGGTATTTTTATGTTCTTGATTTTCTGATATTTTTATAAATTATGATCCTTATTTCCCCTACTTATTTATTTTGTCGATCAATTCAATATTGACCCGGTCTCGGGGTTAGAATCAGTCTGTATATTCTATATACATCCTTATTCTTTTTCATTTTTCTCTTTATTATTTTATTTTGGATAAAATAAGTTTTAAATATATAATATTAATAATTGTTGATAGAATGTTAATTAATGGGAATTAGTGAATATTTACATGTAATTTACCAAGTATTTTAGCCAAAATGAAAGAATAAAGGCAATGAATCATAGATTCATCAATATGGATTGAGGATATCTGAGAGTCGAGAGAGCGGTCGACACATTGATTGTCGACCCAACGTGTCAGGCACCACAAACCCTCCTAGACCGAACACTAGGATTCATCCTCGATTTTTGCATCCATCATATGGTGCCATTACAGGGGAGCAACGCGTAGGGTAGATTTTTGTGTGTATTTTCTTTCATTATTTTATTGCTCTTATTTTTCCTTTTATTTGAGATAAATATTTATATGTGCTAATCAGTTCTCTTATATTTTTCTTGTGAGTGACCTCGAGGTGAAGATGGCCACTTAGGTGGTTGAAGCACCCAAGCTACAAGGAGAGTGGCTATTCTACTTATTAGCCCTTGGAGAGAGCAGGAGAGAGAGAAATTAGCATAACACCCTTCTTTTTATTATGGTGAGAGAGAGACTTAGTTTTTATTTCCATTTTTTAATTTGTAATAATACATGTGGATAATGAACATTCGAGCCTATTTTATCAAGTGATTGTTCACTTGGGGACTCATAGAGTTTTCTCATGTTTTCTTCACCTTTATTTTCTTTATTTTTCGTGATTTGTGCTTTTCGCCTTTATTTTTATTTATATTCTATGAATGAGCCCTTAAATTTTTAGGATTGCTTGATCAAGTAAGATAAGGTCCACATCCCTATTATTTTACATGTACCTATAGTCTACGATTGGATATAGTCAAAACTCAATTCGTGATTCTTGCTAATAGCAATTCATGCTTAGGGTGATTTCACCATTTACATATAATTTCGACTACATTTAAAATAATCTATTTTTCATCCTGCATGGAGAGCGTCGAGAAGCACTATAACTCTTCTATCTAAGAAATAATCATCTTGATTCAAGGGTGAGATTGCTATCCTTGAGTCACCTTGCATTGCTTTTTTGTTCTCTCCCTCTGATTTTTAACACCTAGGTCTAAAAGAAACTCCAAAAAACCGTTAGGTGTTTTCATTGAAAAATACTCAAAAACTTGAAAATCAAATATTAAAACAAGGGGACTGCTAAATAACCTTTGACCTTATTAAAAATCATAATGAACATCGTTGTTTAGGCTTTACAAATCCCACATTGCATTCACCTATATTCCAGACTGAGCAAGGTAAGACCCTTAAGGAATAGAGCCAAAAACCTGATCTGTGGTTTCCTCAATTATCACCAAGGATCGGCGAAGTATTGACGCTTCTATTAAACGTAGGCAAATAGGATCTTGTCAACGATGTTGCTCTCGCCTTATGTAGAGCATCCGACTTGATCTGAAATATTGATCTTTGGCTATGCCCTCACGGATGTGTCTATCTCATCATCTTGCGTTCGAGTACCTCACTTGTGAGGGAAGTAGTGGTTTCACCTATTAGCTTTCCCTCTCTATTTCTTGGGTTGAGTAGCCACCCAAGATCGATATTGAGGACCTTAAAAAGTGCAGATCAAATTATACAAAGGAGGCGGAACAAGTACAGACTTTCTCAGTAGTATACGCTCTCCTTGGGGCAAGTCGCTTAAGGATGTGTGCCAATTTTGGCATGAATCACAATTCTAAAATTGAAAAGATAAAAATAGTCTAACATTCATGGCTTCACACTGAGTTGAGTTAGTGAATCCATTGTATTTGGTGTTTGTTTGATTTAGATTAGGTCCAAAGATCAAGTCCCACACCTTTATGTCATTTTGTCACTTCTTACTTTTTACACTTCTCTTTGACTCTTGCTCATTATGAGCCTTCTACTGTTGTACACTCCTTTTATTTCTTGTTCATTACCATATCTTTCATCAATTATCTGTCTTCCTTTTTCCTTCAAGATTTCGACTCCAGGACGGTTTGGTCGGGACCACCGACATCCACATCGAGCTCATGAGTTTGACATCTCCAATAACTCGGGGAGATTCTCAAGCATATGGTTCAAACATAGCAAATCATCCTTAGGGCTCCCTGCTTCTTCTACATCTCACAGATCGGGAAAACTCTCTTCTCGAGTTCTGCCTTTTTTGGATGGAGATTGATTTAACTCCATATACCTCTCCATCTCTAATAAAATCCAGAATGGACCCTAGTTATAAATTATTCTCTTCATCGGGTGCATGCATGTAGACTGATCGAGGTATCTTTCGATTTGGAGCTCGCTTCTTCACAATCAGAGACAAATATGGCTCCCACAAGTAGAGGAAAGGGACCGTACCTCCCCAGCACAGAATAGAACACGGAGTAGGGTATGAACTAGAATGAGGTTAGCAATCAGCTCTTGGCCCCCATTCAGGCCATATAGCTGCAGTTGACCGACCAAGCACTGGCCCAGGTCGCCTTTCAGGAAATGTTGAATGACCTAAGGAGAAGGTCAGAAGATAGAGGAGAAAATCCAGGAGGAGGTGATGATAACCTCCATGGTGATGACGGCGACAATCACTCTGTAGATGGGCATCACGAAGGCAGGGAGAAACAAGGAGGGGCTGACCTAATCCTTCATTGAAGCAAACCTACAATCCTGGAATCGACTGCATTACTAAGTGGATTCATATCCCACCGATCCACGAACATTTTGAGTTGAAACCTCAACTCCTTTTGCTCCTTCTCAGCTTCCACGTGAATTCCAATGAGGAGTCGTATATCCATCTACAACAATTTGGTCGCATATGTAGCACAACTCACTGTTATAACATCCCGTTAGGTGTAGTCAAGATGACCACCTTCCGATTCAACCTTCAGGGAAAATATCTCTACTAGATCAACCATTAGGGAAAGTTGGTGATGACTTGGGATGATTTGAAATATGCATCCCTGCATAAGTATTATCCTCTATGTCATTTTAATCTCATACGGTCAAAAATAGCTAGCATCTCCCAGGGACCCAAGAGTCCATCCATTAGACATGGGAGCGTTTTAGTGATTTGATTGAGATGTACCCCACCACAACATACTGAAGAACAACTTGGTCCTACATTTTTTCGTGGGCCTTATATGAAATAATTGACGATTGGTTGGTGCCTCCTACTGAGATTCTCATTTCTTTAAGGATGTTGATGCAATATGGCAAATCTTTGAGGAAATGGTCGAAGGAGAGGCCCACGCTTTCCTTGTCTCGTTCCTTTCAAATCCAGCCACCGCCACAGATCCTCTGCAAGAATGTTAACATGGCGAACACCCAAGAAGTGGACATGTGTGACAACTCCGACCTCAGCATCATTAGGAGTCACTTGTTCAAAGTAGACATTATTGAGAAGATGTCGCAGGATATAGAGAAGCTCACTGAGATTGAACAAAGAATAAAGGGTCTGACAAGCTCGACATCATCACCAAGCAGTTGGAGCTTTTGGTGAACACCATTAGCACGTGCAACGCAGTGATAGTCCTACCTGAGCCTCCAGCTGAGAAGAAGGAGAAGACAGCACCACAGCCACCTCAGCCGAGTTTCATCTAACCACCAGTCTAGCACGTATACTACATGCAAGCCCCAGAGCAGTCACTTCCATAGCCGCAGACTCGGATGGTTGTCTACCAGCCACCTGAGTTCCAACCACAATACCTCGAGTCTTGTTCTCCACCTCCTCCACTCATTCAGGAGGTGAATGGTGTCTGGAGTAATGATCAACAGATAACCCATGTTCAGGGACAACCACAAATCTGAACCATGCCAGCAAGACATTCCACCAATGATGAATCCACATTTCATCATCTTTATTCTATCATTTTGGCACCAAAAACCCTAGCAAATGCCTGTAAATAGCATTAAAACCATCATCTTAGCATTCATGCATGTGCATCAAAACAGTGTGTAAATTACTGTAATTAAGGCCAAAATTATAGAATAAATAAAGAAAAGAAAAAGAATAAAATATTGTAAATATTTTATGACCCGAAACCCCGAGACCTAGGCATCTTGATGAATAGGTCGACAAGGAATAAAGTAGGGGGAGATAAGGGCCAAAACACAGATAAAATACCTATACATTTCATTCATTCTTTATTCATTTTGGGACCTATTTTTGGTTCCACTTTTTATACATCAAATAAAGAAATTTTGTACATGAAAGTTGTAGATACTTTAATAAAGAAAAATACAAAATTTATTTCACAGAAAAAGAATGTACAGATGAAAAGTTATGGTCTGAATAAGAATCCAAAAGCCCAACTTCCCAGACCCGTATCTCACAAACGACAACTCCAAATGCATCAAACTCACCTTTAATTGTATATAGAATAAAATAATCTATCCAATGGTGGTGGTTTCGCATTTGGCGGAGCTACGGTTTGAAAGTTGAGTTTGGGACCCCTCTTGTATAGCTATACTGATTAAAATATTCAATTTATTCTTTATTCATTATTTATTCATTTTTATATTTTTATAATTTTGTAAATATTACTTATACTATATATGTGCATTAAAATTGAAATAAAATGAAAAGAAAAATAAAAATAAAATTACTTGTATAAAGCATACATAGGTATACTGCATATACTTATATCTGTATAGAATACTCTTGTATTTTATAAAATATACAAAATATATCAGAAAATTAAAATAAAAATATATATGTGTATACGAAAGTATGTTATAATTTTAGAAAATAATAAACAAAAAGAACAAAATTGAAAATACCAAAATAAAAATAAAATATCAAAATACATAGGTATTATACCTATATAGGGTTAAAAAGGCAACTTATAAAATATAAGTCATAAAAATAAATAAAAATCAAAATAAAATACTACATAAAATTCTAAACATTTTTTATTTTATAACTTTTATTTAATTCGACCATTTAGTATTTTAAATAGAATTATTAAGATCTTTTTCCAGGGTTTTTCCTGGTTGGTCCACGTGGACCAACCAGGAGGCCAGGACTGTTGACCTAGGTCAACAGTCTGACCTACCCCTGTAGCCGCTGTCAGACCTCGGTTTGACCCACTCTTTGTCGATTTTTCTAGCCTCCATCTTGCATTTTTTTAGATCGAGCCCTCCATGACTTTTGTCCCTCGATTAGTGGTCTATCACGCCCTTACGTTTTTTTGGGGACAGAGCCATCGATTCACCAGATCTGGCTCGATCTTTGGAGCACCTTGGTCATGGGTCAAACCAAATATATGATGCCCTCCTCTTTCCATTCGAATTTGAGTCCCCTTGGTCCACCCCTCTCCGCCTCTCCAGCGCTCTGAGCCTTGCCGGAGGTGACAGCTCCGCCGCGAGCTTCTCAGCTAGGGCGAACGAGGTCGAGGACGACTCCAGCACCTCCGCCAACCGCCGGCGTCGAGGTATCCTTCATCCTCTGGTTCCGGCCATCGAGGGCTTCCACCCGCATATTTCTTTCTTGCATCTTATTCCTGTTAGCTTAAAGATCAAAAACCCCAAAAAAAATTCGAAGTTTCATCAACCATTGCGCCCGATCACGCACCTTGGCCGGAGCGCACCTCCGGCCGTGCATCCACCTGTCGATTCGCACCCCCTCGCGACCATCCAAGGGTCCAGGTAGTTTTCCCTGGACCCTTTGACTATTCTTGCAGGGTCAAAGCACGTTGAAGCGCGCCTGGGAGCGATTTTGAAGCTCGCCGGATCTCAGCCGAGCTCTCCAGCTCCGCCGATCGTCTGCGAGCAGCACAGCCATCGCCGTGCACTTTTGACGCCCCCAGGAGGTAGAGGACGACCCCAGGAGTCTCCACGGCCATTTTGGAGCCTTAACTTCGTTGGAGGACGAAGATCTGGAGCGGCGAAGTTCGCCTCGCCGGCGTTCTTCGCTGTTCTTCCTCATCGCCTCCCAGCCGTTGGATCGAGGAGCCCTCCCCAGATCGCACAGCCTCCGTTGGATCTTCCTCAGCCTCGACCGTCAGATCAACCAAGAGGATCTAATCCAGACTGTGCATCGTCGAACCGTCATCGCGCGCCCAGGACACGCCACGCGGATAAGTGGATCGCCTCCAGCCGCTGGATCGCGCCCCGTCGCCCAGCCGTTGGATGCGAGCCACGCGTCATCATCGGAGCGTCGCGTCGAGGGTATTTTGCATCTACACCCTCGCGCCTTTTGTATTTAATATTTAGTTTTTAAACTTTCGTCCGTAGCGTAAATATTTTGTAATATTTGCATAGAGACCCCCGAACCTTGCTTATTTGCACTTAGGTCCTCCGCCACGTCACCTCACGTGACCTGTACACGTGGGGTGGGGGCATTTTGCAGAAGGACCCTCGGTTGTTTGTTTATTTCGTTTTAGTCCTAAAACTTTCGAAGCACGTGTAATATTTTTGGTTATTTTGCAAAGAGACCCCCAGGCTTTTGTGATATTGCATTCCAGTCCTTCCCAGGCGCGTGCAAGTCACGCGCCCTGGTGGGAAAATTTTGATTAGGCCCAAGCGGGTTTTGTAATTGTCTTTTGGTGCCAAAAATTGAATATAAAGTGTATATTTTTGTGGAAAATTGCATGTTTGCCCCTGGATGTTTGATATTTTGCACATATACCCCTGCCAGGACTGTTTAATGCTTTGATGCTTGTTGTATTTATTTGAGATATCATTTTAAGCCCAAAAATTCCACAAAAATAGACTTAAGCTCCTGGACACGTGTACTTTCACGCCACTTATTTAGTTTTTGATTTTATTTTACTTTCATATTTATTAAAAATCAAAAACAGCCTTTTTGTGTACTGTCTACCTTAGAAAATACCAAAAAAATATTAAAACCCTTCCAAAAATTCCAAAAAAATTACCTAGTGTCTATTTTGTCATCTTTTAGTGTCAGTCCAAAAATCATTAAAAATTTCAAAAGAAAAACACTAAAAATTTAAAAACACTCAAAAACTTCAAAAAAAGTATATAAAATTGTAGAAAACTTCAAAAATCAAAAACTCAGTTCCTGTTTGTTCCTTATTTCACCCTTGTTATTAGAAAAATAGTGTGAAATATTTTTAGTACTGGTTGCTATTTTTAAATTACATTTTATTCCCAGCCAGCCTTATTTCCACTGTTTTCCTTTATTTCAGTATTTAAAAATATCAAAAACATCTTGAAAAACCCTCAAAAATCACAAAAACATTAGAAAACCTTAAAAATACCAAAAACATTTTATTTCTGAATTTTTGAGTATTTTTGTGCATTTTTATAAACATTTTAGCTCGCCTTTTATTATATTGCCTCTACTTTCCAATATTGAAAAAAGAAATACAAAAAAAATATAAAATATAAATTATAAAAATCAGAAAATTCAAAAATCAAAATACAAAATTAAAAATAAAAATAAAAAAAATTATTAAAAATTAAAAACCCACAAAAATTGTAGTTGCTTGCTTGCTTAGTGTAGACACTTCACACACTCACACACTTGCATACATTTGCTTGAATTACACTATTTGTTCCCTGTGTTCGAACTCTCTGCATACTTGACACTATACACCATTTGTGCAGAGTTAAAAATAAATTTTAACTCCACATTGTTTCTAATTTGTTGATCTTAGTGTGGGTTAATTGTTGACTTTAGTCCGGATTTAGTGTGGTCACCACACCGACTAAGTTCACGCTTTGTGCTGAACTTAAGACCACCTGTTTCCGGCTAAATCAACCAACAACAAGGAGGAAAGAATTACCAGCCCAACCTAGCCCATCATCAGTAGCCTCCGTAACAAGGATATACTTGGAGGTAGAACAACTATGAACAACAGTCCGGATACCATCACTAGTTGTACCAACAACTAGATGCTCAGTATCATTAGTACTCCTCCCCATAATACTAGCAATACCCTTCTCTTCCTCCTCCTCCTCGGTACTCTCAAGGATATTAGCATCAACCATCGTACTACCAGCAGAGTCAAGGGGCACATCAAGACGAATCCTTTGAGGTTGCCCCGATCAACCCTGCACTTGACTATCTCGTCCAACTTATTAAGAAATGGTTGAGATGAGCCAAGAGATTGATGACCTGACAACCACGAAACTACCATTCCAGCCCGGGTTGAAGCAAACCAAATAACTTCCATCGCAAGGAGCAGGTTGTTCGACATGTGAACCCACGATGAGCCATTATGTAATAAATGTTATTGCAAATATCATTCCCTGGTCTGAAATGAAGAATAACTAATTTGCATAATAGGTCCCGTAGTACAATTAGGGTAATGTACCATGGCCATCTTAATGATCATACAATTGTTGATTCAATTGTTGAATTATAGAGGCCGGTGCTTGGATGAATATCTGAAGAGTTAGATTGATGACTCATCAAGCACTATCAAATGATTATTAGGAGATGATCTCCAGCCTTAGAAGGAGATGGCAATCCTTTCTCTAAAGGCTGACATCTAACCGACCTCTTGATGTAGGTCCTCTACATAGGAATAGAGATTCAGAGGTGTTAGATAAGTTAGGTCAAAGGGTTGACTTAACGAGATTGAGATAACCAAAGACCTATGTCGTATGCTGTCATGATATAGGTACGCATCCTCTGACCGGAGATGGATGTGCAACTACATGTCTGAGTATCTACATTTGCCAGACCAATAGGTTGATGACCTAATCAAGTTCTATACACCGGCACGTTGGTTTGCATACAAGGGAATATGAGTAATACTATCTCTCAAAGGGATCATACAAGTTCATTTACTTAACCGGAAGACATGAGATCACCCATAAGATATTGGGAAGAATCAAATTCCGTGTACGGGCGTCTCGCTTTGGAAGATTGACTGAATTTATAGGTTTTATATTTGCTTTTGGAAAGTATATGATCAATACCTGGGTATGATATATGCTTTTGGAAAGTATATGATCGATACCAACTCCCAATGATTGAATGAGAACCTTAATGATAAAACCCTGAAGGAGACAGTCTAAATAGATCTAAAACTTTAGATTTGTTATTGGTCTTCCAGTATGCAAGATGTACATGTATTAAGAATACCTGAGGGTGATGTGATCATAAACGATTGTATAACCATGATGCTTCTATTCCGAGGGAGTGATAAAATAGGTCTCCATTTTAGTGACTCCTCTCAGTAGAGAAGTGATCTGATCTTGGTCCAAATGTTGGACATTTCTTCGACTGTGATTCAGATACAATGAGAAGATTAGATCTACGACCTTCATTTAATCAAGCATCTTTGGGAGGTCCGCAAGATCTGGATTTGAGATGTGATCTCAATATCCAAGTTACTATATGTGGAACAATACAATCCCTGTGTCCTCATCTCTAAGTATCTGCGGAGAAAACGCATTACTCTTGAAAGAGTTCAAGAATAATTCCATTGTTGAATTATATCTAAGCACTGAGAAATGGATAATTAAATATGATTTAATTATCACGAATAATGTGAATTTCATTCATATTATTTGAATGCATGAGAATGATGATCCAATATAATTAAATATGATTTAATTATATGGATATGAATAACGTGGATAGGACTATTCAATTATTCATATATATTATAAATCTTATTTATAATGTATTAGAGAGAGACAATTGTGATTTATATTTGTTGATTAATGATTGATGTGAATTGGATTCACATTGGATGATTAATTGAAATTTGCATTTTAATTTGGGGTGTGAATGTGATTCACATATTTCCAATGGAATGATTGCAATATTCACATATTATGAATTGTTTTTGTGAGATGATTTACAATAAGTGTTGTTGTAAATCTTAGAGATTTCATGTTAATGTAATCTCATGAGATAATAAGGAGATTGCCACCTTCCATCCTATGAGGGTGGACGGCCACCAACCTCCATTGGGAGTGGGTGCCCCCCCCCTTTTTTAGAGATGAGGGCAATCTCCTCCCCCTTTATCACCAAGATTAGTTGATTTAGTTTGAAATTAATTATATTGATTATCAATATATATTAATTTAAATTAAATTAATTGTTGTTGTGTTCTTACAAAATAATCATGGCCATTGAAAGAAACACAAATCAATCTCATCCATTGATTTTGTATTGTCCACCGATTGAGATCCATGGACTCACAAAACCCTATTTAAGAAGATGCACCCCTTGCTCTTAAAAGTTACAACAACAAGTTCTCTCTCTCTCATTTTCACACCAATCTCTCTCCCTCTCTCTCTCTCTCTCTCCTTGAGTGGTCGTCCACTCCATCCTTAGAGAGAAGGTCGGCGTCGTCGTCGCATCGTTGTTGTGCTGACACTTCGACAACTCTTTGATCTCTGTCTTCTTTGATGTACCTCGCTTGTGAAGAAGATGCTCTATATCATGAGATGAGATCGGGAGATCAGTTGCTTGGGTCGACGACTTGTATTGCGAGAAGCACATGACTCATCTCCGCACTCGCAAGTGTCTCCTCTAATGGATCGGACTTGAGACAGGAGGTCTCTTCTCTTAGAGGCTCGATCACAACCACTCCACAAGAGGTATTCCTTTATATATTATGTGGTTAGATGAAACGATCCAAGAAGCATTCTTGGATCATGTGGTTTCATCGATAATTTTTTTAAATTCTGTCGCACCAAGCAACTAGTGTGACTAGTTGCTCTCGATCGTATATGATGCAATCATCACACTTCTATGATGCGCTTAAGGATTCTCCCATATCCTTCAAGTGGTATCAGATCCATAGGTCGAAGGTTTTGGATACGATCCATAAACTTAGGATAACTTGGGCTCATTAGGGTTTGTGAAAATTTATCACATTTTATTCATGTGGCCCTATTTTGTGAGACTTTTTCATCTTTTGTAATTGTTTAAACATAAAATTGTCATTTTATTATGTTCCCCATTAAATAAGAAAATCATGGGATTTTAGTTTGGATGATTTGAAATCTGATTGCTCATGTTATGATCATTTTAATGAACATGTATCCACTGTTTCAGAGATGGTGAATATTGACGTAATTAAAGAGTTAACTACGATTTTAAAACACCTACAAATGTGTGCAAATCACTTAAGTTCTGTTGTAAATTAAATTAATAAACTTTGGAAACTTATTTTGCATGATTTGGATTTAAATTGATTGAGATATGCTAATTTTAGTAAGTAAGGGTCACCGTTGAAAATTACTTTTTTAATCAATAACATTGTGATTGTCATTTAATTAATTATTGAAATTAATTGTTAATTTCCTAAAATAATTATTAATGAATATTTATGAAATATTTTATGATGATTATTTTCTTAAATGACATTGCCTTGACCAATTTGATTACATATGATCTAGATCACAAATTAATTACATGATCTTCTTTCCAACAAACAAACTTGCTTGAATAGGATTGAGAATTTGTTTAGCAAATTTCCTTACAATATAAATCAAATTAGTTTTGATTATTATTATTATATGGTATAACTACGGTTTAAAAATTGATTATCATATTAAGTACAAAGTGATCAATTGGCATTATCCTAACCTGAGGCAAATATGATGTCTAGTCAGGAAGTGTCGGGGTAGCAGGTTGCTCTGTGAGCGGTTTGTCCCACTCCCTATGATATTGATCATGACAACGGGTAGGGAAGGGATAATGCTTGAAGGGATCATGATGCATTTTACTAATTATTAAAATTCAAATAATACTAATTTTTAGATAATAGCATCATCAAAAAAAATTAGATAATAGCATACTTCAAGTAACAATCAAGTTTGTTGGTTGATCGAATTTGATTGATAATTGATTTAGTATGACTAAATGAATTATATACAATTAAAACAGTCTATTATGAATAGATGTATATTTCCCGTGGAAGAATTAATTATGTGAATATGATTCATAGTAATTAATTAGAATTTGAACATGATATGGAGGATCACATAAGTGACATCCATGGTCTCCCGTCAAGGCGAGGAGTTTTGTCACCATGGATTGTATGTAAGAGACACCCATCCGAAGTGACAACTCCTACATACAAGCACATCTAGATCATGCTCTTTGCTTCTCGAAAGAGTAAGGCTGTATGTGTAGCTGTATGCTTAGTGACCTCAATATAGGGTCCTCATATTATTGGGGTGATATTGGATTACGCATAGCAAGTTCTAATCATGTTGATGGTTGGTTCAATTAACGATGGGTCAACATCACCTTAGGGGTGGTGGGCATGGGTATTAAAGACCGAATTGGGAATGCAAGTTGGATTTCAAGGAGGAGTGTGTTCCCGCTTCTTTTTATCCGAATTATAGGTTCTCATATTATTGGGATGTAATTAGATAAGAAAGGAGATCCCATACCTTGCTTGGGATATAATGGTAAGTATATCTCTTACATTGAAAGTGATTAAGGGAATAAACTTTCAGTGCTGACAGGGAAGACAACTTTGATATAAAAATCCTAAATCAAAGTAATATATATTTATTTGTGCAAAATATCTTATTTCAGATAATCCTCATTAAGCCCATTCAATACTATACTCACTAATAACAAGTAAAATATCACGGATTGGATTCATGATCAAGATATTGTACTTGCAGTTGGATGCATAATGTATGTGGTTGTATTGTGCAAGTTTCCTCATAATAATGAGGAATGACAATTAAAAGACAATAGAACAACAACCTAGGGATTGTGTGTCTCTATAGTCTTGATCTCTCAGGGAATGTACTTTGGAAGTGGCATGTCGATGATGATCGTAATTGTCAAACAATCCTTATAAAATCTAAGAAGATGTTATAGCATACATATGTGCTCTCAACTTTTAGTCATGAATGACATGGTTCACTGCATTGTGCACAACGGTGGCTCTATAAGAGATGATGTACTCAAAATGTTTGAGTACCTACCTGAACCTAAGTCTTTTAGAGATAAGATGTATGTAGATATGATGAGTGTCATCATTCTACTGTCTATACTCAAGTCATTCATGAAGCTTTATAATATTCATATTATATGAATTAAATGAAGCATGTATAGATGTTGAAATACTCTTATATTGAAATCTTTTGAATTCAACATAAGAGATCCTTTGTCTTAAGCAATGGTTATTTATAGATGATGGAAGCGCAGTGGAAGCATGGGTCTGACACAAGAAAGAAGGAAAGTCAAAGAGTTAACTGTACTTCTGTAACTTCCATATGACATCCAAAGAGTTGTATGAATGCCAATACTGCAACAAGTTGATGTATTGATAATATGACTATCAAGTCTATCTAGAATCCTTAGAGAAAGATCCGGATAGTTCATCAGAATAATAAACTTCTACATATAATCATTGAAATTGACTTTCTTATTTGATAAGATAAAAGTCTGGTAAGTTTATACCACTCTTCTAATAACACTTGCAATGGATGCATATGTTTTAGAAGACTAGAAAATTTGATCTTAAGGTTTAATAGTCATACACATGGATATTGATGCAATTGTTGCAACAGTCTCTATTGGGTTTATAGACTTCATGATTTCAGTGGGAGAGACCTTAGTCTTAGAGAATGTCTCTATGACCAAGATATTAGAATACGCTCGTTGTTTATTTCTAAATGTTGGAAATAAACATGAATTCTAGAATAGTCCTATCATAAAGAGTTATGATGGATAAATTTTAGATAGTAATTAGACATCTGGAGGACTCTACCAAATCAAAAAATTAATGAACAATTCATTAACATTTCTAAATACTGAAAATTTAAACCTTAATAGATCAATAGGAGACTGAAGATCATTTGACAATGATCTGGCATCAAGCCTTGGACATATGTCTATTAATGAGATCAATAGACTAGTAAGAGATGAAGCTTTAGAGTGTCTGAAATTTCAAATCTTACATACTTGTGAATATTGTATTCAAAGTAGAAAATGTCCAATGCACCCTTCTCTGGGAATGGTGTTAGATGTCAAGGTATTCAAGATCTCATACATATTGATATATGTGGATCATATGTTATCATAATAAACATTGATGATATGTGATATCATTCTTTGATTATTTGTGATATGAGATTTCTCCCCTTCACCCTAGAAACCTTTGAAATGTTCAAAGATTTCACAATTTTGGTTTAGAACCAAAGTTTGAAGGAAGATGAAATGAATTTGATATAACCGAGGTAGCAAGTACCTATTATATGAATTCATTGAATAACTTATGGAGAGAGGAATATCATTCCTATCTCACTCCTCCTAATACACCTAAAGTCAATAGAGTTGTAGGGAGATACAATTGGATTATGTGTGACATGATTTGATCAATGATGAACCTTAACATAATTATCTCTTAGTTTCCAGGTATATATGTAGTAGAGACTACAATATATATCCTTAAAAGATTCCATGTAAATCTAAACTCGAACATCCTCATAAGCTATGGTTTGGAACCTATCTTAGCTTTGTACACTAGAGGATTTAGGGTTTCTTGGTCCATAACTTTGTCATGGATGCAAGTAAGCTGGAACCTTGCACCAGAGAGTGCTACTTCATTAGGAAAATAAATGATTGTATTTGATACCTACTTTATGACCGTGAGATTCTAAAAGATTTCATCATTAAGGATATGATTCTTAGAGGATGACTCTCTTGATAATCAAGATGAAAATGAAGTGAAGGAAATCATTTAATCTTGAGAAGATAATGAGGCTCCTAAAAATCAGAAACTAAAAGGACAATTAAAGATGAAACACATCTTCAAATGAGTTTGAGGATGGATTTCATGTGTCAGTTAAGTCTGACATTGATCAGACTTCATATGATGAAGCTTTTCAGGATCATGACATGAAAAGATGGATGTTAGCAATAAAGTCTAAAGTAGACTTCATATACAAGTGTTATATATGGACCCTCGAGGATCCACATATAAGGGTAAAACTTGTTAGGTGTAAAAGGATCTTCTAGAGAAGGAGGGAACCTGATGAGAAGATAGGGACCTTCAAAGCACAGTTTCTATCCTCAAGATACACACAGAAATAATACATTGCTTGCGATGAGACTCGCTTTCTAGTGACCATGCTTAAACTCATTAGATTATTGCTAACAATAGCTACAGAACTTGACTATGATATCTTCAAGATGGAAGTCAATATTGCATTCCTCTATGAATACCTCTCTAAGGATATTCACATGAAGTAGCCCCAGGGCTTCATGGTTTAGGAAAGCAAGGTGTGCAAGCTAAGAAACTCTATCTATGGACTTAAATAAGCTTCTTGTAGTTTGAACACTAAATTTGATGAAATTATAAATGTTATGATTTCAGATAGAATCTTGATGAATCATGTGAACTTAGTGGGAGTGCCATTGTGTTCATCGTGCTAAATCTAGATAATATCCTAATCATTTGCAATGATATAAGGATGATAATAAGTGTTTCATAATCTAGTTATTCCATACCTTGAGATATGATAATAAGTGTTTCATATTGGGACCGTCACATTAACGGTACACCTTGGACATTTCCATTTTCTAGAAAATTCCAAGAATTGCTTCTTTTCCTTAAGATATAGTATTGACCTATCTATAGGAATAGCACCTCAAAGAGTTGAGGATGTGAATACCAAAGCTACATGCCCTAGTGCATCAGCTTTGGGAAGCTCAGTGTATGCTAGATATGTACAAAAGCCAGATGTTTGTCACGCAGTGGGAGTATAAACTATTACTAATCCTACTATGGATAAAACACTTGATTGCAGTAATAACAATATCTTCAAAGATGACAAGACTTTTTGAGATAGTGATATCAAACTTCAATAACTTAAGACTTTATAGATAGTGATCTAAAAGGTCTTAACTGTAGATACCTTTAGAGATAGAGATCTCCAGGAATAAGAATATTCTGATAAGGATAATGGAAATACTTATTATAATAATTATTGAGTTGTAGTGTCAATGATACTATAACTGACAATATTGAGTATTGGTTGCATAAGATGAAACATTCGCATTGGATGTGAGCATTGTTACTAGGAGATATGCAAATGTCGTAAAAGGACTTGGCGTAGTCTCTTGGTAACAGAGTGACTGATCAGTTTACCTAACTATTTTTCTAAATAGCCTATGATTGTCATATGAGTGTGAGTTTAAAGATTAGCCCATTAATGGCTCTTTGGTCTAGTGGGAGATTGTTGGACATGTGAGCCCACAACAAGCCATTATGCAATAAATGTTATTGAATATCATTCCCTAATCCGAACTAAAGAATCATAGAGGATGGTGCTTGGATGAATATCTAAAGAGTTAGATTGAGGACTCGTCAAGCACCGTCAAATGATTATTAAGAGATGAACTCCAGCC
Source organism: Ottelia alismoides (assembly GCA_037367405.1). Classification (NCBI taxonomy): domain Eukaryota; kingdom Viridiplantae; phylum Streptophyta; class Magnoliopsida; order Alismatales; family Hydrocharitaceae; genus Ottelia; species Ottelia alismoides. The sequence continues at coordinate 479,063 of JAZKJV010010743.1, forward strand.
TGAGAAGGAGATGGCAATCCTTTCTCTGAAGGCTGACATCTAACCGACCTCTTAATGCATGTCCTCTGCATAGGAATAGAGATTCGGAGGTGTTAGATAAGTTAGGTCAAAGAGTTGACTTAACGAGATTGACATAACCAAAGACCTATGTCGTATGTTGTCACGATATAGGTGTGCATCGTCTGACTAGAGACCGATGTGCTACTATATGTCTGAGTATGTACATTTGGCAGACCAATATGATGATGACCTAATAAAGGTCTATACACCCGCATGTTGGTGTGCATACAAGGGCATATGAGTAATACAATCTCTCAAAGGGATCATACAGGTTCATTTACTGAACCGGAAGACATGAGCTCACTCATGAGATATTGGAAAGAATCAAATTCCGTGCATGGTCATCTTGCTTTGGAAGCTTGGCTGAATTTGTAGGTTTGATATATGCTTTTGGAAAGTATATGATCAATACCTGGGTTTGATATATGCTTTTGGAAAGTATATGATCGATACCAACTCCCAATGATCGAATGAGAACCTTAATGATAAAACCTTGAAGGAGACAATATAAATAGATCTAAAACTTCAGGTTTGTTCTTAGTCTTCCAGTATGCAGGATGTACAGGTTTTAAAATCACTTGAGAGTGATGTGATCATAAACAATTGTATAATCATGACACTTCTATTCCAAGGGGGTGATGAAACAGGTCTGGATTTTAGTGACTCCTCTCAGTATAGAAGTGATCTAATCTTTGTCTAAATGTTGGACATTGCTTCGAATGTGATTCAGATGCAACGAGAAGATAAGATCTACGGCCTTGATTTAATCAAGCATCTTTGGGAGGTTCGCAAGATCTGGATTTGAGATGTGATCTCAATATCCAAGTCACTATATGTGGAACAATACAATTGTCTTGTCCTTATCTCCAAGTATTTGCGGAGAAAGCCCATTATTCTTGAAAGAGTTCAAGAATAATTCTATTGTTGAATTATATCTAAGCATTAAAAAATGGATAATTAAATGTGATTCAATTATCATGAATAATATGAATTTCATTCATATTATTTGAATGCATGAGAATGATGGTCTAATATAATTAAATGTTGTTTAATTAGTATGGATATGAATAATGTGGATAGCACTATCCAAATATTCATATATATTATAAATGTGATTTATAATGTATTAGAGAGAGTTGTGATTTATATTTGTTGATTAATTATTGATGTGAATTGGATTCACATTGGATGATTAATTGAAATTTAAATTTTATTTTCGGGTGTGAATGTGATTCACATATTTCTAATGGCATGATTGCAATATTCACAAGATAATTATGAATTATCATTGTGAGATAATTTACAACAAGTGTTGTTGTAAATCTTGGAGATTTCATGAGATAATGTAATCTCATGAGATAATAAGGAGATTGCCACTTCCATCCTAAGAGGGTGGACGGCCACCAGCTTCCACTAGGAGTGGGTGACCGTCCCCCCATTTTAGGGATGAGGGAAATATCCTATCCCTTTATCTCCAAGATTAGTTGATTTAATTTGGAATAAATTATAATGATTTATAAATATATATTAATTTAAAGTAAATTAATTGTTGTTGTGTTTTTACAACATAATCATGGCCATTGAAAGAAATACAAATCAATCTCATCCATTGATTTTGTGTTGTCCATGGATTGAGATCCATGGACTCCCAAAACCCTATATAAGAAGAGGCACACCTTGATCTTAAAAGTTACAACCACAACTTCTCTCTCTCCCTCATTCTCTCGCTAACCTCTCTCTTTCTCCTTGAGTGGTCGTCCACTCCATCCTTAGAGAGAAGGTCATCATCATTGTCACATCATCATTGTGCTGCCGCTTTGACAACTCTTGGATCTACGTAATTTTCGGTGTGCCTCGCTTGTGAAGAAGACGTTCGATCTCGTGAGACGAGAATAGGATATTCATTGCTTGAATCAACGACTTGGATTGCGAAAAGCACGCGACTCATCTCTGCATTTGCAAGTGTCTCCTCCGACGGATCAGACTTGAGACAGGAGGTTTCTTCTCTTGGAGTCTAGATCACAACCACGCTACAAGAGGTATTCCTTTATCTATTATGTGGTTAGATGAAACGATCCAAGAAGCTTTCTTGGATCATGTGGTTTCATCAATTATTTTTTTTGAATTCTGTCCCAACAAGCAACTAGTACGACTAGTTGCTCCCGATTGTATATGATATTATCCTCATGCTTCTGTGATGCACATGAGGATTCTCCCATATCCTTTGCAGGTATTCTACAGTGTTCAACCCGATTCAGTTAGAAATGATATTATTTTATCTAATGTTGTAACTCTCAGGAGAGGTAGGACACTTAAGCCATCTGCAACTACGAAAGGAAAACAAAAGTGTCTGATGGTGAATCTTCAACCTATCTAGCCGATGGGGCTAGAGAATTTTTAGATGCAACACTACCTACACCAAAAAAACAAAAAATGAAGAAGATTCAAAAATTTAAAAATAATGACAACGGCCAATGCGAAGCCATACCGGTGGTGGAGAATCCAGTCGCAGCAACCAACCCAAATAATTTGTTGCCATCTACTCGTACACACTAATATGGGCAAACACTTATAACATACCGTTTCTTCAGATGTGAATATTACTTTTCCACAAGTAATTAAAGCAAGAACAAAAAAATGAAATATGCATTGTCTGATCCTGGGATTGTTCAAATATTGCAAAATCTTATTCTTGGAATGCCATTGTTGAAAGCCATGGAGTACATGTCGGCTGTGGAAAGAGGACTTAAAGAGGCATGTACAACAAAGCACCTAAATAGAAGAAAGAGAAAGAGAAAACCAGAGATGCACGTTCTGACCATGGCAACTGTTAACTCCATCAGCAAACTCCCAAACAAATAAAAAGACAAGGGAGAACCACCCGTGCGATGCAAGATTTTCAACCAGACATTTGAGCACACATTGCTCGATAAAGGATCGTCCATCAATTTATTGTCGTCTTACATGCTCAAGGAATTTGGAGTAGAACCGCTCAATCCCACGAAGATGATTCTGCAGTTTGCGGATAGATCTGTTAAGCGGCTCAAGGTATGTTGGAGGGCATCATTGTCACAGTCCAAGGGATGCAGTTCCATGAGGATTTCATTATCCTATATATGGACACCTCTGCCCCTCCGCTATACACTCCGATCATCTTAGTATGTCATTCCTTCGAACTGTTGAAGCAGTGGTAGATTATGGCACTAGAGAGATTACATTCCACTCCAACAATAACAAAATTCCTATTGATACGATCCATGAATCAAAATCGACAGAAGTGGCATTTGTGTCGACAATGCTTGAACCTAATGGCTAAGATGCCATCGATTTTCTTGCTGAGACCAAAGACACTAATTTATTCCTGGACAACATGGAGATACATGCATTCCTTGCCCCTGAGGAAAGTCTGGAAAGCGCAGTCGAATTCATTAATGTTTTCGATCATGAGATGCATGCTGATGGTTACACTGAAATATTTGAACATCCCTCCTCGTCTGAGCAGGATGAAACAATTGCAGATATGTGTGAAATCCTGAATTCTAATTCAGATTGCCAAGTGGTGGACAACACACAGTCGAAAGAGCCGACACCTATCACAGTTGTTGAATTCATCACGAAGCCGACTCCTTCTCCCAAAAGCTCAAGCCTCTTCCCTCGAAATGAAGTATGCCTTCCTTGGGGGTGAGCCAGACATGCATCCAGTCCTTATCAATTCTCATCTGATCGAAGAACAATAAACTCATATGCTTGAGGTTCTTGAAAGAAACCTTAAGGCAATTGGTTGGAATATTTTGGATTTCCATGGGATAAATCCATCATTATGCTCGCATCACATCTATCTTCAAGAAGATAGCAAGCCCTCTCAAGAATTTTAGAGAAGATTGAATCAAACCTCCAGAAGGTGGTCATGAAAGAGATCACTAAATGGTGTGATGCGAGATTTATCTATCCCATCTCTACCAGCAAATGGGTGAGTCCCTTGCACGTAGTGCCCACGAAATCAGGGATCACCATAGTCACCAATGACAAGGGAGAGGATATTCCTAACTGGGTGCTAACCTCATGGCACGTCTATGTGGACTACAGATGTCTAACTCTTGCAACCAAGAAGGACCATTTTCCACTACCCTTCATCGATCAGATAGTCGAAAGAGTGGCTGCGAAGGAATACTTTTACTTGTTGGATGCCCACTCCGCGTATAATTAAGTCATCATTGCTCTAGAAGACCAAGAGAATACTACCTTCACCTGTCCATTCGGAACATATGCCTTCTGTAGAATGCCCTTTGATCTGTGCACCGCACCTGCTACATTCCAAAGATGCATGTTGGTGGTATTTACTGACATGGTGGGTAGTTTTCTCGAAGTATTCATGAATGACGTCTCGATTTACGGTGATAGCTTTGATCAATATCTTGGATATTTAGACCGAGTTTTGAAAAGATGTGTGAGGTGAAACTTATACTTTCATGGGAGAAGAGTCACTTTATGGTGACTGAGGGAATTTTACTAGGTCACGTCATCTCCAAGCGTGGCATAGAGGTTGACCCAGCTGAGGTGCACATGATTTCAAAACTTGAGCCACCCACAAATCTCAAGCAAGTCTAGTCATTTTTGGGGCATTTCGGGTTCTATCGTCGATTCATTAAAGACTTCAGAAATATTGTCTGACCGTTGACTGAGCTACTTAGCAAGGAGGATGATTTTGTGGTTGATGAAGGGTCCTCCAATCCTTCAATCTTCTGAAGAATCTTATCACACATGTCCATGTCCTCCAGCCACCAAATTGGTTGAGAACATGGAAGATGCATCAGATTCGTAATTGGTGGTGTGTTGATACAACGACGAGATGGGCTACCATTTGTAATTCATTACGCTGGAAGAACATTTGATGAAGCCTAGAAAAACTGTATAGCGATAGAGAAAGAGATGTTAACCATAGTGTTTGCCCTAGAGAAGTTCAGATCACATCTTCTCGGATCTAAGGTGATAATATACACTGACCACTCTGCCGTCAACTATCTGCAAAGCAAGAAAATGCCAAGCTTCGTATGATTCGGTGGATTCTTTTATTAGCCATGTGAGCCCGAGGCGAACCATTCTTGCAATAAATGTTATTGTAATAAATATGATTTATCAATAAAAGTTATTGATTGTTTCACTCCCTTTCTGAAATTAAATGAACGAATGCACTATAAGATCCCTCTGTACAATTAGGGTTATGTATCATGGACGTCTTGATAATCATATAGTTGTTGATTCATTAAATGAATCATAGAGGCTGGTGTTTGGATGAATATCTAAAGAGTTAGATAGAGGACTCATCAAGCACCGCCGAATGATTATTAAGAGATGATCTCTAGCCTGAGTAGGAGATGGCAATCCTTTTTCACATAGGATGATATCTGATCGACCTCTTGAGTAGGTCCTCTACATGGGAATAGTGATTCGGAGGTGTCAAATTATTTAGGTCAAAGGGTTGACTTAGCGAGATCGAGATAACCTAAGTCATATGTTACAGTTTGTCACAGCATAGGCACACATCCTCTGACCAGATACAGATGTGTTACTATATGTCTGAGTGTGTACATTTGGCAGACCAATAGGTTGATGACCTAACCAAGGTCTATACACCGGCGACCTGGTTTGCAAGTAAGGGCATATGAGTAATACGATCTCTCAAAGGGATCATACAGGCTCACTTATGAACCAGAAGACATGACCTAACTCATGAGGTATTGGGACCGATCAAATTCCATGCATAGTCGTCGTGCTTTAGAAGCATGACAAGAATTTGAAGGTATGATATATGCTTTGGGAAAGCATATGATCGGTACCAATTCCCAATGACCAAGATTGAGAAACTTGGTGATCAAACCCTGAAGAAGACAGTGTAAAATTGATCTACAACTTCAGATTGATCATAGGTCTTCCAGTATGCAGGATGTACAGGTATTGGGAATACCTGAGGGTGATGTGATAATAAATGATTGTATAACCATGACGCTTCCATTCCGAGGGAGTGATGAAACAGATTTGGATTTTAGTGGCTCCTCCCAGTAGAGAAGCAATCTGATCTTGGTCCAAGTGTTGGGCATTGGTCTGAAATGAGATTTAGATACAATGAGAAGATTAGATTTGCGGTCTTGATTAATCAAGCATCTATGGGAGGTCCTTGAGATCTGGATTTGAGATGAGATCTCAACATCCAAGTCACTATACGTAGAACAATACAATCGCCCTGTCCTTATCTCCAAGTATCTGCGGAGAAAGCACATTATTCTTAAAGGAGTTCAAGAATAATTCTTGTGATGAATTTTGTATCCAAGCAACAAGATGTTGATAATTAAATGAGATTTAATTATCAAGTATAATATGAATAAGATTTATATTGTGAGAATGATTATCCAAGATAATTAAATGAGATTTAATTATCAAGAAATTGCAGTTTGTGGATAGTGTTATCCATAATATCGGTGTATATATTATAAATATGATTTATAATATATTAGAGAGAGAGCAGCTTTGTAAATAGCATTTGTTAATTTTTAGTGTGAATTGGATTCAAATTAAGCAATTAATTAGAAATGTAATTTACAAATTAGTTTGGGTTGTGAATATTATTCACATATTTTCAATGGCATAATTGAAATATTCACTAATTAATTTGGAATTAATTTAGTGGATAATTTTGCAATAAATGTTATTGAAAATTATTAAGACATAATGAGATAAAAAATAAAAAGGAGATAATCCATCACCCAAAAAAGGTGACATCACCAATGACTTAGTCATAGGTGACGCCCCATATTTTTGGGGGTGTTTTATTATCCTCTTTTATATTATCTTGTTATCTTGTGTCAATTGATTTTTATTGAATTAAATTATGTTGATGATAATGCAACATATATTTGATTTAACATAAATTAATATTGTTGTTTTAAACAACAATGATCATGGCCGTTGATTAAATACATACATCAATCCAACCGTTGATTTTGTATGCCATGGATTGTGATCCATAGGCTCCCAAACTAGTATATAAAGAGGGCAGCCCTAGCCATTTGGAATAAAACTCTCAACACACGTCTACTCTCTCTCTCTCTCATCTCTCATTCTCACCATCTCTCTCTCTCTAAAGGTGTTCGTCCGCCTTGTGTTTTGTGAGAATAGCAATCACTTCTACGCCGTCGTGTTGTCGCTTCGATTGCTCGAGGATCTCCATCTTCTTTAGGGCTTCTTGCTCTAGAAGGAGACGTCGTATTTCTTGGGACGAAATCAGGAGATTCAAGGCTTGGATCTTCATCAAGGATTGCGGGAAGGACGCGTCTCATCATCGCGCCCGCAAGTGACATCTTCGTAGATCGGACTTGAGTCAGGAGGATCTCTTATTTTAGAGATCTAGTGATCGCAACCACGCTCTGAGAGATATTTCTGGTACTTTGTGGTTAGATGAAACGATCCAAGAAACATTCTTGTGATCATGTGGTTTCATCATATGATTTAAAATTTTTTAAATTCCGCTGCACCTAGCGACTAATGCGACTAGTCGCCCTGATCGCATGAGATGCGATTAGCACGCTTCCGTGATGCGCTTGAGGGTTCCGCATATCCTTCAAGTGGTATCATAGCCTTAGATCGGAAAAGGTTTTGGATACGATCCGTAAACCTAGGACGACTTGGGTTTGAAAGGGTTGTGAAAGTTTTATCGCAAATCAATTTTCGCACCTCTGTTTAATTTAATTTTTCAGGCACTGTTTAAATTGTTTAAACAAGAAAATTCAATTGGATTTTGTTCTCCATTAAATAAGGAAATCATAAGATCTGAGTTTATGTAATTTGGATTCCATTTTCTCAAGATATGGCCCTTTGAATAAACTTGTATTCACTGTTGCGGGAACTGCGAATCTGAACATGATTAATGAGTTAATTACTATTTTGATGCGCCTAGAAATACATGAAATATCATTGAGTTCTGTCATAAATTAAATTAGCAATCTTAGAAACTGATTTTGTGAAATTTGGATTTAAATTGATCAAGATAAGTTGATTTTAGTGAGTAGGGGTCACTGCTGGAAATTGAAAAACTTGATCATGAACCTTGTGATAGTCATTCAAATAAATTGATGAAAATTAATTGTTACATTTATGAAATGGTTATTGATAAATATTTATGAAATATTTAAAGATGATAATCAATTCCTTGAATGACATTCCACTAACCAAAATGATAAGATAGTTGATCTTGATCATAATTGGTTGATATGAAATCATCAACAAACATTGTTTTCATGTAAAACCCTAGTTTATCCTACAATAATTGTAGGACAACTTTTACATGCAAAACCCTCTTGCTTGAGTAGGATTGGGGATTTGTTTAGCAAATCTCCTCATAATATTGTCAAAATGGCTTTGATGAATATTATATGGTATAATTTCGGTTGAAAAACCGATGAGCATCTCAAAGTACACAATGATGTATCAGGCATTATCCTTTCCTGAGGTGGATATGGTGTCTAGTCGGGGAACATTGGTGTAGCGGGTCATACCGGTTGCGGTTTATCCCACTTCCGTCGGTACTGGCCATGACAACGAGTAGGAACTCGATAATGACGGAGAAATCAAAGTGTATTTTTCTAATTATTAAAATTCGAATAATACGTACTTTGAGATTATACCTATTATTCAAGAAATAATCAAGTTTGTTGATTGAAATTGGATTGATAATTAATTTAATGTGATTAAATTGATTATATCTATTAAAAGCACTCTATTATGAATAGATGTGTATTTCCCTTGGAAGAATTAATTATGTGAATATGATTCACGATAATTAATTATAATTTGAATATGAGGTGGAGGATCACATAAGTGACATCCATGGTCTCCCGTCAAGGCAAAGGATTCCGTCGCCAGATGTTATATATGGGAGATGCATGTCTGAAGTGACAGATCATGTATACGATTTATTTGGATCGAGTTCTTTGCTTCTCGAAAGAGTAAGGCCGTATATGTAGTGACCCCAATATCGAGTCCTCATATTATTGGGGCAATATTGGATTGCGTATAACGAGTATTAAGCATGTTGACGGTTGGTTCAATTAACGATGAGTCAACATCATCTTAGGGGTCGTGGGCCCGGGTGTTAAAGACCAAATTGGGAAATGCAAGTTGGACTTGCAAGGCAGAATGTGTTCCCGCTTCTCTTTATTCGATCCATAAGTTCTCATATTATAGGTATGCGATAAAGATAGAGAGGAGATCCCAAATCTTGCTTGAGATATAGAGGTAAGTATATCTCTTACTTTGAAAGAGGATTAGTGAATAATCTTTCATCGTGGACATAGCAAGATAAATTTGATTTAAAATGCCTTAATCAAATGTTTTAAATATGAATATGTAAATATATATTCTAATATAGTGCATTCTTAATTTCAGAAAATGAAGTCCATGAACCCACTGAGCAGGCTCCTGGAGGTCAATCAGTTGACCGGACCAAATTATTCGGATTGGATCCGAAATTTGGATCTTGTCCTATCTACGGAGCGCATCTCGTATGTGCTATCCAAGGACAAGATAGCAGACCCTCAGACTCCGGAAGATAAATCTTTTAATGAGAAATATGATGAAGATCATAACTTAGCAAGATGTTATATCCTTGGCTCATTGTCCAATGTGCTTCAGAAGCAGCATGTGGAAATGAACCATTGCCACAAAATCATGTTGAATCTGAAAGAAATGACCGGTGACATAAACCACACACAGCGTTATATTGTAATGAAAGAGCTTATCCGCTACAATATGCAGGAAGGGACCTATGTCAGAGAACACGTACTCAAAGTGTTTGGGTACCTCTCTGAATTAGAAACCCTGAGAGCCTACATGGATGCTGATATGCAGGCTGATTTCATTCTCCTATCGCTCCCTATGTCTTTCAACAACTCCGTCGTGTCATATCACATGAGCAAAGTTGATTTCAGTAACGTTGGGTTGTTAGCTGCATTAAAGTCTACAGAAGACGTAATGAGGAAGGACGGCCCCTCTGCTAGTGCAATGGTTGTACAAGTAAAAGGAAAGCGCGGTCGGAAGCAAGGTTCTCGGAAGGGCCCACCCCAGAAGAGAAAGAAGAAGAATCAAGGACTTGGTTCATCTTCTAGTGCTTCTACGCTATTGACATCAAAGAAGACCGATTTCTGTCACCACTGCAAGAAGACGGGGCACTGGCGGCGTAACTGCCCAGAATACCTGAAGTCGGTTGATAATGGTAAAGCCCCAACAGGTATGAAATCTGCTCTCATCAATGAAACTAGTTTTCTCGTTGGACGAGAAGGAAGTTGGGTTGTAGATTCTGGTGCTTCTGTTCATGTATGCAATTCGTGCATTTTTTTTCACGAAACTAGGAATCTGGAGCAAGGGGAGATAGCCATCCAGATGGGATCTGATGCAAGCGTTGCAGCAGTCGCCATTGAGACCTACCGACTATCGTTATCTAGTGTTTAAGTCTTAGTACTTAAAGAGTGTCTTTATGTACCTGAAGTCAGGAGGAACTTGATATCTGTATCTAAACTTGTTTGAAATGGATATTCCTTCCTATTCTGTAATAAGTTAGTCATTAATCAATATGATAAATTTATTGCGGATGATATTTTAACTTCTGGTGGACTCTATGAATTGTGCATTGATGAACATGTCATGAATGTTACCACCAGTAATAAGAACCCTAAAAGATCCAGGGAGAATGGAAATCATTCAAATATGATTTGGCATCAAAGGCTTGGTCATTTATCCATTGATAGGATCAATAGATTGATAAAGGATGGACCTTTATATTTTCTATAGGTTCAATCTTTACCTACCTGTGAACATTGCATTCGAGGTAAAATGACCAGGATGCCATTCCGTAACAAGGTTACAAGATGCAAAGGTATTCTTGACCTAGTACATACTGATGTATGTGGTCCCTTCGGTACTGCGACTCGAAATTAATATCAATATTATTTGACGTTTATTGATGACCATTCGTGATACGGGTTTATCTTCCTTATATGTCATAAATCCAAAACCTTTGAAAAGTTCAAAGAGTTTAAGGCTTTGGTTGAGAACCAAACCGATAGGAAGATTAAACGGATTCGATCTGGCCAAGGTGGCGAGTACCTCTCAAATGAATTCAAGTAATACCTTAAGGATAATGAAATTGTCTCCAATCTCACTCCTCCTGGGACCCCCCAACTTAATGGTGTTGTTGAAAGACGCAACAGTACCATCATGGACATGTTCCGTTCAATGATGAGCAAAGCACGTTTACCTCTTAGTTTTTGGGGATATGCAGTAGAGACTGCAATGTATATCCTGAATAAGATTCCTAGCAAATCTGTACCCAAGACTCCTCACGAGCTCTGGTATGGAAACAAACCTAGTGTTAAACACTTGAGGGTTTGGGGTTGCTTGGTTCATGCAAAGAATGTAGACGCAAGTAAGCTGGAATCTCACACTTGTGAGTGTTACTTCATTAAGTATGTTAAAGATGGTATTGGATATCAACTTTATGACCCTGAGAACCAAAAGGTTTTTATCTCTAGAGATGTAAAATTTCTGGAGGATGATTTCCTTAAAGGTCAAGATAGAAATGAAGTAGAGGAATTCATTGAATCCCTTGATGATTCTGAGCTGCCTGAACCAGAAACTAAAGAGATAAATAAAGATGAAACACTCATACCTCTTCGAAGGAGTTCGAGGGTGGTTGCCACTTAAAAGGTACGGATTCCATGTGTCAAGTGAGACTGACAATGATCCTACTTCATTTGATGAAGCACTCGCGGATCATGACATGGATAGATGGATGCTAGCAATGAAGTCAGAGATTGACTCCATGCATAAGAATGGTGTATGGACCCTAGAGGATTCACCAAAAGGGGTGAAACTCATTGGGTGTAAATGGATCTTCAAGAGAAAAAGGGGACCTGATGGGAAAGTGGAGACTTTCAAAGCACGGCTCGTAGCCAAGGGCTACACACATAGAGAAGGCATCGAATACGATGAGATGTTCTCTCATGTGGCAATGCTTAAGTCCATCAGGACACTGTTGGCTATAGCTGCATCTATTGACTACGACATCTGGCAGATGGACGTCAAGACAGCTTTCCTCAATGGATACCTCGAGGAGGATATCTATATGGAGTAGCCCCATGGCTTCATAGTTGAGGATGGAAAAGTATGCATGCTAAAGAAATCCATCTATGGGCTCAAACAAGCTTCTCGTAGCTGGAACATCAGATTTGACGAAACCATAAAGAGTTATGATTTTGTGCAGAATCCAGATGAACCTTGTGTGTACAAGAAGCTTAGTGGGAGCGCCATTGTGTTCATCGTGCTCTACGTAGATGATATCCTTATCATTGGGAATGATATAGGAATGATGACCAGTGTAAAGATTTAGCTACCTCATACTTTCGAGATGAAAGATCTTGGAGAAGCCTCTTACATCTTAGGCCTGAAGTTGTTCAGAAACTGAGAAAAGAGGATATTGGGATTATTACAACATGGATACATTAAGAAGATTCTTGAACGATTCTGCATGGATAGTTCCAGGAAAGGATTCCTCCCCTTAAGACATGGTATCCATCTGTCTAAAGGGATGGCTCCTCAAAGTGTTGAGGAAAAGAAGGCCATGGCCGGAAGCCCCTATGCATCAGTTGTAGGAAGCTTAATGTATGCCATGATGTGTACTAGGCCAGACATCTGCCATGCAGTGGGAGTGGTATGTCATTACCAATGCTGCTATGGAGAACAACACTAGAATGCAGTGAAGAACATATTCAAATATCTAAGACGGACGCAAGATTACATCTTGGTATACGGAGATAGTGATCTCCAAGTCTTGGGATATACAAATTCAGACTTCCAGTCGGATATTGATGATCGAAAGTTCATCCCGTTACTCTGCAATAACACGGGAGCCATTGCCCAAGCAAAGGAACCCAGATGGCATCAAAAGAGCAAGCACGTGGAAAGGAAATACCACATCATTCGGGAGATTCAAAAGCATGGTGATATCATCACCACCAAGGTGGCCTCTCCCGACAACGTTGTTGATCCTCTTACCAAACCTCTGACACAGAAGGTTTTCGACCAGCATGAAATGAGTATGGGTTTAAGGATTGTTCCTGAATGGTTTTGAGGGCTAGTGGGAGAATGTTAGCCATGTGAGCCCGAGGCAAACCATTCTTACAATAAATGTTATTGTAATAAATATGTTTTATCAATAAAAGTTATTGATTGTTTCACTCCCTTTCTAAAATTAAATGAATGAATACACTATAAGGTCCCTCTGTACAATTAGGGTTATGTACCATGGGCGTCTTGATAATCATATAGCTGTTGATTCATTAAATGAATCATAGAGGCTTGTGTTTGGAGGATTATCTAAAGAGTTAGACATAGGACTCATCAAGCACCGTCGAATGATTATTAAGAGATAATCTCCAGCCTGAGTAGGAGATGGCAATCCTTTCTCACATAGGCTGATATATGACCGACCTCTTGATGCAGGTCCTCTACATGGGAATAGTGATTCGGAGGTGTCAGATTAGTTAGGTCAAAGGGCTGACTTAGCGAGATCGAGATAACCTAAGTCCTATGTTGAATGTTGTCACAGCATAGGCACACATCCTCTAACCAGAGACAGATGTGTTACTATATGTCTGAGTGTGTACATTTGGCAGACCAATAGGTTGATGACCTAACCAAGGTCTATACACTGGCGACCTGGTGTGCATGTAAGGGCATATGAGTAATACGATCATTCAAAGGGATCATACAGGTTCACTTATGAACCGGAAGACGTGAGCTCACTCATGAGGTATTGGGACCGATCAAATTCCATGCATGGTCGTCGTGCTTTAGAAGCATGACAAGAATTTGAAGGTATGAAATATGCTTTGGGAAAGCATATGATCGAAACCAATTGCCAATGACCAAGATTGAGAAACTTGGTGATAAAACCCTGAAGAAGACAATGTAAACTTGATCTACATCTTCAGATTCATCATAGGTCTTCCAGTATGCAGGATGTATAGGTATTGGGAATACCTGAGGGTGATGTGATCATAAACGATTGTATAACCATGACGCTTCCATTCCGAGGGAGTGATGAAACATGTTTGGATTTTAGTGGCTCCTCTCAGTAGAGAAGCAATCTGATTTTGGTCCAAGTGTTGGACATTGGTCTGAATGAGATTCAGATACAATGGGAACATTAGATTTACGGTCTTGATTTAATCAAGCATCTATGGGAGGTCCGTGAGATCTGGATTTGAGATGAGATCTCAACATCTAAGTCACTATATGTGGAACAATACAATTGCCCTGTCCTTATCTCCATGTATCTGCGGAGAAAGCACATTATTCTTGAAGGAGTTCAAGAATAATTCCTGTGATGAATTTTGTATCCAAGCAATAAGATATTGATAATTAAATGAGATTTAATTATCAAGTATAATATGAATAAGATTCATATTGTGAGAATGATTATCCAAGATAATTAAATGAGATTTAATTATCAAGGAAGTGTAGATTGTGGGTAGTGTTATCCATAATATCGGTGTATATATTATAAATATGATTTGTAATATATTATAGAGAGAGCAGCTTTGTAAATAGCATTTGTTAATTGTTAATGTGAATTGGAATCACATTAAGCAATTAATTGGAAATGTAATTTACAATTTCGTTTGGGTTGTGAATATGATTCACATATTTTCAATGGCATGATCGAAATATTCATTAATTAATTTGGAATTAATTTAGTGGATAATTTTGCAATAAATATTATTGCAAATTATTAAGAGATAATGAGATAAAAAATAAAAAGGAGATAATCCATCACCAAAAATAGGTGACGTCACCAATGACTTAGTCATAGGTGACGCCCCATATTTTTGGGGGTGTTTTATTCTCCTCTTTTTTATTATCTTATTATCTTGTGATAATTGATTTTTATTGAATTAAATTATGTTGATGATAATGCAACATATATTTGATATAATATAAATTAATATTGTTATCTTAAACAACAATGATCATGGTCGTTGATTAAATACATACATCGATCCAACTGTTGATTTTATATGCCATGGATTGTGATCCACAGGCTCCCAAACTAGTATATAAAGAGGGCAGCCCTAGCCCTTTGGAATAAAACTCTCAACACACGTCTACTCTCTCTCTCTCACACATCTCTCATTCTCGCCATCTCTTTCTCACTCTAAAGCTGGCCGTCCACCTTGTGTTTTGAGAGAATAGCAATCGCTTCTACCGTCGCGTTGTCGCATCGATTGCTTGAGGATCTCCATCTTCTTTAGGGCTTCTTGCTCTAGAAGGATACGTCAGATTTCATTGGACGAAATCAGGAGATTCAAGACTTGGATCTTCGTTGAGGATCGCGGGAAGGACACGTCTCATCATTGCGCCTACAAGTGCCATCTTCGTAGATCGGACTTGAGTTGGGAGGATCTCTTGTTTTAGAGATTTAGTGATCGCAACCACGCTCTGAGAGGTATTTCTAGTACTTTGTGGTTAGATGAAACGATTCAAAACGTTCTTGTGATCATGTGATTTCATCATATGATTTAAAAAATTTTAAATTCCGCTGCACCTAGCGACTAGTGTAACTAGTCTCCTTGATCGCATGAGATGCGATCATCTTTTGCTCCAAGAATTTGACATGGAAATTCATTATACACCTGGTATAAAAAATGCAGTGGCAGATCATCTTTCCAGAATCATTGAAGCAGAGCCTCCTGAGAAGAATTCCATTCCAATTACAGAGACCTTTCCAGATGAAGCAATCTTGTCTATAGCCTCTCCCCAGGTACGTGGACATCGTCAACTATCTTGTCTCCAAGATGACTCCGCCAAACTGTATGAATATCAAAGTTGATAAATTCTTTGATGGCATTCACTTTTACTAGTGGGAGGATCCACATCTATTCAGAAAAAGCTCAGATTGCATCTAGAGGAGGTACATACCTCAGGAGGAAATCGAAGGTGTCCTAGACCATTGTCATAAGCTCCAAGCCAATGGACACCATTATGGGAAAGAGGACGACATCAAAATTACTACAATGTGGCCCTTGGTGGCTGACTTTATTCAAGGATGCAACGAAATATGTTAATAAATGTAATCACTGTCAGAGAATGGCAGAAAACATTATTATGTGAGACACAGTACCTCTGAAATACATTTAGATATATGACGTCTTCGACACTTGAGGCATTGATTTTATGGGCCCATTCTCTAACAGTCAGGGATTTGAACACATCTTGCTGACTGACGATTATGTTAGCAGATGGGTGGAGGCAGTCCTCGCTCGAACCGAAGATAGATGTACAGTCTATCATTTTCTAAAGACAACATCATCTCGCATTTCGGGATTCCCAAGACTCTCATATCCAATGGTGGGGTCACTTCATCACCAAAGTGGTCAAGAAGTTGACCAAATAATACAACATCAAGAATCATGTTGCAACACCATACTACCCTCAATCTAATGGCTTCGCTGAATGTTCCAACAGGGAGATCAAGACTATCTTGTAGAAGCTTGTGCGACCAAACAGAAAGAATTGGTCACAATTACTTGATTCTGTTCTTTGGGCCTATAGGATAATGTGCAAGTCTTCTCTTAGCATGTCTCCCTACTGCCTTGTTTATGGCAAGCCATGCCACCAGCTTGTGAAGTTAATTCATAAATCACTTTGGGCATCCAATATGTGCAACTTAGATTCCGAAGCAGCTAACAAGAAAAAAAAAGTCGATCCAAACCGTTTGCTAGAATTCAGAGACTACGCATAAGATAACAGCCTTATGCACAAGAGAAAGTCAAGAAATGGCATGATAAACACATTCGAAGGAAGACTTTTGATGTGAAGTTGAGGATTTTCCCAGGCAAACTGAAAAGAAAATGGACTGGACCATTTATTGTGAAAACTATGTGTGGCAACGGGACTTTATTTATATCTAGATTGTCACCTGACGCACAACCTTTTGTAGTTAACGAACAATTGCTGAAGCTGTATTTAGAGCATGGCACATTCCTGTCCATTGTCAATTCTATCGAAGTTATATTTCAAGACGAGCTCCCAGAGTCCAATGGATCAGACATTTGAGCAGAAAAATCACAAAAATAGTTTTTACTTCCTTCTTTTCTTTTCTTTTCTTTTCTTCTTTTCTTTTTCTATTTTATAATTTTTCTGACAGGTGTTTATTCCTTTCATTACTACTATACTTAGGATGTACTTTGTCCTAAGTATATGGGGGTGAGAACCCTAGATTATTCATTTCTTTGATCCCTCGCATGTCTCCTCAACTTTTGATATTATATCTATACTTAGGGATATCTTATTCTAAGTATGGGGGAGACAGGTCGGGAGACAGTCCAATGGATCAGGCACTGTGTTTTCTCAACTTTTATCATGTTTCAATTTATTAAGATAAATAAATGTGGAATAAAATATGCACAAGTGTCGTCGCAACCCAACAAAAGTGTCAACAAAAATATTTATTCTAGTGAAGAAATAAAGCACACAAAAAAAGAAGAGAAATGTGAGCAAGAAGTTAAATGGTATTTATTTACATGTATAGCGTACAGGACTGAACTCGAGGAGACTACAATAAATCTTGAGGGTTATTTAAATGATTGATAAATCAAAGAAATAAAAGGAGAAAACTCAAAGCAAACTACTCTTGGTTTTTATGGATTTGCTTATCTTTTTAATTTTTTATGGATTTTTAATTTTTTATATAATATTTATGGTTTTCTGACTTCGTATTTTTATGATTTTTTAAATTTTACAAATATTTTTATAATTTTAAAATAAAAGAAAAACAAAACAAATATAAAGGAATAAAAATGAAAGTAAAGAAATATAATTTTTTGGATTTAAAAAATATAGCAGAAATGTGCAGAAAATTAAAATAAAAATGCTTTTTGGATTTTTGATAATTTTATACTATTTTGTGATTATTAGAGGTTTTCAGATTTTTTAAGATTTTTAAAATAGATAAAAACAATAAATAACAAATAGAAAATAAAACAAATGTTTTTTGTGATTTTAAAATATAAAACAAAGTCAAAATATATAATTTTAATGTGTTTTTAGTGTTTTGCTATTTTTTTATTTTTATAAGGAATTAAAAAAATGAAATTTATATAGAAATTAAAACAAAGCAAAACAAAGCATAACTGAGTTTCGTATTTTTAATTATTTATTTTCTGCAAATAGGAGCAAACTCAAGTCTTTTGAATTTATAAAAATAATAAAACTAACTAAAATTGAAAACCAAAATCACCGAAGATAATATGATTTAATAGGAGTTTAATGTCATTTTTACGGAATTGCTAGAGTTGTTTTGCTATATATTAAATGCAATTAGCAATCAAAATAAAATGATGCTTCATTGGGATAAGGACGCAAATATTTTTATTTATTGAACTAGGCAGACAACATAATAAAAAAAACATGAGTGCTTTATGCAAATTTTCCAAAAGGGGGTATGCCAACGCACGTGAGATGCGTTGGCACAGACCCCGATGGAATTTAATTATTTAAATGGGATGAACAGTAACACAGAAAAGGCAAGATCTACTACGCAAATTTACCAACAAGTCACGTGCTACGCACGTTTATCCAAGAACATAGGACAAAATGCAAATTAAATAAATACAACGGAAAGAAATGCAATTATTCAATCACGCACAGCATGACACGTATCTAAGAAAGTAGTTTTACAATATTAAAAAATTGTAGGGACTAGGATGCAAAAGTACCACTAAAACATGTAATAGATCGAACGGTTGGATTCGGTTTGGATGTCTGATCTGACAGTTGAGAAGGTGGCATGCACAAACAGTGATGATTCAATATGAAACTATTGATCTACAATCCAGAATTGGGCACAGACCAATGCTTCAGATGTGTTATTGATGGTACGCTCTTGGAGGATTCTAGAAGAACTGATATGAAGGCAAGATCCAGCGAGTTTCGATCGGCTGCAGAACTGTTGATCTCCCCTCGATTCGTTGCCTAAAGGTCGTTTCACATTCCCGCCACATTTCTCCTTCTATTGGATGTGCTTTGAGGGGTCAACGATGTCTAATCTCCGATCTGGAGCTATGGGTGGCCGTAGGTGCTCAATATCCTCCAGATCCAGATCTTATGCTCCAAAGAGCTCCCATACTACGTAGTTAGATTATTTGCTCGGATACGATAGTTCCAGCCTGCCTTATTAGGTGAAAATGAAAGTGAATGGTTGGTGGATGAGAACCTTCGATGGTCAGCGGTATGAAGGGAGATCGGATCCAGATCCCAAATAAATCCGGAGTGATTAAGGGGTCGAAGATAAGCGAAGAAGGTGATGTGGTAATGAGCATGTGATTGGAACATGTAGATCGGGGCTCGGATGAAGATGAATGGATGTACGCATAAATACTGAAATAAATGCAAAATTAAAAGCGAAAATGAAAGGAAAATGACGTAAATTACCTACATATGGATGAGAATGACTGTCGCCTCGATCCGATGTGTAAGTTGAAGAATCTCAACATCGGTGGAGGAGGTCCGACGACATAGCTGGATAGAGAATTCTACACCAAATTGACGTACTCTCTGATGTGGAAACAATGCTCTATCACAGCAAGGCACTCTGGACTCTCCCTTGGACGAGAAAATAACACGAAAATGGATCAAATTGCGGCGGAGGATGGAGAGAAGATTTTTTATCGAGGATGAAGAGAAGATTTTTTAGCAGTGAGAATCTGAGGTATCTTGAAAAGAGGAAAGTACGTCGATCGAGGCAACTTATTGAAAAGAGAGAATCAGGAAGTTGCTGGATATTCAGGTGAGAGGATTCGTGAAGCAAGCAGGTGGAATGGATGGATGGATCGGTCGGAAGAAATGCATAAAGGAGCTCCGGTGAACGAGATAAACAGTTCAGCTGGAACAAGGGGAGGTTGACCCAGGTCTGCCCAATGGGAAGAATAAGACAAATCTGAATAAGGATAAAATAATGTTAAAGACATTAAATAGATTAAATTAGTAAATGAATTTAAATAAATAAATTATATAAATAAAAATGTAAAAATTAAATAAACTTACTTTCGGTGATTTTTAATAAATTGAGTAAATTAATTAAATAGGTTAAAAATAAATAATACCCATTATTCAAAGGTATATATACCTATATATACAATAAATCAATTTTTAATTAATTATGTTTACAAATAATTATATAATTTATTATGTTATTTATTAACAATATTTTACAAGGATTTTAAATATATTTTTATTTTATTTTTATGAAATAAATGACTACGTTTGTAAAATAGATGTATTTACAATATACATAGTGATACATGTACAATATATACACTATTTTATTTTGGTGATTCTGAGTTTTGTAATTTTTTTTATTTTATTTGAATAAAAGAATATTTACAAGTATTTTAAAATACAATATACACAAATATATAGTAGAAATAATTAAATAAATATATTCACACAACATATAATATAGGCACATTGTACAATACACTCCAAAAAGCCACATTTTGCATCTTAACTACGATTTTAGCTAAACCATTGCCATTTTGAAGCTTATTTTATTTAAAGTACAATGAAAATGAGTTTGCTTATTTTTGAGTTTTTATGGAGCATATATGAGTTAGTGAAGTTTAGCTCTGCGGCTCTTTCAAAGTGTCATTATTTACACAATGAATAATGAATCTTCTTGCAATTATTTTTAATATTTATAACTTGTTTTTATGTAAAAGTTCCAAGAAGAAAATATTTTTATTTGAGATGAATAGAATGATAAATAAAATAGTAGAAAGAATTTATATACAAATAAGTGACATGTGTACAATTGATGAATGAAGAATGAATCGAATTTAATTTTTATTTTTTTTCTACACTAGGCCTTATCTCCCCCTACTTTATTTCTCATCGATCAGATCAAGTCTTTATTTTCCCTTTATTTCTTTATTTATTTATTTTAGGTTAAAAACAATGATATTTACACAATATTTATGAAAGAATGAAGAATAATAAAAACATTGATTTATTCATATTTACAGGTGTTTAAGAAGGGATTTTAAGCTAAAATACATGAATAAAGATGTTGAAATACATATTCATCATCCCCTTATTCTTTACCTTTACTAGTCCCTTAGCAAATACGTAGTAAAAGAATAAGTGACTAAAAAAAAGAAGAAGAAAATAAAGAACTTAGAACAATTTTGATTTTTAAATTGTTCTTCATAAAATCAAAGTATGGAGCTCGGTCAAACCTTTGGATTATTAGTTTGAACAGACTCTAAGTTCCACATGACTTCTATTCATATGCAAATTCCGATGACTAAGAAACTACTTGTACAGTGTATGTGAAATATAGCTCTCCACATCAGAAATGACCATCCTTCTCTTAGCAAGGTAACCCTAATTCCCTTGTCTATCTACTCTTTCCTCGAGGAGAGAGGTATTTCCTTCTAAGTGTAGGTATGTGTTGTGTCCACAACCGAAGGGGGAGAAGTAGAAGAATAAGAAGAGAACAGGCGTGTGGCTATTGTAGCCACATCTCCTTGTGAAGCCGATCAGTGTAGCCAAGTCTCCACCAAGATCTGTAGCCTCTCTGAAGTAGGACCAGTGTGGTCAAATATATACACAGATGATTTTTTTTATTGGATACATATTTGATTCTACATCATGAAAGAATTGTTGCACTGCATAGATCTTATTGTGCCCCTATGGATATAGAATCTTTTTATCCATACATGTTTTGAGATCTTAGAAAAATTGTGCCAGCAGACCCTCCCTCTTTTGAAGCTTTATTGTAACCCACAACTCCCACCGTTAGACGTCCATGCCACTAGACTAGGTTGGGGCACACTAGCCACTCAAGGTGATTGTGTATGTTTCCATTCATGTGTGTCTCTTGCCAGAGGATTCTAATCCTCACCACCTCGTCAGTGAAGAGCTATGTGTAAAGTGCTTGTCCAAGATAGGTCACTATCTAAAAGAACCATGCGTGTGTACGAAGTATTCTACTTAGACTAATCATGATGACATGTGAACATAGTCTTGTGGACTCAAAGAATTAAGTCTCTAGACCTGAAAAGTCTCAACTCCACTTCATATATGGTTCCTCTGAAATTAAGTGGATTAAGGTCTTAACCAAGCTCCATTTTTTTATTTTAATCCAGATTAGTTTAAGCATCAATTTCATTACGGAAAATGCACCTGCACATGCAAGAAATATATACAAAGTATTTTTCAAACAAAAGAAAAGAATAATAAAGGACAAATCTTTTTGAAAAGCTTTTTCAAAGATTTTTGTAAATTTTTATGGATTTTATTTTTTTCAATTTTTATAGGATTTTTAATAGAGAGAATTATACACATTTACAAAAATTTACTTTAATTTTATACAAGTTTAAAAAGGATTTTATACAAAACATATATACAAGATTATACAAAATTTATACATGATTTTATAAAAAGAATATTTACGAATTTTAGGTATAAAAATTACAAGATGGGTTTTATCTACAAAAGAATTTTATTTGCAGATTTAATAGATACTTTATATATACTTTATACAAATTTAATAGAAGGATTTTATTAAGGGAATTTTATGCATAAAAGAATTTTATTCACAAATTTACAAGGTTATTAAAAGTTCTATTTACAAACATTTTGTACAACAGTATATACAAACAATATGTACAAACAAGTTATTTATTTACAAGGTAACAAAAAAATTAAAATAATTTTACAAAGGTTTTACAAACATTTGTAAAATATTTTACAAAACTATTTTACAAATTTTTACAAAAATTTTTATAACCATTTTACAAAGAGTTTTCAAACTAGTTTACAAAATTTTACAAATCATTTTTACAAAGGTTTTATTTACAATTATTTTACAAACATTTTTACAATATAAATAATTTTCATATAAAATATTTTATAAAGATTTTGCAAACAAAACAATTTTGCAACAATTTTTACAAAAATAATTTGACAAAGATTTTTACAACAATTTTACAAAGCATTTTTACAAATATTTTACAAATTATTTGTACAAATATTTTACAAAAATATTTACAAAAGAATTTTTTAAAGAATTTTTACAAACTTTTTACAAAATATTTTTATTCCAGATCTATTATCCATATTATTAACAAACAAAAGTACTAGTTATGGCTAAAGTATATATACAATATATATGACACCCCTATACTTAGCTCGAACTATGTCCTCATAGTGACAAAGTAGCGACAAAGGAAAACATAAATCGTGCTAAGTATAGAAAAGTGAAAAGAATCCATACAACAACTATTCAAAGAATGAAGAATAAAAAGAATAGAAGTTGGTGATCCCCCATATGCTCAAGATCAAATAATCCTAAGTATAGATACTGCACAAGCGTGGAAAACCGAGGAAAAGAATGTACAAACTCAATGACTTGACTTGTCCTCCCGATACTTAGGATACAATATCCCTATGTATAGAAAAAGAATATCAACAAATTGAAGGAGAAGTGAGGGAACATAAGAAATAAAATAAAAAAAAACGTAAAAGAATGAAATGAATGACATCACCGCCCTATATCTAGTGTAAAGGATCCCTTAGTATAGGCAAGAACAACAAGAGTGATGAAATATAACGAAAAGAACAACTCAAGTCATTCACCTCCCCTATACTTAAGACAAAGTGTATCCTAGTATAGCATACACACGTGGGAAAGAGGTGAATGATAAAAATAGAAGAGGAAAGAATAAAAATAAAGGATATATACAAAAGAATATCAGCTCATGTATCATGCATAGAAGATGTCAAAGAACCATCATCTAATACCAAATGGATGGAATCTACCACGAACAGGAATGTATCATGATCTAGATACGGCTTCAACAACTATCCATTCACAACAAATGGTTGTGTGTCAGATGACAACACATATATGACAATATTACCATTGTCACGCATAGCTCTCACAATGAATGGTCTTGACCATTCGCTTTTGAGTTTGCTATGAAACAACTTCAATTTCACATCAAACAACCATATTTTCTGATCAGGGGCGAAATTCTTTCTCCTATTGTGTCAACCATGCCAACGCTTGACTTTCTCCTTATACAAGAGTGAGTTGTCGTAGATGAAATGTCATAATTCTAGCAATCTATTCGGATCTACTTTCCTAGTCTGGCATGCTCTCTCATAATCCAAGTTGCATAAATGGAGTGCCCATAAAGATTTATGAATTAACTCAACTAGCAAGTGGCAAGGCTTTCCATAAACCAATCCATATGGAGACATGTCCAATGGTGACTTGTACACCGTCTAATAAGCCCATAGAACTGAGTCTAGCATCTGGGACCAGTTATTCCTATCTAGATGCACAAGTTTCTGAAGTATCGTCTTGATCTTCCTATTCGAAATCTCAACCAAGTCATTAGTCTATGGGTGGTAAGGAGACGCAACTCTATGCTTAATGCCATACTCCATTACAAGCTTTCTGACCTCTCAATTGATAAAATGGCTCCCCCATCTGAAATAAGTATCTTGGAGATTCCAAAACATGCAATAATTTTTTCCTTGAGGAAGGAACAAAGTGTACGTCTATCAACGGCTCGGGTGGGGATTTCCTCCACCCAACAATTGACATAATCCATGGCAAGAAGAATGTACTGAAATCCCTAACTGATAGGGAATGGGCCCATGAAGTCTATGTCTCAAGCATCAAAAATATCAGAAATCTAGATATATCTCAGAGGAATAGTATCTTTGGAACCGACGGTTCCTCCCATTCTCTGGTAATCAGTACAACCTCGAACATAATCTGTAGCATCCTTAAATAGTGTTAGACACCATAGGCTGCATTGAAGTACCTTCGTTGCTGTATGCTTCCCCGAATGATGCCCGTTAGCCTCTTATATGTGACAATGCTCCAACACTGGTGTATTCCTCCTGAGGAATGCACCTTCTCCCGATACAATCCCTATCCTCATGAAATAGGTACGGATCATCCCACTGGTAAAAATGAATCTCTACAGGAATATGTCTACCTTAAGCTTAGGCCAATCTTGTAGAACTTTCTTGGAGACAAGATAGTTCACAATATCAATGTATCATGGGAGTGAGGCAACAGATAAGATAGCCTCATATGGAAAGGTCTCTGAAATAGTAAGTAGTAGCTGCTCATGGGACTCTACATCTGATATTCAAGAAAAGTTATTTGCGACAACATTTTTCACTCCAGGATGGTCTCAAATCTCTAAGTCAAACTTCTTGAGAA
This sequence comes from Ottelia alismoides, assembly GCA_037367405.1. Lineage (NCBI taxonomy): Eukaryota > Viridiplantae > Streptophyta > Magnoliopsida > Alismatales > Hydrocharitaceae > Ottelia > Ottelia alismoides. The sequence goes on from JAZKJV010010743.1 coordinate 504,474, forward strand.
GAAGGGTCCATCTGATAAGGTGTGGTTTGGCATCCTTCTTTGCCTGTAGATACTGTATGGCAGTATGGTATGTGTAAACAATCACATGTGAACCCAGAAGATAGGAGCAGAACTTCTTTAACGCGAACACTATTGCTAACAACTCCTTCTATGTAACTGTATAGTTGTGTTGTGTCTCATCCAGAGTCTTGCTAGCATAGTGTATGGAAAATGGTACACCATCCGATCTTTGACTAAAATAGCTCCAACTATAAAATTTGACGCATCTGTCATGATCTCAATAGGAGAGACCAATCAGGTGGCAGAAGTATAGGAGCACTAGTAACCATATCTTTCATCTGATGGAAGGCAAGGAGTACTTTATCATCAATAATAAGCTCACTCTCCTTGTACAGAAGCTCAATCAAAGGCATGGCGATCTTGTTGAAGTCCTTAATGAATCGCCTATAAAATCAAACATGTCCAAGAAAAGACCTCAACTACTTCAAACTTTACGGTGGCTCTAGCTTGAAGATCACATCAATCTTAGTCGGGTCAACTTCCATACCAGGTTTGGAGATAATGTGGCCCAACACAATCCCATTAGTCACCATAAAGTGACTCTTCTCCCCCAAGAGCACTAAGTTTAGCTCACATCATCTATGTAGTACTCGGTCTAAATGAGTAAAACATAAGTCAAAACTATCCCCGTAGACCAAGAAATTGTCCATGAAGACCTCAAGGAAACTACCTACCATGTCGGCAAAAATGGCCAACATACACCTCTAGAATGTAGAGGAAGCATTACACAATCCAAAGGGCATCCGTCTAAAGGTGCAGGTGCCAAATGGACAAGTAAAAGTAGTTTTCTCCTGATCATCATGAGTGATTGCTACTTGGTTATATCCCAAGTACCCATGAACCCCTTCCCTTCCAACCTCTCAACAATCTGATCAATAAAGAGCAGTGGAAGGTGATCTTTCTTGGTGTTAAATTTAGGCGTTATTAATCTATTGAGATGCACCATGAAGTAGGTACACGAGTCGGAATCTCCTCACCACGGCCATTTATCACAATGGTAATCCCGGATTTCTTCGGGACCACATGCAATGGATTGACGCACTTGGAATCTGAAATGGGATAAAAGAAGCCGGCATCACACCATTTCATGGTCTCTTTTATGACAATGTCTTGGAGATTAAGATTCGGACTGTGCTAAAACTCACGGATCAGCCTGATGTCATCCTCTAAGTAGATGTGATGTGAGCACAAAGTTGGACTAATCCCACGGAGATCTAAAATACTCCAGCCAATACCCTTGTGGTTTCTCTCAAGAACCTCTAGCAAGCGAGATTCCTGGTCGCCGGTCAACTACAAACTGATGATGATAGGTATCATTTGGGGGGCACCCATAGGGAAGGCATACTTCATAGATGTAGGCAAGACTTTGAGCTCAAGTGGTGTTTGAATCAGCTCTACAACAACTTCTGCAACTGCACTTGTAGAAGGTATATGATCAATACTGTGTGAACTGTCCACCATGGCTACTGTGGGCTCAACATGAAGTGATACAATGAATTCTCTCTGCTCAGACAGGAATGGCTCATCAGGTCACTCAAATGTCTCAGAAAACTCATCAATGAAAGGCTCGGATATCTCAACACTAATCTCAGTAGAAAGTATATAATCTGTAAGTGTCTCAGGAAAATATGTATGTGACTCAAATATCTTAGCAAGAGTGTCTTAACAATAATATCAGAAATGTGTGTCTCCAGAATCTTAAAATGTATCTCCGAATTTAACTCAGACCAATCCTCAGAATACAGCTCAAGCAGTCCATTAGCTAACAACTCGGAATCATTAATAAGGGAGCTCAAGGTGATTGTGCTTTCCAAGGGTTCCTTCTGAGAAAGGAACTCCTGGGTATTCATGAAATCAATTATTAGATCAGTATCTTGAATCTCGGCTAGAAAATCACAATCCTCAGAAATTGGTGAACTTGGCTCTCTCGCATCTGCTGCCGGTGGCGGTGATGGCCTCATATTTGGGATCATCTCTATCTTCACCTTGTCATTGTGAGAGTGAAAGGCGATCTCTCCGGTACCATAATCAACTACCGCTTCGACCGTTCAAAGGAATGACCGACCAAGTATGATTGGGGTATGGAGTAACGGTACAGGTGTGTCCATATCCATGATGACAAAATCAATTGAGAAGCTCAGGCCTTGCACCGTTACAATAACATCCTCGAGAATGCCCCTCGGCCTCTTGATCGATCTATCAAAAAACTGAAGGATAATTATGGTCGATCTAAGAGGCCCCAACCCAAACTCAGTGAATAGAGAGGATGGCATCAGATTGGTCGAGGATCTGCTATCGAGTAGAGTACAATCGAACTCCTGATCAAATATGAAACAATAGATGTGAGGTGCTCCCTTATCTTTCTTTTTTGGCAGGAGTTTGCTAATGGTGTGAACTGTGGACATGGTCAAGATATGCTTCTATGTTCTTTGATGTCTATTCTGCTTGGGCTGACACTTTCTAGTACATGCTTCTTTCATTCCTTTTTAACTGTGGGCATGTACTCCATGGCCTTACAGAAGGGCATCTCTAAAAAGATGTTCTATAAGATCTTTACCACTCAAGGATCATATAGGGTTGTTTTGATTTTTGAATTTTTCTTTTATTAATGCAGCTGGAAATGGGATGGAGTCTGAAGAAACATCAAAGTGATCACTTCTCTTATTCATATCAAAATCAGCATGTACACATGGACGATCAGAAACAGGTTGTACAATATCATCCAATATAGGCAAAGAAGAAAAAGGAAAAATAATGTGGGTTGCTCTGATTGCTGGTGTTGAAGAAGACTCCGCGACTGGTGTATTCTTCCTCGAAACTGACTCGACACTGAATCTTACTTTATTCCCTGAATGTGGTGCCAGTGGTGGTCACGAAGAAGTAGAAGGTGAATATAGTGATCCTCCATGATGTGGAACTACAACTCTGGGTCGATGCTCAGCTGGTGAAAAAGATGGTGTTGGTGTAGCTCTCTCACTTTCTCGATCTCCCAATCCCAGCTCTAGATATGCAGGAGACTACAATCTCCTACCGCTCCTGAGAGAAATGACATCGAATAAACATGTAAAATCAAATGCCATACCTGTCTCGGAGGTGGACGGATCATGGGATACATGTTCCTTGTGTCTAAAATTATTGGATTAGCTTAGACATGTGTTGGTATGAGTGTCTTTGTCGTGGTCAGGTCGTCGAGCATATAAGTCATATCAGTCATATTCTTCATCAATATAGCAATCTGATCTAAGGTTGAGTTCACTGAAGGAGCCTTGGGGTGCTTAACAATAGGATGTCGAGTCTGGTAGTACGGAGGCTAGTACCCAGAATACTAATGTCAATAATAAGGAGGAGGAGGAGGAGGAGGATGCAGGTAAAACTATCCATAATATGCAGGTTGTTGCTGATATGGCTGGTAAGAATAGGCAGGCTGCATCGGCTGCTGGTATTTATGTCTCCAACTCTGAAAGTGTGGCAGAGATGGATACTAGTGAGGTTGTTAAGCCGGTTGGTGCTAGAGTAGTGGTCTCCCTCCCTAAAAGTGTTGAACGGGCCTCTGACTAGGCTACAATCCCAACTGACTCTATCCTGATGGGTGGGGTTGGATGCGCTCACGGCCAAACCAAATACCATTCACCTCTTGGATATGTGGTGGAGGTGGAGAATACTTCTCAGAAATGTACTGTTGCTCTCGATAGTATGGCACAACACATGACTAAGTAGGATGACGTTGGACCTGATTCGACGTCTGCATGCAGTACATGTGTTGGATGGTAGAAGGACCTCTAGTACTCTATTGGGCTAAAGTAGAAGAACTCAGTTGCTCCACTACAGGTGTATCAGATGCATCACTCTGACTCTGACACGAGTTGATAGTACTCACAAGAAGCTCTAGATGACAGGTGAAATCATCCAGCTTGTCCAGTTGCTTCGTCCTCTATTCGATCACTTATAATTTGTCGAGCTCTTGTGATTAGGGGTGCACATGGATCGGATTAGATCAGATTTTAGCTTAATCCATGTCCAATCCAACCTTAACAGATTTTAACTTTTCCAATCCAATCCAATCCATCAAATATCTAAATCCAAACCAATCCAATACATAGGATTATGGATTGGATTGGATTGGTTCGGATTTTTTTATAATTATGTATTCCATCTCAATTGTTTACCCTCTCATGTTTGTGTTGTATCGTACACAGCCCTCAACATTTAAATTATGGAGCAAAAATTGGTAATATAAATCAGATGTAAAGAAAAGGATATATAAAGACCACTCAATCAAATTAAAGTTGAATAACTTCATTGATCCGTAATGAAAAAGTTGAAGATCATATATTCAACGTAAAGGAGTATATTGGATTTAGAATTTGAGATTCCTTTTATAAATATCGTGTTAGTATTTTTTTGCAAATGATTTCCAGCTAATGATTCAAGTCAGAGTAATACAAGTTACCAAATAATGATCTAAAGATAAGTTACACAAACAAAAAATATGATCTTTGCAGTCACATATTGATGAAGTCCATGGCTAATCTAAACTATTAAGCTATGTCAAACCAAACTACTTCCAATAACACCCTTCAAAGTCCTATAATATATTATTAACAAACGAGAATCCTAAAATAACCATACTCAATTGAGTATCAGACAAATCCAACTTAAATATAGCTCACCAATTGGTTGGCATGCCTCTCATTTAAAATGGAATTTATTTACTAGATTATACCTATAGTCAAAATATGTATTTAAAAAAACAGATTAAATTTGGGTATCAATTTAGAAAAGAAAGGAATTTAAGTAATGCTCACTAATTCTTAGATGGGTTTAGTATATTTGAATAGTGGTTCTTAGATGAAACAAACGGTACAGTTTCATCATTAGGATAAACTTGCAAGTTGGATTAAGTAAAATGTAAGAAGCAAAAAAGCTAAGAAAATCAAACAGATGTACTGGACAATTGAATCTAATTTCTTTTAATGGAGATCAGACAAGTGGTAATATGATTGGAACAAATGACATTGCATCGGAGGGGGGACAACATTGTGTGAAATAAGAAATGACATCATGAGGGTGGGGTAATGGCATTGTGAGGGAGGAGTGACGATGTTTTGTTAGAGGGAGGTGTCGAAATGGACTAAAAAGGATATGAAACTAGAAGTGAAATATTGGGGTCAATAGTGAAATGAGAGAGGATGAAAATGAGAGGGGAATAGTTCAATGGGGATTATAACTTTACAAGGTATAATTATATTTTATTATTTAGGAATTTAAGGGTGATGACAAGAGGACTTATATCCACTATAGATATGAAAAAATGAGATGAATTGCAATGATTACGGTCTTATGGGAATGGGTGCACACACGTGCACGTGTATATGCATTTAGGTATGTATGTATCTATTTATGTATATGTTAACGGATTAACGGATTGGATCAAATTGGATTTTCATGATAATCTGATCCAATCCATACTTTAACATATTTGAACATTTTCAATCCAATCTGATCCATTAAAATGATAAAACCAAACAAATCCAATCCTATAACATCGGATTGGATCGGATTACGGATTTTATCCGATCCGTATGCACCCCTACTTGTGATCGCTTTCCTATTATGTCAACTTTGGATAGGTGATTCCCAATGATGCTCAGATCGGCACTGTCCACCCTATCCACATCATGAGATGTCGTCATTTTGATGGCCTTGTGGGGTACTGAAGTTGCAAAAGAAGGAGTCGGATGCTTCTGAAAAGCACGTAAAGAAGAAAGAGTCATGAAGCTCTCTACCATCTCCTAAAAATTTTGATATAGCACATCTCATCCTCATTGAAATGTGAACCCCCACAAGCGACATCCACCAATCTCTGATTCCCTAAGCTTAAACCCCCAAAGAAATTTTTAACTAAGCTCATCTTTGGAATGTCGTGATGGGGGCACTTCTCCGTCAAATCTTTGAACCTTTCCCATGCCTCATGAATAGGGTCATGGGACAATTGCGAGAAGTTATCTATCAAAGATCGCATATGGTTAAGGCGTCCCAACGGATAATACTTGCTAAGAAAAACAGACCTCAACTCTTCCCAAGATGTGACGACCTCTCCCAAATGTTTTATCCAATAAAGTGTCGTGTCCATGAGGCTGAATGGAAAGGCGGTCATCTTTACTATGTTAGGGTAGTGGGTCATACTGCAAATGCGATCAAACTTCTAGAGGTGAATGTAAGGCTTCTCGTGAATGTTCCCATGGAATATAGGAAGCAATGGAATTATGGTGGACTTCAGCTCGAAATGCCCATGAACCGTAGGAATATGTATCCATATCAATGCGTGTCCAGCTCCTGGGTTGTATGCATCTTTCAGTGTGGGTGTCGGCTCCACTCTAGGTTGCTCATGATCGGCTCCCCCATTCCCACCTCCATGATTATGTTCATCCTCCTCTCTCCTCTCTGCTCGGTCATGTCTCAGCTCTAAAATCATGTCTCAATCCGACATGGATGTTGGCCTGCTCATTAAGCTAGATTTGGATGGCCTGAATATATGCCAACATAGTCGAGTTAATCTCATACTGCTCAGTCACCTTGCCCTTTCCCTTCGGTGGTTGTTGACATGGGATTTTCCAAACTTCAGAAATATATCCTCATGGAAGGCGAAGATAGATTGTCGTTGAGGCGGTCCATAAGAAATCTCGAGTCGGACAACAATTAAGACACAAATGAATATAACAATGTAAAGCAAAACTGTAGAGTTAAAATTTATTATAACTCTACAAAAAGTGTAGTGTCTAAGCATGTAGAGTATCGAACACAAGGAGTAAACATGATAGATTGGGCAATAATGCACAAAATTTGTTCGTCTTCTTGTCTTTTTATTTTCTTTTTGTGTAGGCTTTTAATTATGCATGGATTTTAATTTTTATATTTCTATTTTTTTTATTTTATAATTTTTATTTCCTCTTTATATTTTGTGATTTTTAATTTCCTTTTCTTTTAACATACATATTATAAGCTTATATAAACTACATATAATACAAGGTAATATAATTATGAAGACTACTAAAAATAATCAAAATATAGGAAATAAAATGTTTTGGGGTTTTAAATAATTTTACTATTTTTGTGATTTTTTAATGATTTTCGCTATTTTTTATGTAAAGTAATAAATATCTCAAATCATGGAATAAATAAATAGTTCGAATTGATTTGGAGATTACCAAATAAAGTCCAAAATTCTTCAAGTCAATTTTAAAATATAGATATAACATAAAGAAAATTCAGAAACAAAAAATTATTTTGGGGATTTTTAATGATTTTTACTAATTTTTACTGGTTTTTTAGCTTTTTATTTTTGTTCTTTATTTTTCGTTTTTTAGGGATTTTTGGTCTAAAGTTGGAAAATACAATAATAAACAAAATATATTTTTTGATTTTTTCAAAATGTTTTTTTATATTTGTTTGGTACTTTATCAATCAAACAGGGATACAATCTTGCTCTTTTGATTTTTAATAAATAATTACAATGCCTAAAATGCAAGAATAAAATACAAGCACAAAAATATATGAGCATGCTAACAGGAATCTAACCCAATTTTTGAATAATTTTTGGAGCACTGATGCTACTTTTAATAAATGGAATACAAGCACAAAAATACATGAACTGGCGAAGGTATATATGCAATTAAAAATAAAGTCAGGGTTGAATGTGTAAATTTTCCAAAATATAAACTAATATTTAAATTTTATGAACTAATTTACAATTTACAAAAATTGTAGGACATATGTGAAAAATTCCCAACTCGCGTGGGACGATACGTGAGTTGAGCTGGATTGGACCCATGTGGAATATTAAACAGGTATAGGGGTCTATATGCAATATTTACACATTTATTTACACGACAAAATTTATTTACAAGACTATACAAAATAATAAAAAATGTGGGGGAAGATATGTAAATTACCCCCAAATAGGAGGAGATGGACAGCTTAGATGTTTTTACTTGCCACGTGTCTCCTACTCCGCGCACGATGACGGTTTGGCCATGGACGTCCCAGATTAGATCCTTGGCGAGGATCGGACGGTTGATGCATGCGAGATCCAATAGCTGAAAATCTAGGGCTCCTCCTACTGCATCGCTCGAAGAATAAGGAAAAATGTCCCTGTCTCCGAGCTTTGTTCATCAAATCATCTCCTCCCAAAGCTCCTTCTTCGATGTTGAGCTACTCCATAGGCTCGGGGAGGTCTTTCGCAATGAATCAAAGATTCAAAAATGTACGAACCCCATTAGAGGGGGCCTGGAGCCTTGATCTTCCAGGAGGTGCTCTTCGACCCTTGAAACTCCTCAGAAAGGGTCATCCAGATGAAGGCAACAATATCTAGGCTTTTATTTGGTGGGATTGATGTGAGATGGGGCAGGGTGATGATGCTCAGTTGAAGGGTGGCAGAGGAGCATCGGGATCCAGATATGGGATGGATTTGGGGGTGCTGATGTGTGATTCTGGTACAGAAGCAAGTAGGGAAGGTAATGGGTTGGACGTGGTAGTCGGAACAAGTCGGTACACAGTGAGTATGGTGGCCAGATCTCTAGAGCTCCGGCGAGTTCTAATCCCTAATGAAGGTAATACATTAATCACAACACTAAACAAAATGCATAAAACTAAATCTGCGAGCTAAGGCTACCTAGAAATCATGAAATGGAGCAACTCGAACCTGGGTTTCACACAAGGGAGTAGGACGGGCGGGAGCTCTACCGTGGTGCATCTTCCTCCTCCTTTTGTCGTGCCAACACCTCAGGGGACCTCCCCCTGTCACCGGGATGAGCACTTGGTCGAGGGCAACGAGTTTTAGGGCTTGGAAGATGACCAAATTTATGAAGCAGGATGAAGGGTTTATTTATGAACATGATGACGACCCTTATTGACCTAGATTTAGTGATTGATCAGGGCTATGTACAGAAGATCCATGGAGCAGGAGAGAATCAGGGATGATCAAGGAGCAGAAGCGGTGAAGGGCTCGAGTGCGAAGAAGATTTGGTGGAAGCAGGAAAAAGGGAAGAAGATGGATTGTTCGAGACATCTGACAAGGTTCAGAGGCAGGGAAGGATAGTTGACTAAGGTCAACAGTCCTTACAACGTGATTGGTCTATGTAGGACCAAGTTACGACAAAATAGGAAGCTTATTCAAAAATAAATGAATTAAAAAAAGTAAATGATTTTATTAAATTTTGATTATAAAATAAAAATGTTTATTATTTTATGTATTATTTCAATACGGTTTTTATTTATATGAATTAATTTATTACAAGTTACTTTTTACAAGTATATTTATAAGTATATTGACCTATGTTTTGTATATTTTATTTTTACTTTGTATTTTTATTTTATTATTTTATTTTCATATTTTATATATTTATAACTTAATTTTATATACACAAATATATTTTTATTGTATTTATCTGATGTATTTTATACACTTAAATAAATAGGGGTATATTTTATATAGGAATAAGTATAGTCTATTCATCTATGTATTTATATAGGTTATTTTATTTTAATGTTTTATTTATGGTTTTGAGTTATTCTAAATATGAACATATATTATAAATAATATTTAAAAAAATATAAAAATATAAAATTATAAAGAATAAATAAAATGAATATTTTATTCAGGTATATTGTATAACAGGGGTCCAAAATCTGACTTTTGCATATTAACTCCAAATTGGATGAAACCACCTTCATAAATAGCTTATTAATAGTTATATACAATTAAAGGTGATTTTGATGCATTTTGAGTTTTTATTGAGGAGATATGAGTATGGAAAGTTTGGGTTTTGGCTTTTTATTTTGAGTATTGATTGTACACTGTGTATTATTTTTATGTAAAATCAATATTGTATTTTTCTGTATATTATTATCTACAACTTTCATGTACAAAGTTTCTTTATTTCAGGTATAATGAATAGAAAATAAAATAGGTCCCAGAAAAACTTATTGATGAATAAAAGAATGGGAGTTTTGTTGGATTTTTGGCCATTATCTCCCCCTACTTTATTCATTGTCGACCCAGTCATCAAGATGCCTAGGTCTCGAGGTTTAGGGTCATAAAATACCTTCAATGTTTTATTATTTTTCTTTTCTTTTCTTTATTCTATAATTTTCACATTAAAAACTTTATTTTATATATAATAAATGGAATAAATAATGAATGTCAATTTGTACAAAATAATGATATTTGCATGCATTTAGCTAGTGTTTTAAGGACAAAATGATAGAATAAAGGTGATGAAAGGGAGATTCATCACCCCCCCATACATGCCTTTGCTAGTCCCTAGCAAACACTTATGCAATAAGTGCAGAAAATGAAAATAAAGAAAAGAAAAAGAAATAAATTGGATAGATTTTTTATTCTCAAACTTGTCTTCATAAAATCAAAGTTTGGAGCTTAAGTCATACTTTTGGGTTTTAGGTGCGGTCGAAACCTTATTGGGAAACAGATTTGAAACACAATAGCCTTCCGGGAGTCACAAAACTCTGCTCAATTCTCCTCAATAGCCAAGTCAGAATAAGTCAACTCATATGCAAACCTTATGACTATGAATCTATCTTGGACAGTGTGTGTGATATATTTCTCTCCTCGGCTGAAGTAGTAAAAGTCAGACTTCTCCAACACGGTGACCCTAATTCCCCAGTCTAACAACTCTTTCCTCGAGAAGCGGGGTATTCCCTTCTAAGTTCAATTACAATCAGCTCAAGAAGATGAGGTGGAGGGAAGAATGGATGATAGCCAGGGTAGCTACCTATCCTAGGATGCTTGACCAGTGTAGCCAAGTCATCCGGCTGCAGGCTCACATACATATGACTTTGAAGCTCAAGCTTGCTTATTGACTATACAAATATGTACACTCCGGCAAGCATTTTTTTTCAATCAGGCTTGTCCACTTTTTTGGAGTTTTTGATTTTTTTACCTTTTTTAATACTATATATAGCAGCATTTACATATGGACTTTTCCTCTTGAGCCAGTAGACCATCCCTCTTTTGAAGCTTTATTGCAACCCGCAACTTCTGTCTTTAGACCTCATGGCTACTAGATCGGGTTGGGGTACAATGGCCACAAAAGTGTGACTTCCGATGTTTCCTTTGGCTTGTGTCTCATGCCAGCAAATCCAACCATCTACCACTTCAACTGAGATGAGCAAAGTAAAAGGTGCATGTATACAAGCTAGGTCATTGTCAACAAGAGTCATGTGTGTGCTCTGAAATACTCTACTTAGGCAGTCAAGATGACATTGAACTAAGCCTTATGATCTCAAAGAATTAAGTCAGCTAGACATGAAGTACCTCAATTCAAGTTCATATAAGGTTCATGTGATTAAGTATATTTAAGGTCCAACCAAGCTCCAACCTTCGGATTTTATTTAGAGTTGTTTAATTATCAAACTCAATCCGAAAAATGCAAATATGCACAATGCAAAAAATATTTTTGTGATGCAACTTTCTAATTTTGAACATTTTATGGATTTTTTGAAAGGTTTGCACATTTTATGCAATTTTTCAAAATGGTTTTGCAAATATTTTTGGGATTATTCAAAATAAAAAGACTTTTGGAACAAAAAGGGAGTATGTGTAGATATTTACACAGGTGTGCATCTATTATTTACAAGAATTGAGGTGTAAAGGATTTATAAGAGATGTGTTAGTTGTTTCTATAGGTATGTATATATAATTTGCAAAGAATTTTTTATTTGTTTGAATGATGTATATATTCTTCAAAACATATTTAAAAATTATTTTAGAAATAATCTTGAAAATTATAGTTCAAAATAATTTTCAAAACATTTAAAAACATTTGAAAACCATTTTGTAAAGGTTTTGAAAATAGTATTTATATAGATTTTTCACAATATTTTTGCAACTGTTTTCCAAACCATTTGCAAATAGGTTTTCAAAAACTTTTATTTCAAACAAAGGAAACAATTTTACAAAAAAATACAAAGGTTGAAAGCATGTCAAAAAGTTTTCCAAATGGGTCAATCCATTTTCAAACCATTTTGCAAAACATTTTTAACGTGACTTATTAATCATTGTATACAAAGAAAAGTTAAATAAGTATATACATCATTTTATTAGTTTGTTAATGAGTTGTATATATAGTACTTTAGCCATATTATTCAAAAATATGAAAATATAAGTTATGGCTAAAGTATATATTAAGTCTATACGAACCCATATACTTAGCTTGAGCTATATCCTCAAATATCGAAAAAAAAAGAGAAGACATATCTTGTACTAAGTATAAAAGAGCATATACTACAACAAACGAATAAGAAATGAAAGAATGAAGAAATAAATGAATGAGAAGTCGAGCATCCCCCCTATACTTCTGATGAAATAGTCCTAAGTATTGTAGACATTATCTACATGAAGGGAGGATCGAGGGTGAGAATAAACAAATCACAACTCAGTCTGTCTCTCCATATACTTAGGGTAAGATATCTCTAAGTATAGACAAGAATATCAACAAGAGAGGAGACAAGCGAGGGAATCAATAAAAAGAATTTGATAAAAGAAAAAATACATTGGGTGAATGCATGCATCACTCCCCCTATACTTAGGGTAAAGGAGAAGTAAGTATAGGCAACAATAAGAGTGACGAACAAGAACGAAAGAAGAACAACATAATAGATGCACAACCTATACTTAGGACAAAGTGCATCCTAAGTATAGACACACAGATATGGCAAATGATCTAGGGTACACATGACACACGGGGGAAAGAAGGAATGGAATGACAAAACACACACACACATATATATGCGTTAAATAATGGTGAAGTGTGGGACTGTATCTGGCAGTCGAATACCGTACTTTCGTCATCGTCTCCCTATGAGAACATTGACGTAGTCAGAAAGAGAAAGACACCCTAGTATGCAATCAAGTGGGTGTCTGCTACCGGGAAAAACAGATCGACAACTATGCCAAGATCAGACAACTAAGCCAGGATCAGTTAGCGCAAAATAGGATATCAGCTCATAAGAAAAGAGTGAGAAATAGAAGCCAATATCCATAAGACATGGATAAGGAAGGATCAATAAAGATCCCTCCATGCCACTTACAGTCTCAGGAAGATGTGAAAAGTGAAGAGCAGGAGACTCTCTATGCAGCTCAATATCCGGTGGACATAAGGTTGAAAGAACAAGAACACATTGAATATCACAAGTCACGGCTCAATCTTGCAAGGGTTGTCACGGTGAGTAGATTTAGAAGGGTCAGAGGTCTTAGAAAAAATCACAAGACTCGATCTCGTGATCCACCAAATAGGATACACAACCAGATATGAGAATGAATATACAAATCAGACAACTCGGCTTCATGCTCCACCAGATCGGAGACACCAGAATTGAAACTGAGTACCCATAAAATGATGTATCCTCCCGCAGATAACCCTCGGGGAGTGATATATACTAAGCAATGAATAATCAGAACAGAACTCATCCTTACGAGGATCGTCAAGGAGAGCAGACTCAAAGAAGTCAGATCCATCAGATGGATCAGCAGAAGAAGTCTCGGTAGGTGACAGATCGGCTACCCAGCATAAGAAATCGAAAGACCTTGAAGATGTCACAGTCTCCTGCAGATAACCCTCAGCGAGTACTGTGAACTAGGCAGGGAAAAATCAAAAGAATATGACTCATCCTTGCGAGGACCGTCAAGGAGAGAAGACTTAAAGGAGTCCAAACAACTATGATAAGCAATCTCGTGCTCTGATAGATCAGATACACAATCAGATAGTGATACCAACAGATCATATCAGATGATTCGATTTCGTGCTCCACCAAGATAGACACACAAGCAGTGAATGAAACCGATCGTAAAGGAAGTGTTGCAATCTCCCATAGATAGTACTCAGGGAGTAGTGCAAGCGAAGTCGATGAAAATCAGGGTAATGGTTGCATTAAGTCTTGGGTCCTCAAAATAATCAATCAGTCACCAGTAGGAGGGCATAAGGCTATGGGAGGGATAAGAGGTCATCAGGGCAATCGCAATGCAGTCCTGTAAATCAACTAAATCAGTTGAGATGGATCAAGATATCAGACGGAGATTCTCTAAGTGAGAAATGGGGATAGGAGAGTCAGGAGATGGAGGATGGATCAGTCACGAAGCTGAGTGAAATAAGGTGGGTTCTAGATACCTTCACTTTGAAGGACAGAAAGAGATCGTACATCAAATGTTCGAATCAAGATGGGTGGAACTGGCTAGAAGTTGCATCGTCAAATAACAAAAATGGATCGCAGCCTCAATCTGGTGTACGAGATAAAAAATCCTCGAGAAAGAATCGCACATATAATTGTGTCAAAATCAGAATCCTTGATAATATCTATGCACATATCAAATTGAGATCCACCAAAGATAGCACACCAATCTCAACATCCTCGAATCTGCAAGGCTTACTCAAATAATACCTGCAATCAAAATTTCGATGCGGGCCTCACCTAATAGCACAACAATTCCGAGTGAAAGAAGGGATGGCACTGAAGGGAACGAGATGGGTGGGAGAGAATGGCAAAATGAAGACAAAATTATGGTCCAAGAAGAGAGTCTTCTTTCACCGGACCAGAGATAGGGTGATATGGGCAAGGAGGCAACTGCCAAATCTGACTGCTAAAGTGAAGATCGAGACCTAATATCATGACTCAATAAAGAAGACTAATACTGACAGAGATGGGGAAATGGACTCAACAAAAAGGAACTCAAAAACCCATGGATCTACAAACTCAATGAGTGATGAACGCGAATGGACCCAAAATCACAATCAATGTACAAAGCAACCTCCATGTTCACCAAGTCAACACACTGAAGACCAAAGATGGTGGTCATTTATCTTTTCCATTTTAGAGTTAGGTGAGCTTCAAAACAATTGTACAAGCACGTAGGTAGGCATGGGATTGGGGCACTAATCCTTAGCGTATTGTGTCAATATAAAGTGCAAAAGACAATACGGGTTGCAAACAATGAATCCATTACGTTAAAAATCATGTAGAGTTAGCAGTCCTAATTTTATTTTTGGTCATCACTTTTTTTGGTATTTTTAAATGCAATCGCCTAACGAGTCTTCATTTGATGTGCACAGGTCCTCCTAAGAAGTCCTCTCTTATGCAGCAGTCCCTAGCAACAAATTCAAACAAAAAATGGGTCTGACAGTTCACAAATAATATCAAATAAAAAATGAAATAAAGAAATTAAGGCAAAAAGGATACAAGAAGGAACAAATAAAGATATGCAATCTACGCGACGTTGATCCCTGACAATGGTGTCATTTGTTGACACGAGATTTACCGCGGGTCAGAAATATATCCTCACGGAAAGCGAAGATAGATTGTCGATGAGGCAGCCCATAAGAAATCTCGAGTCAAACAACAATTAATCCACAAATGAATATAGCAATGTAAAGCAAAATTGTAGAGTTAAAATTTATTATAACTCTACAAAATGTGTATAATGTGTAACCATGTAGAGTATCGAACACAGGGAGCAAACATGATAGAATGGGCAATAATGCATAAAATTTGTTCCTCTTCTTGTATTTGTATTTTCTTCTTTTGTAAGGATTTTAAATTTTATATATTTTTAGATTATATTTTTTAGTTTTAATTTTTTTTTAATTTTCTTTGTCTTCTTATATTTCCAGATTTTTAATTTCTTATTCTTTTAACATATATATTATAGGTTTATATATAACTATATATAATACAAGCTAATACAATTATAAAGACTACTAAAAATAATCAAAATACAGGAAATAAAATGTTTTGGTTTTTAATTAATTTTTACTATTTTTGTGATTTTTCTAGGATTTTTGCTAATTTTTATGTATTTTTAATGTAAAAAATGTCACAAATCAGGGAATAAATAAATAGGCTAAATTAATTTGGAGATTAAAAATAGAAAATAAAGTCCAAAATTCTTCAAATCAATTTTACTATATAGATTATAAAATAAAGGAAATTTATAAACAAAAATAAATATTTTGGAGATTTATGGTGATTTTTCCTACTTTTTACTAGATTTAGAGCTTTTTATTTTTTATCTTTGTCTTTTTCTATTTTTAGGTATTTTTTATTTGGAGCTAGAAAATACAATAATAAACCAAATATATTTTTTTGGGAATTTTTTAAAATGTTTTTTGTATTTTATTAGCATTATCTAATTCAAACAAGGACACAAATGTGCTCTTTATATTTTTTAATAAATAGTTAAAACATCTAAAATGCAAGAATAAAAATATGAATAAATGTTTATGCTAACAAGCATCTAACCCTGTTTTTACATTATTTTTGTAGAGTAGATGATTTTTTTAATAAATGGAATATACATACGGAAATACATAAACAGACGAGGGCATATTTGCAATTAAAAAATAAAGTCAGGGTTGAATGTGCAAAAATCCCAAAATATACAACTAATATTTAAATGTTACGAACTAATTTATAATTTACAAAAATTGTTAGAATATATGTGCAAAATGCCCAGCTCATGTGGGACGACATGTGAGATGAGTTGGACTGGACTCATGTGCAATATTAAATAAGTACAGGGGTTTGTATACAATATTTAAAAATTTATTTACACTACAAAATTTATTTACAGCACTAATACAAAATAACAACAAATGTGGGGGAAGATATGTAAATTAACCTTAAATAGGTGGAGATGGACGGCTCAGATGTTTTCACTTGCCACGTGTCTCCCACTCCGCGCACGATGATGGTTCGGTCGTAGACATCCCAGATAAGATCCTTGGCAAGGATCAGATGGTTGATGCGTGTGAGACCAACAGTTGATTGATGATGAATCCGGGGCTCCTCCTCCATTCGACGGCTACTGCTTCGGTTGAAAAATAGGTGAGAATATCCCCATCTTCAAGCTTCGTTCGTCAAATCCTCTCCCCCCATGTGCCTTCGTCAATGCTGACCTACTCCATAGGCTTGGGGAGGTCTTCCGTAGAGAATCGAAGCTTCAAAAATGCATGAGCCCCATCAGAGAGGGCTTGGAGCCTTGATGTTCTAGGAGGTGATCTTCGACCCTCGAAACCCCTCAGGCAGGATCTTCCAGACCTAGAAATGGGCTAGAAATAATGGCAAAACGAAGGCGGCCGTATATGGGATTTATTTAGTAGGATTGATGCGAGATGCGGCTGGATGATGATGCTCAGGTGAAGGGTGATGGAGGAGTATCGGAATCCAGATCTGGGATGGATTGGGTGGTGTTGATGGGTGATTTTAGGGAAGAAGCAAGTAGGGAAGGTAATTGGGTGGATGTGGAAGTCGGAACAAGTGGGAATAGAGTGAGGACGGTGGTCGGAGCTTGATAAATCCCAGATTTATCAGCTTAATTCATTGTATTTATATCTCTTGCTTAAGTTAATAACAAAATTCATTGACTAGTTAAAACTAATTACTAACTTGGGTGTTGTATATAATTAACACAATTTAATATATATTGTTATATCACTATTATGGTGTAATATTTTATGTATTTATTTCTTATAAAAATCAAATAAAAAATTAGAATAATATAGTATATAAATAAATTAACATAAAACAGAATAAAAATACAAAAAATAAGAATAAGAAAAATCAAAGAAAATTGTTCTGTATTGTTTTAATTAGTATTTAATTTTTACCTATGTATAGATGACCTCTGATCTCCATGACATCTACATGAGAGTTGTAGATCTCATTAATATCTACAATTTTCTGTTTACCACTTTTCCAAATTCACCTTTTAACTATTCCTTTTTTATTTTATTCTGATTTTTCTATTTTCTTTAGTTCTGATTGGGCCACGTGGCACCTTCAGATTGCACCGTATATCCCTTTCTGGTCCAACCACCCACAACTCTGAAAGTCGTTTGATCCTTTCTGACTTCCATGATCTGAGCCGTTGTTAGGCACTCTAAGTTGGATTGTTCGATCACATTGATCAAAGCCATCAGCGCAACCCATACGGTTCCAAATTTTGGCAGTTGGATCTTAATTCAATGGTTCAGATATCATCTTCAACCTCTAGCATCCCTCTCCAAGAGTCGCAACCCTTCGTCTTATAGCAACTTCTCTGATTTTCACCAACCTCCATATGCACCCTCTTCCCTCAAAACCACCACCAATCGCCTCTCTTAGCTACTCGTTTCTACGCCAATCATCCTTTGCTCCTTAACCCTAACTCCCATGCTAACTAGCGATGATTGAAACCACCGATTAGAGAGCAGCAACCTCCATTGTCCTTCACGTATAAAGAGTACTCACCAGCCACTGGCTCCAGCTGTCCGCCACTCCATGTGAAGTCTCCTAGCCTTGTCCTTTTTTCTAGTGATAGAGGATTTTGGATTCAAGAGTAACGACAATAGCATTTTTCCAGCGAGATCCTTGGCTTTTAGGCCAAGTTGTAACACTTTAGTGATCTGTTCGAGCTCTGTTCTCTAGACAAGAACGAGAAGCGGAGACTTGAAGCTTTGAAGCTTCATTCCAGGCACCCAAAATTCATCTTTTCCATTGATTCTACCTCCATTGTCCCGGTAAGCAAATCAATCAATCTTCTTTTCAGTCAATATTCGTTAATTTATCTCAAATCGTCAGTTTGCTCATTTCTCGCTCTGATCATCTGGAAAGCTTTGCATTCTATCCATCGTCCACGCGTTCACCCCCAGTGCATCTATTCGCTTCACCATCTCCGTATCCATGATGATCCACATTCCTGCTCTGCTCGAGCAAGAATCCATCTGAGCTCTATCCTTCATGACCGAAAAGCTCTCGTTTTGTTGCACATTCTCTATAGTGGAAAAGTCTATGTCTCGTAGGTGTGTTATATAACACTGCAAGTTTGAAGACCTTCAATGATCGGAGATCAAACCAGAGATCTGATCTCCATTATTTTCCTATCCAACACTTAATCGATAGACGAGAAGAGAGGACTTCATCGGTATCCTCTAGTCATCTCTGACTTCGCATAGCATTCATGAGGGTCATTTGATCTTCAAAAGTAGTAGAGGAGATCGAAGGAGCAAGAGCGGCATCACCGGAGCCCAGCCCAAACACCGCCATCTACAGCAGGCTTGAAGAACAAGGAATTGTTGCCGTTGGATTACCCTATATTGGGCTTAATCCAAGGGACACGATCATGCCACGTTGCTTTCCGAAGCAACGTAGTAGACCTTAAGCCTGGATTCCGAACCACAGATCAAGCCTTATTTCGATCCACCAGCAGACTGTCAGGAGTTGACACATGGACCGAAGCTTCAGCCTGAACCTCACAAGGTCACATGTGAAATGCATGTTGTTAGATAAATTGCATTGTTGATCCTCAATTTTCTATATATTGCAGATAAGTCCTCCCACCTGTGTGAATATTGCATTGAAACCCTACAGTTTATTTTATTTTCTTTTTAGTCATTTTTGTCCTTATTTGCAATAAAACTTGGAGCTTTCTTTGCATGTATGCCCTTGGATTGAATAGTGAGTATGTTTTCATCCATAAATCCAATTGATGTGATTTTGATCTTGTTCGAAAGCTCACTTGATGCTCTATCTAGTGACATGATTTGTTGCTAATTTTCATTTAAAAATTACCCATAAATTATTCTTTATTTTAAGTGCTCGTTTATATCTTTTATCATTGAAAATGCACTTTTTGTGAGCGGTTGAATATGTTATTCACATTGATCTTTAATGACTAATTGCTAGTTATTTCTTTAATTAATATCATTAAATCAATAAATGATTTAATTCCTTGCTGAACTAGAAATCATCGAAGTAAAATAAGAATTTAAATCATGTTGAATAGCTTTTGCAACTTAAACCACATTTTGCCTAATTAATGCTTTAATTAATATTAAATAGATTCAGGGTAGTTTTGTGTTTAATCCAAGTTGTCCTTTGTGTATCTAGACATAGTGTGTTTGTCATAGTTGTGTTGTTGTGCACTATTGACTCATAAAAATTGTGTTAAAAATCATTCTTGTTGGGATGTATGCATTTGTTCACCATTTTGTCTTAGAAATTGCTACATTAAATATTTGACATCTAAATTTAACTACCAAATAGCTCGTCTCCTTGTGTTCGACCATGGACTTCCCAAGTTAAAAATTACAGCTGAATCCTCTTCATAGAGGGCATTTATTCGGTTATGTATGATACACTTAATGCTCGTGATACAACGGACCCATATTAACTTAGGCATTTAGCGCTTCATTAGATGGCGTCGTTGTCGGGGCTGTGACACATTTGTGATTATTTTAGGAGAAAATGTTTATTTAGTAATTTTTGGGATTAATTATTTTTGAGCTTGTTTCTCTTGTTATTGTTTTGTATTTGTGATGTATTTTTAATTAAGTGTTTCAATCTCTCTAGATATTCAGATTTATATTGTTTTGAGGTTGGCTTGTGGATCCAACAAATTCTAAAGGATTGCGGAGGCGAGAAGCTTGGAGCAACTTGGTTGCGATCCCACGAGACAATTAATTCAGTAGAGAGATTGATTAGCTTAATTAAAAATTTATTCCATTGTGTTGGAACTAATGTGCCTATTTTACAATGGTTCTCGACTGAGATCTCGTGCGTGTAAACAAAGGCCTTTTACCTTTATTTATTCTTGTGTATGGTTCTGTCAAGAGTGGTTCTCGACTCGAGTGACATTTTAGATTCAAGATTTATGCCAAATAGAAATATCGTAGGTCATTCTTGCTTGATCTATTTCGTAATTTAGGACACAGTACACAAATCTCATAAAGATTCACAATAGCAAAAATCTTAGGAGAATAATGGATGCACGTAGCATACGTTCTACTTAGTCAACTAAATTTAATTCTTCACCGCTAATAGAACCACTGCTTAGGTGTGGTTTCTCGACTTGCATCATATAGCTAGATTTAAAGATTCTATTCGGCATCCACATGGAGAGTGTTGGGAAGCGTTGTAAGTATCTCTAACGGCTACATGCATCATTAATTTTCGATTGCATTCTATTTTTCGCTTTCTCCCTCAGTTTTTAACCAACTTAAGGATAAAGGAAAAGGGACTGTACGTTAGGCGATGATTGTGGTCACTTAAAATTCAAGCAATAACCAAAGCTCTTAAAATCGAGACTGAATTGATGCAAGTTGACTTAAATAAATTGGAATAAAAGCAACCTTGTTTTACGGGTGCACAAAGCCCTCATTTGTTTGTAGGTACTTATCAAGTGAGAGAGGGACTAAACTAGGATAGATCCATGCCATGAATTTTCATATGAATTACTGGTTCCATAAAAATGATTAGCCGCTTCTCAGTGAGGATCTACGGGTACTGATAAATGGTCCGGATTTCCTTAGCAGAGTGGAAGGTTTAGAGGACACCGTGTAAGGCACGATCCTCAAGTAAACAGGTAGATGTATTTATACGGTCTGATTTACTTCCATATTGGTTGAGAGTGGATGCAACTAGTCATAGGAATCAGGACAGTTTATAAGTAAATTTAGGCACCTAACAGCTCGTGACTCTAACAAGATTTCTATTTGATCACCAATTAAAAATTGACAAGATAATAAGGCTAGCATCTCGGCCTTTAGCATTGAGTTGGTGAATTTACAAGGGTTTATATTGATTTGTGGGTGTAGTTCCACACATTCAAGTGCCTAGTAGAACTAGATTCTTTTGTAACGAGCGTGCTCCAAGTTTCCTTTCTTTTGAAATTCAAAGATGGATAATTGGTCAGATATTTGCTCAGATTTTGCGAGCGTGTCATTGAACCACCCAAATATCACATCTTCACCAGTCCATCCCCTTTCTTCTCTTTCTTTAGATGGACCATCCCTGTTGGAAAATAATCCTCTTTTCGAACTGGAGTATCATGATTCTCTCCTTAGGGTTGGTTATATACTGACAAAATCCTATTCTCCATCTTTACTCACTAAGGAAGATCATTGCCTTGGTGAGCTCGACTTAATTTCGTTTTCTTCCTCTACATCTAACTCCAACCCGTTGTTTGATGAAGGCAACAAAAACACATTCAAAATTCCTCCTAAAAAATAGAATGGCAATGGAGAGGAGGAGGAGCGAGAAGATCCATTACAAGCTTTTTTTTGCTAGATTGGCTGAATCCGAACAGAATTAAATACTTATAAGAAACAATTAGGCCAATTGCAATTGGGTAGAGATGCACCAATGGTTGTGGCATATAAACCTGGGATATTTCAGATGACTAATTGGTTGAGCCCAGCAGAACCTAAAGTTGAATACGAGTTGAAGCCACAATTCCTTAGCTTAATGCCACATTTTCATGGGAATGTACACGAGGAACCATATGCATTCCTTAAAGACTTCGAGTTGGTCTGTTCTAATCTTAGACATCACAGTGTTAGTCAAGACTACATCATGCTCAAAGCCCTTCCTTTTGCCGTGAAGGATAAGGTCGATTACTGGATGAAGAACCTAGGGGTTGTCGTAACTTTATTTGTGCAATTTAAGGACCTCTTCCTGAAGAAGTTATACCCTTTGAGTAGAACCAACTTGATGCGTTCATGCATCACGAGTTTCTCCCAGCTTCCCAATGAAGCTTTTTGTGACTCATGGGAGAGATTCAAGGACCTATTACAGAAATATCCTTGCCACCATTAGAGTCAACCATCTTGGTTCAATCTTTATATAGCGGTTTACACCCTGAGGTGCAGGGTCTGGTTAGTGCTACTTGTGGAGGCAGCTATACATCAAGAGGTGCGGACACTGTCTGGAAAGTGTTCGAATGAATGGTCGAAACAAGTAGAGCACAAATCGCTAGCCGATCTCAGTTAGAAATCCCCAATCCTTTCTAATCCAGCGAGAGAATGAAGGCTACAGTGGATCCTTTTGACATGGGCCTTATAGTAGATAAACTCACAGTAGTTGAGAGGATCGATAGGCTATGATTGAGTAGGACAGCAACTTATCCAAACTGCCTAAACAGATGGCGGAGCTTTCTGACAAGGTATCCAAGATGAGGGTACCTGTTGTGACTGAAGGATACGGGATTATCCTAAAGCGCATCACGGAAACGTGTGCATTGTATCATATACGATGAAGAGCAACTAGTCGTACTAGTTGCTCGGTGCAGCAGAATTAATGAATTTCCTACGATGAAACCACATGATCCAAGAAAATTTCTCGGATCATTTCATCTAACCACATACAATATATAGGAATACCTCTTGGAGCATGGTTGCGATCGAGCCTCTAAGTGAAGAGACCTCCTGTCTCAAGTCTGATCCGTCAGAGGAGATGCTTGCGAGCGCGGGGATGAGTCGCGTGCTTCTCGCAATCCAAGTTGTTGATCCAAGCGATTGATCCCTGATCTCGTCTCACGAGATCGAACGCCTTCTTCACGAGCCCCACGTACCAAAGAAGACGGAGATCCAAGTGTCGTCGAAGCGGGCACGACAACGAAGATGACCTTCCCTTTTTGAGAGTGGACGGCCACTCAAAAAGAGAAGGGATGGAGTATGCATGAGAATGAGAGGAAGAAAGAGAGACTTCGTCGAGATAGCGTAACTCGAAGAGCAAGGCATGCCTCTTCTTATATAGGGTTTTGGGAGTCCATGGATCCTAATCCATGGAGAACACACAATCAATGGATGAGATTGATTTATGTTTCTTTCAATGGCTAAGATGTTGTTCTAAAATCACAACATTAAGTGATTTAATTTAAATTAACTAATATTGATAAATCAATATAATTAATCTCAAATTAAATCACATTTGACTAGAGATAGGATAATGAGAATACCAACTTCCATCCCTAAAAGAGAGGGGACGGCTACTCCTCTCCACATGGAGAGTTGTAGCCGTCCACTCCTCTTGGGAGGAATGGGTCAATCTCCCCAAAATATCATGAGATCTCATTATTTCATGATATCTCCTATGACTCTTGTCGTAAATAATTTTTCACAAAAAAAATTCCAAATTATCTTGTGGAAAATATCAACCAAGCCATTGAAATTATGTGAATCTCATTCACAACCCAAAACCAAATGTAATTATATTTTCAACTAATCATTCAATGTGAATCCAGTTCACATTAACAATCAATCAATAAATATAAATCACATAAGTCTCTCTCTAATATATATTATAAATCGTATTTATCATATATATGGATAATTGGATAGTGTTATCCACATTATCCATATCCACATTAATTAAATCACATTTAATTACATTGGATAATCATTCTCATGCATTCAGATAATGTGAATCAAATTCACATTATTCGTGATAATTAAATCACATTTAATTATCCATTTCTCAATACTCATATATAATTCAACCTTGAAATTATTCTTGAACTCTTTCAAGAATAATACGCTTTCTCCGCAGATACTTGGAGATAAGGACAAGGCGATTGTATTGTTCCACGTATAATGACTTGGATATTGAGATCACATCTCAAATCCAGATCTCACAGACCTCTCAGAGATGCTTGATTTAATCAAGGCCGCAAATCTAATCTTCTCATTTCATATAAATCTCATTCAGATCAATGTCCAACAATTGGACCAAGATCAGATTACTTCTCTACTGAGAGGAGTCACTAAAATCCAGACATGTTTCATCACTCCCTCGGAATGGAAGCGTCATGGTTATATAATCGATTATGATCACATCACCCTCAGGTATTCCTAATACCTGTACATCCTGCATACTAGAAGACCTATGATCAACCCGAAGATATAGATCAATTTTACACTGTCATATTCAAGGTTTCATCATCAAGTTTCTCAATCTTGGTCATTGGGATTTAGTATTTATCATATGCTTTCCAAAAGCATATATCATACCTTCAAATTCGTGTCATGCTTCTAAATCATGGTGACCATGCATGGAATTTGATCGGTCCCAATACCTCATGAGTGAGCTCATGTCTTCCAGTTCAGAAGTAAACCGGTATGATCCCTTTGAGAAATCGTATTACTCATATGCCCTTACATGCACACCAGCTCACCGATGTATAGACCTTGGTTAGGTCATCAACCTATTGGTCTGCCAAATGTACATACTTAGACATATAGCAATACATTTGTCTCCGGTCAGAGGATGCGTGCCTATATCATAACAATATTCAACATAGGACTTTGGTTATCTCGATCTCGTTAAGTCAACCCTTTGATCTAACTAATCTGACACCTCCGTATCTCTATTCCTATGTAGAGGACCTACATCAAGAGGTCGGTCAGATATTAGACTATATGAGAAAGGATTGCCATCTCCTACTCAGGCTGGATATCATCTCTTAACAATCATTTGACGGTGTTTGATGAGTCCTCAATCTAACTCCTTAAATATTCATCCAAACTCCAGCCTCTATGATTCTATTACTGAATCAATAGTTGTA
>JAZKJV010010744.1:0-49983 GCA_037367405.1 Ottelia alismoides
TGACGTCAATGTGACCACGGAAAGATCCAGGCGAAGCAGCACTGGTCAATACTGGGGGCACGGATGATCGATGGGGCATTCGAGTGGTTGTTACTTTGGATTCAACTCCAGCTCCAGGAACCGGGGGCGTGGCTTACATCGGAAGCTTCAGATGGGGGTACAACCAGCCGGGTGCGACCGATACGCCCTGTTACGTGTTCAACAGCACTGCGGCGGACGGTTTCCGCCGCTGCGAGCCACGAGGTTGGTCACTCACTTGGCTTGTCTCACGATGGCACTACCAATGCTCACCCAACTCAGCCCAATCAGGTTTACTACAACGGGCACGGAACTGGACAGAATAGCTGGGGACCGATCATGGGTTCTGGCTATTACGCCAATGTTTACCACTTGGGATAATGGAATCTTCTTTGGCGCGAACAACGGGCTGGCAGGTGCCAACTATGGGAGTGGTCCAAACGATCTAACTGTCATGACGACTGGCTATGGCTTTGGATTTGTTCCAGATGCGGAGTCGGATCAGTTAGCAACGGCGACTAACCTCAATTCGGTTATCGATTTCAACTCTGGCATCAACAATGTTTCACAGTTTGGTGTGATTGCTCAACCCAACGATGTAGATTTTTTCCGTTTTCAGACTGGCACCGGTTCGGTCTCGCTGACCTTTGATCCATACATCACTCAGACGTTTGTGAATAGCTCGGGTACCTTTTCTAGCACCATTGAATCCGCTTTCATGGATGGTAGCAATTGGTCGAATAATCAAGGTTCGAACCTGGATATCAGGGCGACGCTTTATGATTCTCAAGGAAATGTGATTGCTACATCGGATCCTGCAGGTCTGCGAGCAAGCTTTAGCAATGTTCAATTGACCGCAGGTGTCTACTATGTTGCCATTGAAGGAGTTGGTTTTGGAGATCCAACGGCCAATCCACCTAATGGTTACAACGACTATGGAAGTGTTGGGCAATACCCTGGTTACTGGCACCATGCCAGTGGCCTTAGGATTGATTCTACCAGTCGGTCCGCTGACTTACACGGAGGATACACCTGCGGTGCAAGTAACCAATTCTGCCTCCGTGTTCGATGGAATTCCAGGAAGCTATGCGGGAAGCAGATTGGATGTGACAATTGCACCAAACCCTGGCGCGACTGATCGGCTCGGGTTTTTGCCTGGGCTATCTGGCTTGGTGGAAAATGGGGTAAATGTTGAGGATGGTGGCCAAACTGTAGCAGTTCGAACCATTTCGACTGCCACGCGACTCTCATTCACTTTGAACTCGGCCGCCTCAGCCCAATCTATTGAAAAGTTGATTCGAAGCGTTACCTTCGAAGCCGCTGGTAACGCTCCTTCAATAGCTACTCGAAGCGTTCGCTTTGCACTGACCAAAGGTACGTTGACGGGTGTTGGAGATATGCCAGTTGTTGTCATTCCGCTAAATGACCCGCCAACGTTGCAGACCGCTAGGATGGCATCGATTCTGGAAGATGCAACCGACCCAGAGGGGCAGTCCATTGCCGAGATCTTTACAGGGCGTGTTTAGCGATCCTGATCCGGGATCCAGCCTACGAGGCATTGCCGTATCCGGAAACATTACACCCGCTCGCGAAGGCATATGGCAACTGGCCTTCGGCACGTCAACTTTTTGGCAGAACTTACCTGCGGTAAGTGACAGCAATCGATTAGCTCTAGGTCTGACGGCTAAGCTAAGATTCCTGCCAGGTCCCGACTTCAATGGGCTTCCTATTCCGCTGCAAGTTCGAGCGATTGACAACACCCTACACTGGCAGTTTCAGCGCAGGGAATAACTTGGTCTACCTACCTTCAGGTTTAACTGGGCCAACCTCGCCTGTCTCGTCAACAGCCTCGTCCTTGAACATCAACATCAATCCTGTGAATGATGCACCTCGGCCTCAAGTCCCAGAATTGCGATTTAGCGTTTTGCAAAATCAGATGCTCAATGCTGTGATTCCTGTCGGGGCGATCATCGATATTGATGACACCGTGTTGAGTTACAGTGCGGTGCAGGCGGATGGTACATCGATTCCAAGTTGGTTGTCTGTGGATCCTGCTACTGGAACGCTTTCTGGTGTGCCAGGCGCATTTGATGTCCGTACACTGCAGCTAGCCTTGATCGTGACTGACCAAGGCGGCTTGCAAGCTTCGTTACCCTTGCTAATCGACATCATCAATGTCAATGATCCCCCTGCCGAATTGAAATTCACAGGTGGTTCGGTACGAGAGAACCAAGTTGGTGTTCGCATCGGGATTCTGACTGGGTTTGATCCCGACGGGGACGCGATCTTTTGGTCCAGCTTGGATCCTCGCTTCATTATCCGTGATGGTGAAGTGTTTCTGAATTCGCTCTCAATTTTGAAAATCTTTCTGAGCGCCAAGTCAATGTGACTTTCCGCGCAACTGATATTGGCTTGCCACCGCTTTCGTCCAATTTGAATGCGGTGATAACAACTTTGGATGTCAACGAGTTCTATCCGCAAGTAGAAAGTAAGCAATTCTCCATCATCGATGGAACTCCAGCGGGAACTATCCTCGATACTCTGAATGCAACAGATGGTGATACTCAACAAACAGTCAGGTATCGATTGCGAAGTGGAGACACGAGCTATTTTCGGTAAACTCGGCGACGGGTGAATTAAGTCTGATGAGGACAGCCGACATCGCTACGAAGGCTCAGTTAAAGGTCTTCGTGGAAGCCTTTGACGATGGAAATCCAACATTTAGCACAACCGCCCAGTACACCATCGATGTAGTTCCAGCCAATTTCTTCGCTCCTGAATTCGATCTCAATCAGGTGCTTCGTTTTCAAGAGAATTTGCCAGCCAACACGCTGATTGGAAAAGTAAATGTCAGCGATCAAGATGGCAATCCGCTCGGTTTCGAGATTTTGGCTGTCAATGGTGGCTCGTCAAATTGGCTGAGTGTTGATGCAGCCACGGGTAATCTCTACACCACAGCTTCCAGCAAATTTGATTTCGAGGCAGCTGTGAACTACTCAGTTCAAGTTCGCGTGACTGAGACGATCGCAGGCGGTAATGTGGTTAGTAGTTCCATCCCAATTGTGCTCAACAATACAAATGATTTACCGACAGGCGTTAACGGGCTGGCAATCTATACCAACCGATTCGGAACCCCCGCAACCACTGGTTTTGTAGTTCAGGATCAAG
This sequence comes from Ottelia alismoides, assembly GCA_037367405.1. Classification (NCBI taxonomy): domain Eukaryota; kingdom Viridiplantae; phylum Streptophyta; class Magnoliopsida; order Alismatales; family Hydrocharitaceae; genus Ottelia; species Ottelia alismoides. The sequence goes on from JAZKJV010010744.1 coordinate 3,187, forward strand.
ATCCATCGTTGGCTGGCTATACCATTTCTACTACGGACGCTCGATTTGAAATCCGCAACGGCCGATTAGCACTAAAGTCCACCGAAGTATTGGCATCAACATGGCTGGCCAAGTGCTTCAGGTTCCATTGCGGATTGTGGACAATTCGGAACTCTTCAAGTTCAGCGAATGTTAATGCAAATGTTCTGGTCGTCGCTGCGACCGCTTGGCAAAATCCTCTCAATGTTCTCGACGTTAATCGCGATGGGATTGTGACCCCCAGCGATGCGCTGATGGTTATCGACGCGCTAAGTGGCTCGGCTACGAATAGATTATTGCCATCGTTTCGGCCCTTCTCGATGCTTTCTAGCGGTGATATCGATACATCTGGAGATAACTTTTTGTCGGCTGTCCGATGTGTTGCGAGTGATCAATCTGCTGAATTCAAGGGCCAGCGGAGCCGGTGGTGAGGGTGAGGCGGTCGAGCCGCTAAGCGAAATTATTGAACAGCCCGCCGAGCATGTTTGGCTTGCCGCCTTCCATCAGCTTGAAGAAGAGAGTTTGTCGCGACGACGCCGGTAGTTGGGAGATAGATTTACGCGGAGGTGCCCGAGCACCCCGTTTCTTACGTAGCGAGTTTGGTTTAGCGTGCAGGTCGGTTGGGCGAATGGGCCTTACAGCTTGTGCCGTTGCACCAAAAGGCTAGCTTTGATGCCCAGAATCTCTTCCCGACTTGTGCTAACGGACATTTAGTTTCGGGTACAATGAGATTCTGTTGATGGCGGTGAGGGCCGCTTAATTAGTTGTTGCGATGGAGAATGTTTCCACTCCAGCGCTCAACAAATGCCCCAGTACTCCTCGCATCAATAACAAACCAGTCTTTGGAAGCTTCCAACCTCGCCGTTTCATGCGGAGTAGCAGACGCTGGACGGTCAGGAAGCTTGGCACCAGACGCGGATATGCTTTTGTCCTTGTTGGATCGAAATTCCGTCATCTCAAATCGACGACTCACTATGCGAAATGTTTTGCTACCTCTAATGTTGCTCTTGGGGCTGTTGGCGAGCCCCAGTGCTGTCTCGCAACTCGCCTTTGCACAAGATGGGCAACCCAAAGTTACCCAAGGCGAAATCGAACAGATTTTGGCATCCAGCCAAGCCGCACCAAATCCGCAAGCACCCAAAGGCGGGCTGGGAGGGATGAACTTTCTTCAAATTGTTGATCGATGGCGGTATGCTGATGATCCCAATTGGATTGATGAGTTTGCTTGTGTTAGCAATCGGTTTTGAGCGCTGGGTGGCACTTCGCAGTGGTAAAGTTTTTCCGCGAAGATTGAAACGGCGAGATTCGCCGGGCGATCGACAATGAGGCGCCGCTTACTCCGCTGGAGCTTTATCGCGCGGCCGAACTGGTGCCGTCGTCGGCAGCGAAAGTTCTGGTAGACATGCTTTCCAAAGTTGGTCGACCCATTGTAGAGGTTGAAAGCGAAATCTCCGAAAGCGTGCAGCGCGAGGCTGATCGGCTTTACGGTAATGTTCGTTGGCTAACATTGGCCGCAGCAGTCACGCCGCTGATTGGTCTGCTGGGCACGGTTTGGGGATTTGATCTTGGCGTTCTTCAACACCACCCAGTTGACTAACGGATCCAATCGCGTCGAAAGCTTAGCGGAAGGTATTTACATTGCCTTGGTGACTACCCTGGGAGGCCTAGCTGTGGCGATACCGGCTGCGATTCTAGCCCACTTTTTTGAAGGCAAGATTACTCGCATGTTGGGTTCCGTAGATGCTGAACTGAGAAGGCTAACGCCTTGGTTAGAGCAGTACGAAGGCAAAGTACGATTCGATATTGGTCCACGAGGCATTACATCACGTTCAATTCAAGCGACTGGGGGGCCGTCGAGCACGGCTCAGTCGACCTCACCTCAACCACCGCCTATTGCTCCCGCCATAGCAGATGGCTCATCTTCGCATGGTTCAATTCGTCCGCCCAAGATGAAAGCCTGAGGCCCACGATGCCGATTCGAATTCAACAAAGCCGAGCACTCAGCGCATTGAACCTAACACCACTAATCGATGTGGTGTTCTTGTTGTTGATCTTCTTCTTGGTTGCATCGCGAATGAGCCAGGAAGAGAATAGGCTGGACATTGCCTTGCCCAGCGCGGCCAATGCAGTTCCGATGACGGTCGAGCCTCAGGAGTTAATCGTTAATGTGGATCGACAAGGAAAGATCTTGATCGAGAACAAGGAGATGTCGCTAGAGGATTTCGATGCCATGCTACGGCTTTTGGTTGTGGATAACCCAACCGGGCATTCGGTAGTGATTCGAGGCGATCGGTTTGTACCCTTTCACGCGCCGATTAGCGTTATGGATACCTGCTTGAGATATGGCGTGCCTTATTCTGCTTCAACAGTTGACGAACCTAATCACTGACGCTTGCCGCGTAAAGGAGTTTTTGCATGGTAGGAGTCGCAGGGCTCTACATGCAATGTGAGAATCGGCAAAACTCACTGCAACCAATTTAATCCGAGGGACTACTGTGCGAGAATTGGAAGCCAGGCTATTGGACGACGAGCTAGACGAAGAATCCGGTGCGTTTTCGACCTGGATGTTCAACTTCGTGCTAGGTCTATTGGGTGCGACCGTGCTTGGACTAGCGTTTGTCGAACTTGATGTGAACGAACCTCGCTACCTGTACAATCCCTGGACCTACGCCATCATCGTTCCATTTGCGATGGTAATGCTTTCGGCGATTTCAAGCAGTTTGATTAGTCGCATCATTCGGCGGTCGATGCAAGCCGCGTTCTTGCTGAGCGTTTTAGCTCATCTACTGATTCTGACAGGTTTCAGCAACATTATCATTCACTCACGCTACTGGCCACAACTGTTCGACTCTTTGGCTCAACAGCGACAGCAGCTCAAGAAAGAGTCTCTGCAGGCTAAGCAATACGTCAAAGTCAGTCTAAGCACTCAGCCAAACACTCGTCCCGATTACTTGAAGCACGTTCCAACCCAGCACCAGCCGACTGAAGTTCCGCGCGACCAAGATCGAAATCTACAATTGGTCAAGTCGGATGTACAGCATTTGGTTACGCCCAAGGTTGAACTCGACAAGAACAACACAACGCATCTACTAAAGCGTACCACCAGTCAGTCTACTCAGCCAACCTACAGTCCTAACGCAGCGAAGCTGTCGCGTAGCGAGCTTTCGCAGCCCGCCCCTGATAGCACGCGATCGCCGACCTATGAGATCTATCAATCTGAGCCCACGCTCGAGGCGGCTCGAGTGGAATCGTCAAAATCACGGACTAGTAGTAACAACTCGAGCACTGTACCAGCCTCACCGACGAATCTGCAACCACCGAATCCCATCGAGAACTTAGCTTCGGCGACAAGTATCGAACGCAAGTCAGGCCCAGCAGCTTCACCTGCTTTTGATTTGCCAACTGCAGCCAGCTTACCTCGGTCAACTAGCGATCCTTCGCAGCCTCGGACTTCGCGAAATCCAGTTCAAGCTGCTGCTCCGAGCGTGGAAGCTGGTCAGTCATTGTCGGCCGCATCACCGGCCGAGAATGTGATGCGCTCCAGTCGTTCGGAATCTAGACTCAACATGCCTCTGCAGTCGGAGCCCACAAGCCGCGATCGTTCGATAGCTGGAAGTCCTTCGATCAGCCGAAATCAACAGCCTTTGCAGCTTCCAAGTTCGTCGGATGGAGCTTTACCGTTGGCTATGGCTCGAAGTAGTGCGGGAGGTCAGACAGGTCCTGCGGCTCGGTCGTCGCTACCACGCGTGGGAGATAACTTTGCTCTAGCTTCGGCTGAACCTGGCGAACTGAGTGCGGCGATGGATTCAGCGCGGCGTTCTCTTGGGGGTAGGTCGGCAACATCGATGGCTCAGTCGCCCGATTCGGGTTCGGCTGCCGGTTCGCAATGGGATGGTTCGATGAGATTGTCGGGAGGCATCTCGGCACGCACTCCAGCCCAGATTGCTGGCGAGGGTTCTGGTGAAGCAAACTCGGTTGATCCCGCTGCGGCGATGAGCGGCGCGGGTCGCAATTTACAGCGAGCCTCAATTGGTTTAGTTGGTCCAACTGGACCACTGAATGTTCCCTCGGGACAGAACGCAACAGCATCTGTTGCAATGCCTGAATTGCAATCCAGCGGTAGTAATCTAGCTCGAGGCAATCGCAACGGTCGCGATGTGCCGATGAGTTCGTCGATCGTTGGTGCTGATGATAGTGGCTCGCCTTCATTGGCGGCAGGTAGTGCTGCGAATGGTACTTTGCCTACAGGTTTGCAAGCTCGAGCGGGCGGAAGGGGGAATGGTGGCGGAGTAGGGCAGGGCGATTCGCTTGAGTTGGGCCAAGTCAGCCTTCAGCGTCGCAACGATCTGGCTGGTGGTAATCCGAAAGCAGGCCGAGTCGACGCTCCCGATGTTGGTGCTGGCCAGGATGCTGTACCTCAGCAGTTCTCCGCAGACTCGGGCTCGGTTCAGCGCAATCGGGACCAGTCGCGATCGGGCCGATTGCAGATTCCACTGGAAATCGATGCTCCCAGCGGTTCCGGCGGATTGGCTAACGTGCCGATGAACGATTCTGTGGCTTTATTGCCTCGACGCTCCAACGATCGAACTGAACTTTCCTTGCCTCAGTTCGACTCGCAGAAGATTATGCGAAGCGAAGTTGGTGGTCCGTTGGCTGCTGGAAAGAGTGTCGCGAAGCCAGCCTTTCAACAACGGTTGGATCGACTTCAGAACCGAGATCCGAATCAGTCAATTGATCCTCAGACCGAGTTGGCGATTGAGTTGGGCCTCGAGTTTTTGGCGCGCTATCAACGTGAAGATGGTAGTTGGCGACTGCAGGATTTCGATACCGAAGTTCTGATACGTAGCGACACGGCCGCAACGGCACTGGCGCTGTTAGCATTTCAAGGAGCAGGTTATACCCATCTTGAATCGAAGTACTCGTTGCAAGTTAGTCGAGCGATTGGTTTTCTAGCGAAGAATCAGCGCGAGAATGGTGATCTTTATATTCCCCAGAATCCAGCTTCGGATCAAAACGGTTGGTTGTACTCGCACGCGATTGCTTCGTTGGCGTTGTGTGAAGCCTATGGAATGACTCAAGATGAGAGCCTTCGCCCGATCGCGCAGAAAGCAGTGAACTTTATGGTGGCTAGCCAAGATCCTAAGCGAGGTGGTTGGCGCTATCGACCTGCGTCTGGTTCGGATACAAGTGTTACAGGTTGGTACATGATGGCGCTTCAAAGTGCGAAGCTGGCCGGACTAGAAGTGCCCTCGACCACCTTTGAGGCCATTAAGAATTATGTCGAGCGAGCGCAGGTCAGTTCGGAAGATTCGCACTTGTATCGATACAATCCATTCGCGCCGGATACCGACGAGTATCGTTATGGCTTACGTCCAACGGCTGTGATGACCAGCGTTGGATTGCTGATTCGGCTTTACTTTGGTTGGCAACGCAATGACAAGCAGATGATGGATGGAGCCAGTTATCTTTTGGTGCATCTGCCGCAGAACGGTACCAAGGAGAAGTCGCGACGAGATACCTACTATTGGTACTATGCAACGCAAGTGATCTTTCACATGGGCGGAGAATACTGGAAGCGATGGCACGATACGCTAAATCCGATTCTGATCCGAGATCAAGTGCGCGAAGGGCGATACGCGGGAAGCTGGGATCCGATGAATCCTGTCCCGGACTTGTGGGCGAATTACGGCGGACGCCTGTATGTAACCACCATGAACTTGTTGTCGCTGGAGGTTAGCTATCGACACTTGCCCTTGTACGAAGCAACGGCCAAGTAGTTCGTTACTCATCCAAAACCTGCCACTTGTTTTGCTTCCAGTGCATGGTCGTGATCGAGCCATCGCTGGCGATGGTGACGCGTACTGCGCCGTGTAAATGAGTTACCGCCGTGCACGCAGCATCAGCATATCGAGCCAGCACTTCGGGCCGGGCAGCGCGTTGATTGCCACTAACCACAATGGTCTCTGGAGTGCACCATTCAAGCAGCGGTGCGGGATCGTGCGACAGGCTGCCGTGATGCGGTGCCATCAGTATCCTGCATTGTCGCGGTGGTTGTTCACAAAGTGTCAGCATGCCACTGCCTTCGATATCGCCTGGCAAAAGCAGTCGAACTCCCCCGTACTCGATCTGCAAAGTTAGGCTGTCAGCGTTGTCTGTTTCGGCACGAAAGTTTGGTGGTGGGTGAAGCACGGCTGCAGCAAAAGGTTTTGCGATTGCTGTGTCGCGATGGGATAGATCGGTGTCCTGCTTGATGTGGGAATGGATGATTTCAGATTCGGGTGTTTGCGTATTCCAGTTGGCGTATCTGATTCCACTTTTCCAGACTGCATCATGCATCGCCGTAACTTCGCGAGCGGTAGACTGCCAGAACCTGTTTGTGCTCACGACGCGACCGACGTTAAATCGCTTTATCAGCCCAGCGGTTGCATTGTAGTGGTCGGAGTCTGCATGTGAGATGATGAGTGTATCAATTCTGGCTGTCGGTAAGCTCCACAAGGTATTGGCAATCACTTCATGGCTTCGGTTCTGAATGCCCATATGGCCTGCGTCGTACAGCCAGACTCGTCCATCGGGCAACTCTAGAATGACACTAGTACCGTGGCCGACATCAATGAAGGTTACTTGAAGCGTCGCTTCGCTTAAGTTGGCAGGAGTTTGTAATGATTTCGATGCTTCCAAATATCCACGAGGACCAGTGGCAAAGATCGCGATTCCAAATGCTACCCACAGACTCAAGCAAATAGCCAGTGCGCCGCGATACCGAAGACCGACAGCAAGCAGCCACACCAATACTGTTGCGTAGAAGATTGCGGTCCACCATAGCGGAGGTGACGGCAGCCAGAGATGCCCCAAAGGCAATTTATACGCTAGTTCAACTGCAATCTGAATCAGTTCCAGGCACAGTCCTGAAACGGCTCCCGAAGCACTACTGAGTGTGCTGCCAATCCATGGAATCATGTCGACGATGCCAGTGAGAAGTCCACACAAAAGTCCAATCATAAGTGGAAAGGAAAGGAGTACATTCAAGGGAATTGAGACGATGGAGACAACATGAAAATTGTGCCAAATAAGAGGCGTGGTTAACATGCCCACCCAGAAGCTAATTCGCAGAGCACTTGCAGTGTTGTGGCCGACCGCAATCAGGATACGCCGCCACCAAGGAAATCGTTGTTCCAGAAGACTTTGTAGGGCATCTCGGCGCGGTGATTGAGATGTTCGATTAAAGATGCCAATTGTTGCTACCGCAATAAACGAGAGTTGCACACCAACGTTTGTTAGATTGCTGGTATTCTGGATAGCTAGGAGGATTGCAGCCAGTGCCAATAGGTTCATCAAGCGTGGTGCTAGCCCCCAGTATCTAGCAATCGTGAAAGCAACGATCAGAATAAGGGCTCGCATTACGGGTGGATTGGATCCCGCCAGTCCTGCGTACAGACTGCATACACCAATCACAACGCAAGCGATCATGCCTCGGCGCAGCGAAAAAAGTTGGCAAACGAGCAGTAGGGTCATGGCAATAATCTCCACGTGCATGCCGCTGATAGCCAACATGTGCAGCGTACCTGTTGCCATCAATTGCTGTTGGCTCTCCCAGTCAACCTGTTCACGCTGACCGAAAACCAAAGCCGCCGCTAGTTCGGCTTGATCAAAGGAGATCGAATCGTGTAGAGTTCGATCAATTGCACGCACTGCAATTCCCCTCATCCTGCTGAACCACATTTGCCTAGTAGTCTCGACCAGACGGATCTGAGATCTACTGTCAGTATTCACGGTGACAAACATTCCTTTTGATCTAGCAAGTTCGGCAAAGTTTGGTGCACCTGGATTGCTCGGCGGGGAGATGAGTTCAACTGTTCCAAAGACTTCCACAAGATCTCCTGGAAGCAGATTGTCGATACGACCTACTGTGCTCAGGGTTGAACTAGCCTGAATCTCAACCCATCGATTTTGGTCTCTCCATTGTTCCCATTGAACGCGCCATCTTGTGGACCATGGTTCAGAGCTTGGATCACTTTCACGATGCCAAGGATTGGGGCTCCACACCGCGGCATCGCTAATAACGCCTCGAAGTGCGATGCTTTGCGGATGGCGATCTGCAATCTGTGAAAGGCTGTCGCTGGTAGGTGGCCGAGTTGCCAATGAGTATAGGCAGGCGACGGGGATGATGCTTGTAAAGACCATAAGGGAAGAGAACCACTTGTTTTTTCCCTGGTAGCGTATAACTACCATGGCCAAGAGCAGGGCAGCGACTGCCACAACGCAGATCGCGTGCACTCTTAACTCAGTCCAGTGGACAACGCTCGCGCCGATGATCCAAGCGAAGAAGAAAAAAACAAGTGGGTAACGCTGTAACCACAGGCGCATTGAACGATCTGGCAAAGATCTGGCTGGTCGAGTTGCTTCCTGCGCATTAATGCTTGTCATTAGCTTGGCGAAAGTGCTCGTCGAGTTCCCAATTGTTGGGAGATCGGATGAGTTAGGCCTGGCAGAATCAAGACTTCCATCTGACCCAGTGGAATCAATCGCAACAGCGGATTGATCCATTGAAGGCTGGTCTAGCCGAGAATTACTTTCTGTTGTAGCTTGCGGATCGACCATGGCGCGGCTGGCCGCCAACTTTGCGGTTGGCTCTCACACAATTGGTTATTCCGCCGCATGGTCGATCGGCATCACGTCTGCCAGCGCCACACGGCGGACTAGCTTGCCAAATTGCGTGAGACATCCGTGCGATACGCTGCAATGGCTGGAATAATTCCTGCCAAGACTGCCAGCACGATTAGCCCAGGAATGATAACCAACTCCTGAGTCGAAATCGTATTGAACATGCCAACTTGCAAGCCGGTATTTTCCTCTATCTTTCCACTAGCGAGTACACCGACTGCATGGCCGTTTAACCAACCGATTGCACCTCCGGTGACCGCGATAATCAACGATTCGAGCAAAACAATATACAGAATGACGTCACGTCGTGCACCTAGGGCTCGCATTACAGCAATGTCCCTTTTTCGCTCGTTCATCGAGTTATAAATACTTACCAGGATACTTACAGCACTGACAATACAAACCATGGTGGTCAATGTCAGTAGTACCCAGGTCATGGGAGTCACAAACACTTGCAACAATTTACCGATTTCATCAATGGGCGATACTGCTTGAGTGTTACGCTTGTTGATAGCCCAGGTCATATTGATAGCGAAAATTCCCTGGCTTGTTTTGACCAAGACGGCAGAAACGTCGCGTTTTTCCAGGGGCAGCCGAGCGGGTTGATCCAGGCCAACTTTTTCTCGACGAAGACCTTCTTCTCGTCGGGGTGGAAAAGGTCCTCGGCTACGCGAGCATGATTCTCTAGCAGATAAAATCCTTCAATATTGATAAAGGCGGCTCGATCATTGGGTGTTCCTGTCGGCTCGAGTATGCCCACGATCTTGAAGGGTTCCCCGTGCCCAGCACCTTCTGGATCGCCATGGTTGGTATTGAGTACATCGCCAACTTTTTTGTTCATGACTTTCGCTGCTTGCGAGCCCAGGACTGCTTCGAAAAAACCATTTTCGGGAGAGTAGTCGACAAAGTTGCGTCCCTGAGCAAACTTATACTCCAGGTCGCCTGATCGACCGTGACGAAGCAAGTTGAAGAAGTCTGGAGTTGTGCCCACTACACGGAACGGCCCGAAGTAATCTCCCATGCAAATGGGTATGGCAAAGCCGCCCCCATCGGTGTACGCGCTGAAAAGTCCGGCGCGTTCTGGATCTTCGATGCGGCCGCCGATGCGTTCAATCTCATTCTTGCGACCTTCCTTGCCGGGGATTAGCTCCAGATACTCCTCGTATGGAATCGTCTCGATAGGCTTGCTCAGATAGAATACCGAGTTCAGTGCCAATTGTAGCGAGCCGCCTTTGCAGCCAACGATCAAGTTGTAACCAACATTGCTGTTACGGTCAAAGGACTCAGTGACCAGCCAACTGATGCTAAGTACCATAACCACCATGCCAACACCTAGGGCCATGCTGGTGATGGTAAGGATGGAGGCGAAGCCGCGTTGGGTGATATTGCGAATTGCAATTACGAAGAGATTCATTGCGAAACTCCCGCTGCAACCGGAGAGACCTTGGCGGCTCGATTGATGTTCTCGAGTCTGTCGATGCGTGGAAACTGTTCGGCGATTTGCATGGAGTGCGTAACCATCAGTAGAGCGATGTTCTCATCTTTACAGCAAAAGCGAATCAAATCGATGATCATCTGTTGATTGGCCGGATCGATGTTGGCCGTTGGTTCATCGGCTAGAAGAAGTTTGGGGCGATTGGCAAGGGCTCTTGCGACGGCAACGCGTTGCTGTTGACCCACGCTCAGTGCCGCAGGCATATGGTTCATGCGATGGCTCAGTCCGACTCGGTCGAGCAGATCCTTGGCTCGAGTAATGTCATGTTTTCCAATGCCAAAGGTCATGCCTAACCGAACATTTTCCAACGCTGTAAATCCCGGTAGCAGATTAAAGGTTTGAAAGACGTAGCCAAGCTTTGCTGCTCGAACTCGATCGCGTCCTTGCTCACTCAAGCGAGTTGTTTCAATGCCATCCACGTGAATGGTGCCCGAGTCAATGCTGACGATACCTGCGACTGCGTGAAGGAGCGTGGTTTTGCCTCCGCCACTTTCACCAATCAGCACCACCTGCTCGCCAGCGTTAATTTGAAATGTGGGTATGTCTAAAACTTGAAGGCGTCCACCTTCTGGTGAAGGATAGGACTTTTTGAGCTGTTCGATTCTGAGCATAGTTTAGGTTGATGTTTTGCTACTAGGTTTTCTATTGTGTTTGGGCTCGCGCTATCGCTTTCGGCGTACTGCTCGTTCCATGTCTCGCTTGGCATCAGCCTTCTTCATTTTCTCTCGTTTGTCGTGCAGTTTTAGCCCTCGACAAAGCGCGATCTCGCATTTGGCGATGCCGCGTTGATTGAAGTACATCTTCAAGGGCACCAAGGTCAGCCCTTTTTCTTTAGCCTTGCGAACAAATCGCAGCATCTCCCTTTTGTGGACGATCAGTTGTCGTTGACGCTTGGGTTCGTGATTCCAGACAGACGCCTGCGGGTACTCGGCAATGTTGCAGCCGACCAACCAAAGTTTGTCGTCTTTGATTCGGCCATAGGCTTCGTCGAGTTGGCACTTGCCGTTTCGTAGGCTCTTGACCTCGCTACCACGGAGAATCATGCCGCATTCGATCGACTCCAGGATTTCGTAGCTGTGTCGAACTTTGCGATTGTCGCTGATCAGCTTGGTGTTTGATTCGGACTTTTCCTTGGGAGTTGCCTTGGGAGTGGCCGCTGCAGTGGGTTTAGGCTTGTTCTTCTGACTCACGAGTTAACTCACGGGTGCTCTGTAGGCGGGTAGCGATCCTGGCAAAAACGGTTGGGGTGGTTCGATCGACCTAATCTGTGCCACGCTCCTTTGCTTAGATTCTAAGCTCTGGCCGCCAAGACGCGATATCAATCCAGAAATGCCAGCCCATCTGGCGCCAAGTTGATATACTACGTTAGCTTGAGGGCCGTTAGTTCGGTAAAATCCGTTGGTGGATTCATCAGGACGCTAAAATCAGGCGGCCCCTGAAAATAGCATGTAAAGTGACTAAGTCGGCCCGCAGCCCGCTAAAGATAGCCCGCTAGAGATGGCTTGAGAGGTTCCAATTGAGGTCCAAGTTTTTGACAACTGTGACGTTTGGCCTGGCAGCTCTCGTCGGATTGTTGATTTGCCAACAAAGTGCTGCTCTGGCTGATGATGATCAACAACCACGCAGCAAGCCCCAGTCTGAAAATGTCCTTATTGCTCAACCAACGCCTGCGCCTGGTGAGGTAGCAAAGTTGGTCGAGCAGTTGGGAGCTTCCGCCTACATCCAGCGTCGCGAGGCATACAACAAGCTCTTGCAATTGGGATCTGCCGCAACCGAGCAGATCGAGCGAGCAGCCGGTTCCGAGGATCGACAGATAGCGGAATCTGCTCGTCGGTTGAAAGTCTTGCTAAAGGTCTTGTCGCGTTGCCAGGATAAGCAAGTGGCGATGGAAGTTGCCGACCTATTCCTCTCTCCCAGTGAGGAGAACTTGGCTGAATTGACCGACCGAGGGTTATGGGAATTGGCCGATCTTTTTCTCACTGAACACGAAGCCTTAGTAACACGTTCGCAGGAGAGTTTCTACCAGGACTTGAGCACTTGGTATTTGATTCAGCAGGTCATCGATGATGCCCAGAGGCAGGGCGATGTGAAGCTAGCATGGCCAGTGATTTCCAAGCTGGCACCGGTTGAAGTTGTCAGTTGGACTGCCAACAAGCTCAAGCTTCCCAAACCCGAATTGCCCGACGATGATCATCATCGCGCTCAGCAATTCTTCTACTCCGGCGAAATTGAGAAGGCCCTATCGCTCAACATTTCCCCGGCGTTGAAGTATCGATTCTGTATTCAGGGCTTCCAATGGCAATTGTTGGCGGACCGACAATTGCAACAGGTATTAGTCGGTGGGGTAGAGAACTCGGGCACGAAGGCTGCACGAGCCATGATGCTCGAATACGCAGGCAAAGTTTCAGAAGCGGATACCCTGTGGAGTGAGGCTCTTGAGTTGTCGCTAGAGGAGTTTGTGGGTGACGGCTCTATCGCATCGAAGTACTCGACTGCAGTTTACGAGGCTGCATTGAATCAGTTGAAAGAGGCTGCTCCTATCACCGCGCGCAAAGAATTGGATAAACGACAAGCCCTGTCGCCAAAGCCCGCCGCATTCTACCAACTGGCCATTGCACTCATACTGAGCGGGCGGATTGAACCACTGAAACGTTACCTGATCGAAGAAGACGCGCAGGCAGCCTTCGGGTTCCTAGTTCGCGATGATTACGCTCAGGCTTTGAAGGCGATAGGCCTGGAGCCCGACTTGAGTAACTTCGAGGACGAGTGGTTACCCAGGCAGGTTCGGGAAGTAAAGCTAACTTTGAGATCGTTGGATCGTAACCAGGATGTTGAGCAGGATTTGCTGACACATGGCGTCAACCTGGGACATGTTGGCTCGATGCTGGCAGGAGTGGGACATCAAGAGCAGGCCAAGAAGGTTCTGATTGAAATGTTCCATTTGGCCCGTGATTTTCGTGGAACTTTTGATTTCTGGAATCGATGTGTCTTGCGTTGGGTCAGTTCTGATAAATGGCGAGATTTATGCATTGAGGTTGCGTCGCAAGAATATGAGCGGATTCGCAAAGAACACCGAATCATCATCTTGGAAAAACTCTTCCCAAGTTTGGGTAACAATGCTTCCATGTTTCTTCAAGAATCCCAGGCGGTTCGCGACAACGTGGATAAAAAGTGGGCAAAGGCATTTGAGCAGTTAGATGCCTTGGAGCGATGTGACAAGGAGTATTTCGGTTCAGGCGGAATGTCGGTGGTTCGAGCGTGGATACATCGGGTCGCTAACCAAAAGACCAAGGCAGCTAGTAGCAACAGCAATTTTGATGAAGAGATGTCCTTCAGCGAGACATCTCGAAGACTAGCTTTAGCGAAATTGGCTTACGAATGGGATGACGTTAGTACAGCCATTGAGATGCTGGGTATCAATGCCCCAATTCCTATTGCGGAATTTGATCATTATCTGTTGGCTGCCAGAATTTGCCTTAAGAATAAACAAGCCAGCACTGCCCTAGATTTCATTGAGGCCATCGATGCTGGTTCTCGAGAATTGCACTGGCGAAGTTTGGTCCGAATGGAGGCTCTGTTGGCTTGTGGCAAGATCGATCAAGCAGAGCAGGAGTTGCTCGCGCGGTGGATGCGAATGAACGGATTGAATTGGAGCAGTGATCGTTCTGCCGGCTATCGCGTTGTCGAAGACTTTATGAAGGAAGAACGCTGGGAAGATGCTTTGGAATACGCAGAACGAAACTTTGTGGTCGAACGTCAGGCAAATTACTACAGTTTTTGGCAGTCCCGGCAATATGCGATCATTTTGGAAGAGCTGGATCAGCAAGAGAAGAGTGCTAATGTTCAACGAGGCTTATTGGTTGAGTTACTGAGGCCCAATTCGCAGATCGTTCGCCTGATGGGCGTAACCAATGATCTGGATCTCTTTCGCAGTTCGGCAGCTCGCGAACGAACATCGCGAGCCGCGGCAGAGATCAGCAAGGGGAATTTCGAAGCTGCCCGTCGGGAGCTTGACATGGCCTTCCGATTGCATGCTCAGGATGTTGAAGCGATTGTGCTGTGCTATCCGTTATTGGTAAAGTCTGGTCAGCAAGCATTGGCAAATGAAGTTATGGCACAATTCGAATCCGCCTTGAAAAGGCAGATAGAAAAATGGCCCAACGATGCGATGAGCTTGAACAACTTGGCTTGGATGTATGCGAAGTCGGATGTGAAGCTTGATGAAGCTCTTAGATTGTCTCAGAAAGCAGTAGATCTGGTGCCAAAATCGGCTACGTATCGGGACACTCTCGCGGAAGTCTATTTTCACATGGGCAAAGTTGAGGAAGCGATTGAAACCATGCGAGGTTGCGTTCGCTTAGATCCTCGTGAGCAAGGCTATCGCAAGAACTTAGTTCGATTCAGCGCTGCTCGAAAGTAGCACTAGCCACTCTCTGGATAACGTAATACTCTAGCCAACGAATCATTTGGCGCTGGTCATCCATGGCGAAGTATCCCATGTGGCCGCCATGCCGAGTGTGATGAAAGTGAACTTTGGTCGGATCGTACTTAGCCTTGATGTGACTCGACCAAGTTACGATTGGATCATCGCGGTCCATGATGATCTCTGTGGGCGTTTGAATGCTGGGCAACCATTGAATGCTACTGGATTGATCATAGTATTCGGTCGCATCGCGAAAGCCGCTGAGTGGTGCTGTGTAGCGTTCATCGAACTGACGAATGGTCTTGATGGCAGGTTGCGTGGGGCGCTGATGCCATTGCTTGAACAGTCCGCGTTTTCGCTGAGCTTGTTGCTGAAGGGCTTTGACGTAATACATCGTATAGAGTCGGCGACTGAAGCGATCCATGTTGTTCGCGCAGTCGTGTAGATCAATAGGTGGAGCGATTGCCAAGGCCTGTTGAACGCCGGAATCAGTCAGATTGATCGAAAACTTGCCAGCCGCAATTTCCCCCAGCAGCTTTAGCACAATGTTGCCACTCAATGAGAATCCTACGATGAAGATTGGCGAATTGGGATGAACTTCTGCAGCCTTGACAAGGACTGCTTGCAGATCTCCACTGGCTCCCGCGTTGGCTGGACGCCAAGCCAGTTCAAAGCCTTGGCCGCTGCCGCGAAGATCGACTCGCCAAACCAAGCGATTGCGACGTCGAAGTTGGTAAGCAATTCTGCTAAGATACGGCGCGGAATGATCACCGCCCAAGCCATGTACCAAAATCACTAGAGGAGCATCGCTGGCAATTGTTGGCCCACGCTCCTCGTGCACCACCATCTGCTCGCCATCACCTAAATCGACATAGTGAAGTTGCGTCTCATTCACGGGCCGCTGCCCCTCGACCAAGCCCACGAGCATGGTCTGTAGATGCCCGTTTCGGAGTAATGGGTGGGGGCGGTATGGAAGCATATAACTCGATTATTTGCAATTGGGCTGACGAGAATCCTGGTCAATGTGCGGTTTATTGGCCATAATCCTTGCCGACTTCTGGCTGACGCATCAACCAGATTATAGAGTGACTTCAACAGTTCCGCAGTTTAACTGCAGTTCGAAAGGCGCGTAAGTTTTGATGAAACGATTTGACGTATGTGGGCTTGTAATGCGATAGTCGATATCTTCCTGGATTTGAGCGACGCTGACTTCCAGTCGTTAGAATTCCAACGCGGTTCGATGGTTCTGGTCGACAAGCCAACTCAAGACCAGTTGTTGGCTCAGTTCCACAACTCCACTCATGATCTGGTTTTAGTTAGTGGTGGTTCGGTTGCGAACTCGGTGATTGCCGCTACGCAGTTGGGTGGTCGTTCCGCGTTCATCGGTTGCGTTGGTGATGATCGATATGGACTGCACTATGCCGAAGAATTCGAGCAGTTAAACATCGACATGGGTAATCCCATTTTGGTTGGAGAATCGACCGGAACATGCCTTGCGATCGTGACACCGGATGGTGAACGCACCATGCGCACCTATTTGGGTGTGGCTAGTCACCTTGCAGCCAAGCACGTGGACTACAACCGAATCGGTGACAGCAAGTGGCTGTTCATCGAAGGTTATGTGTTTGCCAACCCCGATACGGGACAGCATGCGATTCGAGAAGCAATCAAGATTGCCAAGGGGGCGGGAACAAAGATTGCTTTGACTTGCTCGGACGGCTTTATCCCTGCAGTGTTTGGCGATGTCTTTCGCGAAGCACTCGTGCAATCGGATCTGTTGTTCTGCAACGCCACCGAATCGATGGCCGTTACGGGAGCGGATAGCTCTGAAAAAGCCTTCGAACTACTAAAGTCTATGGTGCCTGCCAGTGTTGTAACCGACGGCCCTAATGGTGCTTTCGTTCGATTTGACGGAAAGACCGGACATGTGCCAACAAATGCTTGCGAGCCCCGAGATTTAACCGGCGCAGGTGACATGTTTGCTGGAGCTTTCTTGTACGGCATCACTCACGACTATGATCCCTTGGTTGCAGCCAAGGGGGCTAATGCTCTCTCGCATCGAGTCATTATGCAGGTTGGCGCTCGACTGCATCAGGGTGCGAGAGAGATTTGGAACGAAGCCACTTCGTAATCGCAAAATGTTAGAGAGTGCTAGGGCTGAGCCTTCATGCTTCGACTGATTCGAGGACAGATTTTTTTGGTGGGGCTCGCACTGTCCGTGATTCTCGGCTTCTGGGGACACAGCCTTCTATCGCCATTGGCCGCGATGCCGTGGCTGAAGACCTGTATCGTTTTGACCGTAATGTCGATGATGGCCGCCCCAGTGCCTCTGGAACTGTTCGTGAAAACGGTTTCTAAGCCTTGGCCGGGTATCTTGGCCTCGATGGTTTGCCTGGGGGTTACCCCGATTTTTGGGCTGGATTGGACATTTTGTTTTGCAACCCGAACTTGCTGGCGGATTGATCGTGGCGTGCTGTGTCCCTTCTACCCTAGCATCTTCCGCAGTGATGACTCGTAAGGCTGGCGGTGATGATACCGTGGCAATCTTTGTCACGATCCTCACAAATTTGGGCTGCGTGGTTGCGACGCCATTCTGGTTGGTGCTGTTGATGGGGGAGGACGCCACATTAAGCGTTGTCGACTTGGTGAAAGAACTAGCATTGTTGGTGGTTCTGCCAATTGTGACTGTTCAGACTTTGCGATGGATCAGTCCCAACTTCAGTGACTGGGCAAAAAGGGCAAAAGGGGCGTTGTCGGTAGCCTGCCAAGTTGGAATTCTACTGATGGTCTGTCTGGGAGCGGTGCAGATGGGCGATAAATGGAACGATCCTAGTTCGACTAGCGGACTCGGTCTGCTTTCCGTAGTTGCCGTAGTTGCTTTGGGGCTAGCAATTCACCTGCTGAGCCTGGGTCTTGGCTTGTATTCAGCGCGAGTAACTGGCGTAAAGCGAGAGCAGGCGATTGGCGTTGCCTTTTCAGCTAGTCAAAAAACGCTAATGATTGGTATCAACCTGTGTATAGATTATGGAGTGAGCATCCTGCCGATGATCGCCTACCATGTGGCTCAGTTGTTGGTGGATGCTGCCATTGCCGAATACTGGAGTCGCCAAGGAAGCATCCAAGAACCCAGCGAAATTGCTGGCTCGCAAAAACGGTCGCATGCATCCAGCTAAGTTCAATTCAATCTTCCCCAGAGCGAAGCAGACTGATACGATGGGTCCTCTAGATGTCTTTGTTTGCTAGCATCTTTATTGTCCTATAAAGAAACTATGAATCGCTTGAATTGGATTGCCAACTGGTGTTGCTTTGTCCTTGTGTGCTCATTCAGCCAAGGCTCCTTCGCTCAGGATTGGGTGAAGAGCATGTTCACGCAGACCTCCCATGATTTCGGCGCGGTGCCGCGAGGTTCAGATGCCGCATTTGAATTCAAGTTCACCAACAAGTACGAAGAAGATATCCATGTCTCGGCTGTTCGTAGCAGTTGTGCCTGTACTACTCCGCGGATCAAGAAGGCTGATCTGAAAACGTACGAAGAAGGCTCGATAGTCTGTGAATTCAATACAAAGCAGTTTGTTGGTCCTAAGGCGGCGGTAGTTACCGTTGTGTTCTCCAAGCCGTTCCATGGGGAAATTCAATTGCAGGTCAAAGGCAATATTCGTTCGGATATCGATATCGAACCAGGCACCATTGAGTTTAGTGACGTTGACCGGGGAGCCACAAAAGAGACTCAGGTTAAGGTCAGCGCACGCAAGAGCAATTGGGAAATCAAGGATGTGCGATCCTCTAACCCCAATCTGGCTGTGTCCCAGTTTGAGAGGCAAAATCAACCTGGTCGCGTGGTTTATGCGATGAACGTGAAGCTTAAAGACAGCGCTGCCGTTGGAGAACTGAACGACAGTATTGTCTTGATCACGAACGATCCTCAGTACAACATGGTCACGATTCCAGTCCATGCTAACGTTACGCCACCGCTTGTATTGCCGGCTCGTATCGATCTAGGAACAGTTAAGTCTGGCGTTACCAGTAAATCGTTCTTCATCGCCAAGAGCAAGTCTCCGTTCGAGATCAAAGAAATCCAGTGCGAAGACAAGCGATTGACTTTCAAAGTGCCTGAAGGCAAAAAAGACAAACACGTAATCCCCTTCGAATTCGAGGCCGGTGAGACGACGGGGGCCTTCCGGCATGCAATCACCGTTGTAACCGATTTAGCCGATGAGAGCACCGCTGCTACTAATGTTGTGGGCAATGTAACCGAGAAAGATTCTAAGTAGCTAGCCCTCGCCAAGGCCTGAGCGCAGCACGTTGAGGGGGCCTGCAGATTCGCTTCAAGTATGTGAGGTCAACGAGTGAGTTGTGCCTTCAATGCGTTTAGAATCGATTGCAATTCGCTCACTTGCTTGGCGCACAACTCTGCTTCAGCGGTTTCTTTTACTCCAAGAAGGTTCTTCAGTAGCCTGATCTGCCCTGCCAATTCCCCCTCGCCAAGTCCTTCTTCACGTCCTTTGGTGAGTCCTTTCTTTTCCCCAGCGGTTATTGCTTTATCAATTGGCGAACCGGGTTCATAGCTGTTTGGGAAAGTACTCGCAAATCTTTTGTTCAATTTGATCAGGTTCAATGTTCTTACTGGCAGACATGATGTACCTTTCTATCGCCTCGAGCCATTCGTTCAACTGTTGCTCGCTGAGCCGCCCGAGCATGATAGCTGATTGCGAAGCCAGCTAGGATCGAACCCAACCGACGAACCAACCTATCGTCTCGACTATATTTTAGCAGTAGCAGAACGCTTTGCAAAACTGAGTCGATCGCAGGGTTCCCGGCTTCGGTCAATAGAAAATCATGCGTGCTGCGTAGGTCGAGAAGCGGGAACTGAAAACCAACATGATAGTGCTGAAGGGCCGCTGGACAAGGAATAAGCTCGGCAATCGAACGTGGAGCCGATCAGGGATTAGATCCATGATAGACAACCAAGGGAATGATCGGCAGCAGCGGTAGACTGTCGCGCAGTCGCTTCTCCCAAATTCGAACGATGTATCCAAGCAGTTGAAGGGCCGTAAGCGGTTCCTCGAAGCTTTTATGCTCAAAAAGTATGCAGACCAAAGCTTCGCTTGAAGTCGTGCCGTCACGTAACTTAACCAGGAAAGCCACATCCGAAAAACGCTTGCGAAGGCTGGAATCGACAAAGCTGTCGGGAGCAGGCTGAAGAGTTTCCAAATCGAGAATCGCTAAAGCCTGGTCGCTCAACTGGGAAGCAATCAGATTGCGAGCGCAGTCGACTCGCGAAATGGCGAAGCGGAAGAATCTGTCGTGAGCATCAGGTCGTTGTTCCATCTTCGCAAGATCCCCCTCAGCACGGCGGCGCGCACGGAGTCCCTAAGCTGAAGCAACTTTTTTCAGCTCTCTCATCAATGGGACGCAGTGGCAAAGCCGACGTACTGGTAGACGGGCGAAAATCGAAAACCTAGCACTCAAAGCAGAATTTTTTAGGATAAACTTTGAAGTCTTAGCGAGGGGGCACAGGGTAGAGGGGGCACAGGGTAGCGTGGGAGGGTTCGTTCACCGCCATGGCCGCTGCGTTGGATAATTTGCAGTCATCGGACCCTCCCGCGCGAGTAGGTATCTACAGCCATTTAGTCAATTCGCGGGAGGGTGGCCAAGCGAGGTACGAGCGTGGCCGGGAGGGTTTGTAAGCCAACTTCTGGATGATGGCGCGTTGACAAGCAAGAGCAGACGGAAGCACAAGTGCTGGAGCAACACTCAGGCGGTAGTTCTAGCCCGCATCGCCCTCCCCGCAAATGCTCGTTGAACTCACATTGCGACCCTCCCGCGAATCGATAGTCGCTCCTGTTTCCAACAGGATTCATTACGTCTTCAGGAACGTTCTCGCGCTGATCGCCGAATCAGTTGATCAGTTCGGACCCTCTCCAGTCATCGGACCCTGCCCGCGCGAATAGGTATCAACAGCCAATTGATCAATTCGTGGGAGGGTGGCCAAGCGAGGAACGAGCGTGGCCGGGAGGGTTGGCAAGCAAGTATCCGGATGATGGCACGTTGACAAGCAAGAGCGGATTGAAGCACAAGTGCTGGAGCAACACTCGCGCGGTAGTTCTAGCCCGATCGCCCTCCCCGCAAATGCTCGTTGAACTCACATTGCGACCCTCCCGCGAATCGATAGTCGCTCCTGTTTCCAACAGGATTCATTACGTCTTCAGGAACGTTCTCGCGCTGATCGCCGAATCAGTTGATCAGTTCGGACCCTCTCCAGTCATCGGACCCTCCCGCGCGAGTAGGTATCAACAGCCAATTGATCAATTCGTGGGAGGGTGGCCAAGCGAGGAACGAGCGTGGCCGGGGAGGGTTGGCAAGCAAGTATCTGGATGATGGCGCGTTGACAAGCAAGAGCGGACGGAAGCACAAGTGCTGGAGCAACATTCGCGCGGTAGTTCTAGCCCCTATCGCCCTCCCCGCAAATGCTCGTTGAACTCACATTGCGACCCTACCCGCGAATGAACGTAAGAGGTCGTTAGCCAGCCTCAGCGCGCGGGTGGCCTGATAAAAAGTCGGTCATAAAACCCACTCAACGGGTTATGTCAGTATCGTTTCCTGTTGCGCGAAGTATGTCGTGAAACGTTGTTTCACCTTGCAAAAACAAGGATGCTCTCGCGTGTGTGCAACGTATGCGCGCAACGAGGATTTCAGCGGCAATTCAAAGTTTTTATCAGGCCAGGCACAGGGTAGCGGACCGCTCCGTCGTTTTGATTCACAGTAAATCGACCATCACCTGTTGACTCATCCGGCCCTTAACTAGCGAATTTGCCCTCAAACTGGGGTGTGTGAGGTCGCGATAGTTTCCGCTTGGGTTATAACTAGGTCGACTTGTTCGCAAGCATAATAGTGATAGAACTTCCAGCGAAGTACTGCTGGCTTTGCGTGGCTGTAAGGTCCGCCCCCAGCAACCATTTATGTTAACTCATCCGAGTCCATTCCATGTCGATTCAACTTCCTGTCGTCGGTGATAAGCCTTCGTCCAATACCTGCGGCTCGCAGCCAGCCGCGACCGAAGCGGCTCAACGAAGATTGCCGCCTTGGTTACGCCGCGAGTTACCTAAGGGAAACTTCAACAATTTCACTGCTGGCTTGCTGGACGAGCTGAAACTGGAGACGGTTTGCGACAACGCCAAGTGCCCCAACCGCATGGAGTGCTACTCGCAAAAGACCGCCACCTTCATGATCCTGGGCAATGTTTGCACTCGGCCTTGCGGATTTTGTGCCGTCTCTCGCGGCAAGCCTGAACAGTTGGAGCAGGATGAGCCCGCTCGAGTTGCCGAGGCTGCTGCTCGGTTGGGACTAAAGCACGTCGTGATCACTTCAGTTACACGCGACGATCTACCCGACGGCGGTGCCGAGCACTTTTACGAAACAGTGTTGGCTGTCAGAAAGCGCACTGGAGCAACGATCGAAGTGCTAACGCCAGACTTCGTGCGTCATCGGCATGGTTTGGATCGCGTCGTTGAAGCTGCTCCAGAAGTTTTCAATCACAACATGGAAACTGTACCTAGGCTGTATCGTCGAGTGCGAGGACCGAAGAGCGACTACAACTGGACGTTAGGCTTGTTGCAACGCGTCAAGGAACTGAATCCGTCGATTAAGACCAAGAGCGGACTGATGTTGGGACTTGGTGAAACTCGCGACGAACTTCTCGATTGCTTGGCGGATTTGCGCCGCATCGATTGCGATTTTTTAACTCTTGGTCAGTATCTGCAGCCCGGGCCGAAGTATTTGCCGGTCGTTCGATACATCCCGCCTGAGGAATTCGAAGAGCTTGGCCAAGTGGCTCGCTCGATGGGCTTCACCAAAGTTGCCAGCGGACCATTTGTGCGCTCCAGTTATCACGCGAAAGAGATGGCCGACGCCGAGTAGCACAGACGTAGCTACCGTAGCCAGATCGCCAGACGGTAGTCGACGACTCGCGAACTTACCTACACCTGTATCTTTCGTAGCTACCTTCGCCAGAAGGTGGTAGGACACCCTCCCGTTAATTAATCAAACTGCTGTAGAAGCGTAACCGAACGGGAGGGTCCGAAAACACAACTACGGTTCATGAAAATGCTTCACAGGGTTGGCCAACGTGGCTACGGCAAGTCCACGTTCTGGCGAACGTAGCTACAATACGTCGATTCAAACACGATCACTTAGTATTGGAATCGCAATCATGATCATTCGAACTTGGCTCAGAACGACAACACTACTGCTAACCTTGGTTGCATCCAGCATGACTATGGCTCAGGAGAAAAAGGTGAGCGATTCAAACCAGCAAGTGGAGACCGATCCGGTAAAACTGTTCGAGCCGCGTCAGTTTGCGGGCGCAGATGGCAAAGTGCTAAACTATCGCCTACTGAAGCCCAAGGATTTCATTCCGACTGGTAACTATCCATTGGTAATCTTCTTGCACGGAGCGGGGGAACGCGGCGACGACAACAAGGCTCAGCTAGTACACGGCATGAAGGAGTTCTGTAAGCCTGAGTGGCGCGAGAAGTTCAAATGCTACGTGCTCGCGCCCCAATGCCCGAAAGATCAGAAGTGGGCCGACATCGATTGGTCTAAGCCCGGAGTTCAGTATCCCGAGAAGATCAGCAGCAATTTGGAACTGACGCTGCAAGTCGTCGATCAAATGCTCGAAGGTGCAGCCGTCGACAAGACTAGAATTTACATTACGGGTCTGTCGATGGGCGGATACGGTACATGGGATGCGCTAGTGCGTCGTCCGAACTTTTTTGCGGCGGCCATGCCCATTTGCGGCGGCGGAGATCCAGCGACTGCAGCTAAGATCAAACACATTCCGATTGCATGCTTCCATGGATTGAAAGATACCGCAGTTACACCTGACAAGTCTCGCAAAATGATCGAAGCTCTCCGCGCCGCTGGAGGAACGCCAGTCTACGTCGAGTACGAAGGAGTGGGCCACGACAGTTGGACTCAGACCTACAAGGAAGCCGACAACATTCAGTGGTTGTTCGATCAGCGCCGCGAAGCCACCGCGCCGTAGTTCGAAACATGCTTGAAATGTGTGATTCGGGATTTATCTCCCTATTTGTCCCACACATCTTTAAATGGCCCCCCATGAGCTTGTCTCATGGGTGAATGAGTTTGGTAGCTAGATCGCGAGCCCTTCCGGTATCCCCACCTTCTCTCCCGCTGGCTGCCGTTGGCGTCAAGCGGGAGAGAAGGTGGGGCGGTTAGCCACGTCGGCGGGTTCTAGCCACCAAACTTTGGCTCACGCCAGGCAAGCTGGCATGGGGCCATTGCATAGTCAAAAAGATGTGTAGGATAAAGAGTGGCTCTGCCTGGGAACGCTCTGTCTTTTAGGCTCCGCCTCACGAATTCTTCCAAGACCGAATGGTCTCTGCGGTGTCCCGACCGATCCAACGGTGGAGACAACTCACGTACCATAAACCAAGAGTAGTCGCTACTTTTTCTTGAAGATTTCCCAGCCTTGCCAGGGAGCGTACTTTTGGGCCGCAGAGCTAAGCTCGGGGTATTTTTCATCGATGATTCCAGCAGCCACTCGGCCAGTTTTTACTTTGTCATCAACCCAAGACTTTGTATCCGGTGACTCGCAGTCCCAGTAAGGTTGCATGGCTTGGCGATCTAGGTTCTCTAGCGTGCAGATAATGCGAAATCCAACTCGAATCTCTGGAGGGCCAGCCAACCAACTGCAACTAACTGGACAATCTGGATCCTCATTCCAGTAGTCCCACGTGGCAGTTTCTTGGTGCTCTGGCTTCAGAATTTCCTGTGGTGAATTTACGCTGCCGCCTTTGCTAATCCATCGTGGTGCCGCAAATTTGCCTGGATCCCATTTACTGTCTGATTGTCTGTCTTTGACGGTCTCCGTGATGACCCACTCACTCACATTGCCAAAGATGTCATAGATACCTAAACGATTGGGCTTTCTGGAGCCAACCTTGATCGGCTCTTCAAGGTTCCTCCCAAACACCGCATACTCACTTGCAGTTGGATCGCCGGACATCGAGCCCTGACATGCTTGCTCCCACTCGGCTTCTGTTGGCAGACGAAACGGTCGATTGGTAATCAAGCTCAGCCACTTGGTATACTGCTTGGCGGCGTACTGAGTTAAAGAATGTGCGGGGCAATCGCTACTGGTGACGTTACCAAAGTAAAATGACTCCTCATAAATGTCAGTAGGTGCGGTAACAGCATCGATAGCGTGTGCATCGGCGGTTCGAAGTCGAGGTGTCGTATGGATGATATAGCCAAGCTTAGCGAATTCACGATACTCCTCCCACGTAACTTCATACTTGCCGATCCAGAATGGTTTTGATGCAGCGTCCTTGGGTGGAACCGGCATCATCTCGAATTCAATCTCAGTTCCCGGAATCCTCTGTTTGAAGGGAACGAGATATTGGTTGTCGAACTCGACAAAATAACCATCGGTAGGTCGTTCTCGCACGATTCGTCTATCGTGGGGGTCTTGGGAATGAAGCGGGGAACCATTCGGTGTCAGTAAACAAGCTACAAAAATCCAGTTACAAAACAAAATCTCGGCAGGTCTGTTGAAGTCGGGCATAATTGAGTTCCTAAGCAAAACGCTATCGAAGTCGACTCCAAACAATATAGTCGAATCCAGGTGCTGTTACGCCGCTTTGACGAAGCATGTTGACGATTTGTGCTCGGTGATGAGTTCCATGGCAACATAGCTGTACCAGTGAATCGATCACGCGAACAGTGACCTTAATTCTGCCCGGATTGGCTAGCACAACTCGGTTTGCCGAAGCTTCATCCAGGTTTGCAATGAAGTTGTTGCGACGCTCGGCAATTTCTTGCCAACTATCCTTCAGCTCTGCGAGACTTTCGTCGCTGGAGTACTTTGGAAAGACCTCGCTAGCTTCGTTCCAATTGCCCAGCCACCATTTTTCTGCATCTCGCAGGTGAGCCAGCGTCTTGTGAATCGAACCGACGCCCATCGAGAAATCGTGTTGTATTTGCTCGGTGGATAACTGGTCCGAAAGTTCAACCAGTGTTGCGATGGCCCAATCGTGATAGGCGAAATAGTCCTTAATGAGCGGCAAGCTGAACTCGGTCGGAGTGCCTGGGCCAAGATCAACTTCCATACCGTATTGCCTCATCGGCTCGACGTAGTCTGGAATCAGTGCAGTAGTTGGATGTGCGATTCGAAAAAACAAAAAGTCCAAGCCTCCAGCGACCTTTCGACCAAATTGTTTGAGCAAGAATAACGCTTGAGCGCGATGATGGACACCATGGTTGGCGACGTGCATCAACATGTCGGCCAAGACGCTCGAGTGCTCGTTCTGCTTGGAGTCCTGATAGGAGATCGACTCCGACCAGCCATCGGCCTTGCCGGCTTGAATGATTGGCTGGCGTGCCGTTGAGGCTTGTCCTAGAGCTGCGGCGATATCGGCGAGACTCATACCTTGAGGATCAACTGGAAAAGTCTTCCAGGGCTTTCGTTGCCAACGATCCAGCCAGGCGTTTTCGGCGGCGAGTATGTGGAACAAGGTAGCGCGCAGGCTGCCGAAACCCATCTCGAATTTGGCATCCAACTGCTCGTCTGAAAGTCCTTCGGCCAGTCGAAAGATTCTTCCATTGGCCCAGTCGTTGTACTCATAGAGTGCTTCAATCATCGCTGTGTCCTGGTCGAGTTATCGTCAGTCATTGATAGTTTGCAAGAATGGTGCAATCGTAGCAGATTGCCGACGAGTGCACCATTCGCAGTCAGCGTCCGTTTCCAGACTAGGCGATGATCGATTCGACTTTTGACAACAACGTAAATCGATCAGCGCTTATCGACCAGTTGTCGTTCCTACAGCAGGCATCTGCAAAAGCATGTCGGGCGTTTGTCCGCTACCGCCGATGAAGTAGGTTGGAAATCGACCATCCCATTTTTCTAGCTTATCGCGTTCTAGTTCCAGTTGCTTCAGTCTGCAATACATCTCGGTATCGGATTTTGCCTGCTCAATTTCGTAGTTCTTAGCATCGGCAACCAAACGGATGCCTTCAGCCTTGGCTTTAGCCTCCGTGAGGATGGCATCGGCTCGCGCGTCGGCCTCTAACTTGATCGATTTGTTTTTCTCTACTTGAGCTGAAGCACCGGCTGTGGCTATCGATTTATTCTGCTCTGCATTGAACACTTCCACCAGAGTCTTGATGATTGAGGGGTCCTTGTACACGAAGCCACCGCTGATGCCTAGGTTGGTAATAGTGATTCCTCGTTCCTGAAAGAACTCCTTAACCGAGTTGGTTACTTTTTGAATGTGCGGTGTGGCCTTCTTGCGCAGTTCCTCCATCGGCAAGTCGGTAACTTCGAGCCCAAATTCGCTTTGAAGCTTGGCGCGAATCTCGTGGTCCATGACTTTGGTTAAGGCTCCGTTGGGATAATGATGCAAGAAGATCACTGCATCATCGCGAGAAGCGATTCTTGCAGTGCAAGTCCAGCCGGTCGAGAATTCAACTTGATCGCTGGTCATCACCCAAATCGCTTCATTCTTGGAACTGGTACCGCTGTTTGGATCAGCCGTCCACTCGCGAGTCACAGGAGTCTTGTCGACTCGAACTAAAATCGCAGCATCCTGCCAAACTCCATTGGGAAAGAACGTTTCGTATCCTCGCGGTACCCACTGCTGAGGAATCTTGACTTGCTGAGTGTGGACAAGATTTCGACGCAAGTACTCTTCGGTGTGGGTCGAAGACTGAGCGTTCAAGTCTTCCGTGAACGGCAAGAGAAAGGCCTCTTCGTTCGGCTGGATGACTTCAAGCTTCACAGGTTCAAAGGGTCGCCAGCATCCTGTCATCGAAACACAAACCAGCAGCATCAGCAATGCTGCTGGCTTGTGGGATCGCTTGAGTGCAGCATGAATGGCGGCACCAATCAAAGCAAACATCAGGCCCAGACTTGATAGGGCTTTGACACTTTGCCAATTGGCGCGTTGGTGGTGCTGCTCCATCAGTTGAGGCTGAATATGTGCAGGGCTTTCGTCCAATTGGCGTAGGTGAAGTTTGGCGTCGCTTGGACGATCTACCTGAGTTGATGGGTGAATTGAAACGAAGTACCAAACGCAGCCAATTAGAAGGCTGCACAACACAAATAAAGATCTCATCGGAGTTTCTCCAATGCAGATCGCTCATCGAGCAAAATGCTTGAAACTATCGGCGCACACCTTTGTTACGGTAAGCTACGAATGTAGCGTTGACCAAGAGCCAGAGTGCCGCAGCTGAATTGTAAATTGCGAGTTCGATTGAGCGATTCAATAGACTTGCACGCCAGTCAACACCTTAAGAATGTGACTTTCCATATTTACAAGAACGCCTTGCAAATGGCCGCCGAGGTTAGCTGACGGGCTAGGGATTGGAATGTTCCCCGTTACCATTGGTAACTAAGCCCCAGGTTTTTCCGTGAATCGGATTAACCGTTGGTTCCCCCGTTCAAATCCGCATTGATTTGACTAGGCGACGTGCCAATACGTTACAGTCTAGACGGAAACCGTTGTTTCGCGATATCCCATGTTCGGGTTGTTTGCCTATAACCCGAGGCATGAAGCGAGTTTAAGTTCTTCATAACTCTAGCATTTACGAGTGGTTGTGTACTAAGCGGTCGGCCACAGCCAAGCAAAAATCAGCCCAGTAGCAATCGCGAAAACGATGCCATCAACGATCTCCATGACCATCTTACGACGGAACCAAAAGACGAAAGGAAAGTGGGCTGAGACATAAGCCAACAAACCCGCCGAGGTAACGAATTGAAACACTTTCATGAATTCAGCGCCCGGCTGTAGTGCAAGCGAGGCTAGGTACCCGATCACAAAGGCAATCACCATGAATGCAGTTAGCGTTTGCAGAATCGCTTTACCCATGTTGGTCGGCTTGTGCCAGATGATCAGCGTTCCAGTTCCCTGTTCGCTCTTCTTCTTGAAGCTCTCCGACTTTGCCGTTTCTCCATCGCGAGCAAAAGGAAAAATATATTGGCCTGGCGGAACAGACTTGGTGATTGAATCGTGCAGTTTGTCCTCGTCCGGCAACTTCTGCCAATCGGGTTTGTGATGAGGAAGTGCAACCCAAGCGATCGTGCTTAGAATATGGGTGGCGAGTCCCGAGGCAACAATGGGTAACCAAAGATCATAGACGGTCATTGTGTTAATCTCCCCAAGAAAATTGCTGGAGGTCAATAGCGGTAAGAATGCTGAGCTAGAATAGCAGAAACAGCTTCAAAGCGAGCGGGTTAGTCTCGAAAAGCTTACCAAGATTGAGGCTCAAATCGCAATTTGTTGAGGCAAACAAACTTCAGTTGCCACAAAGTTCATAGCCATTATGCATAGCCATTATGCATAGCCGTAACGCTTAGCGTAGTCCGCACAGTAGCTCATCACCTCGCGCTCCCAGTCCTGGTCGGCGCGGTGACGATTGGGACGATACTCTTTATGTCCGACCAGCTTTTCGTCTAGTGCGGATGATATGTTAGAGAAGTCGCCCAACTCTAGCTGACGGTAGATCTGCTCAATCGTCTTCTTGGGGTCCGCCACCAGATCTTCGTAGCGAATGTCCATAATCTGGTTATCCGGTACCAGATCACGACCAGCGTTATAGCCCGTATACATGTTGTCCATGCAATCGCGAACATACTGTATCAATTGATCTTCGTTGTAGCTTTCGTGTAGCGATTGTACATCGTCGAGCGCTCGCCAAAGTCGCATCGTGGAGGGAAACAGTTTGCGAGGATCGCGGGTAAGATGAATGAACCGAGCATGGGGAAACATCTCTAGAAGCTGTTTTACACGACCCGTGTGCGTGGGGCTTTTCAGCACAAGTCGCTTGCCTGGATTGGCGACACTTAGAGCCTTGAGAAACCATAGAAAGCCCTCTTTCCACTCTCGCAGCTTCTCTTCGGAGAGTTCTGACATATCCAAGTATTCAAGGTGCTTGTCCTGACAGTGCGGAAAGGCGATTCGTAGGTAGGGCGATGGTACCCCCAAGTTCATGAGTGCAAATTCATCTTCTTGAGGCAGCAGCCAGCCCGCTGCCATCTCGTCCATCGGACGCTTCTTAGGTATAAGAAAACCGCCAAAGCGTGTGATGATGGCACCGCTTACCAAAAAGTGGGAGGGGGCAAAGCACTGGTAGGTATTAGGGGATGCAAATGCTGGATTGGTTACCAGTAGCTCATGCAACAATGTCGTACCACTTCGCCAGTGACCAAGAATGAAAACAGGTGGTTGACTGATTTCAGCTGAGGCGATTTTCCTACCAAAAATAAGTTGCTGAATCCCCCACAGGACCTCGTTGCAGGGAGTGATCAACGACACTCCGACCGAGATATGGAACTTTGGCAAAGAGATTTGGAAGCGGTTGCGAATCAGCATGCGCCACCAGATGGCCGGTCTCATTCCGTGCCAAAATCTGGGGGCCCAGGTGGGATAGCTGTTCGTCGGTGCTCGCTCTTCAGGTGAATTCATACTCTTAGCGTTCGGGCTAAGTTTTAGTGGTTTCATCATGGATGGCAACAAAGCTCGTCCTGGAAGGACCGAAGGCTACCATCTGCTTAGGTTAGAGAGATTCTGGATTCATGCCACACCAACTACAGATTATTCCGGCCTAATTCCTTGCCGCGAGTAGTAAGTGAGCAGCGCGTTGCGGACGACCAGCCATAACCGCGTTAGCGTCCGGCTTCTTGGGAATTGCAGTTATTTCGGTAAGTGACATTACGCGTCGACGGATCGGAAAACACTGCAATTGCGGCTTTTTAATGCATGCAAAACGGGACGTAATGCGTGGCGGCTAACTGGGGGAGTGCTTTTGCACCCTAAGCGGGACGCTCTCTAACGCATTGCGGCTAGTCTGGGGACTGCTCTTTGCTAGCTTTTGAAAAAAAGACCAAGGATTGTAAATCTTACAATGAAAATCGTACAAATACGGTCTCTGCGCGGCTTCCCAGATTGCCCAGGCCGCGTAAGTGGAGCTCAAAAGGCTCGAAAAAAGGTTTCTGGGCCATTCCAAAGAGTTTTGGCACGCCTGATGCAACTCACTGATGGCACTGTGACAGACCACCGAGGCCCAAATCGCGGAGCTAGGTTGTCACCGATCCTCCTGGATCACAAAGAGCTGTTTGCAAGTCCTGGACGCCTCCACGTCCTACTACGCGAACACCGAAACCGAGGTTAACAGGGCGTTTTGCGACGGCCAATCGCAAAACGCCTCAGCCTCTCCAATCCGAGTCAAAAATTGGACGAACACGGATGCCCGTGACCTTACAGGCGAAGCTGCCGAAGTATGGCAGCAAACAATAGGCTACACTAGCCAACCGAAGGCCAAATTTCACGGTGAAAGGGTCCGCTTGAGAGAGCTGAAAACAGCTCCTTCACAGCGGGCCCTTTTTCGTTTCCTGAAGGCTAGCGGGTTCGGTTGAGCGGTAGTTCGCAGGATGGCTGTTTAGATCTGGTGCACAAACAGCAGGTTGTGCGTCTTCTCAAAAATGCCCGATCCGCTAACGAAAACGACGCGATCACCTTTGGTTAGCACACCGCTTTCTTGTCCCCAAGCCGTGACCCGTTCGATTAGTGCTTGAATATTCTCGACCGATTCAACCCACAATGGCATGATGCCCCAAAACAAACACATGCGTCTGAGCGTCGCTTCATTGTCACTGATGCCGAGCGTGGGGACATAGCTTCGCTGCTTGGCTTGCAGCCAAGCAGTACCGCCTGAGCGGCTGGCGACAACGACCAATTTGGCGCCGATCTCTTCCGCAATGTTCGAAGCTCGAAAGGTTACAGCACTGGTGATTGGGTCGACTTGATCTGGATCGATTCCGCTGATGCTGGTCGAGTTTGAGTGACCATCGAGCATCTTCTCCGTGTACATCATGATTCTATTCATGGTTTCCACCGCTTCGGCGGGATAATTTCCAATTGCAGTTTCGCCGCTCAGCATACATGCATCGGCACCATCTAAAATCGCATTAGCCACGTCGCTCGCTTCGGCACGCGTTGGTCGTCGATTCTCATGCATGCTTTCCAGCATTTGAGTCGCCACGATGACAGGCTTGAGCTTGCTTCGGCAGACGTTGATGATGCGTTTCTGAGCAACAGGAGTTTCGGCCACATCGATCTCAACGCCCAAGTCTCCACGAGCTACCATGATTCCGTCTGCAGCATCAACGATAGAGTCTAGGTTCTGCAGAGCCTCACGCTTTTCGATCTTTGCAATCACGAGTGCTCTTGAGTTCAATGATCCGATCATATTCTTCAGCGAGAGAACATCCTGGGCTGTGCGCACGAAACTCAGGCTAACAAAGTCGATGTCGTTGCGAGCGGCCCAAATGGCATTTTCGATATCGGTTGGCAACATCGAACTAACACTCAATGTCACACCTGGCAGGTTGATGCCTTGTCGGCTTCGAATTGTGCCCGCTGTTAGTACTTTGCACTTAAAGCAGTCTCGCTGTTTTTCGATGACTTGTAACGCGATAATGCCGTCGGCAAGTAGAATGGAATCGCCTTCTCGTACTTCGTCGACCAGTCTTTCGTAGTTGCTACACATCTCGTTAGCAGCATTGACCGTTTCGCCGCGAACAAAGGTAAGCTCAGCTCCAGGAGAAACTTCGAGTGGATCTTGGAAGAGCTTGCCGAGGCGAATTTTGGGACCAGATAGATCCAACAATACGGCCGCTCGAAATCCGGTCATGCGTCGAGCTTCAATAATGTTGTTTAGCTTTTGAGCGTAATCGGCTTGTGTTCCATGAGCGGCATTGATACGAAAGACGTCAACACCTAACTCAATCAGTTTGGCCAGTGATTCCGCGGAGTCACAAGCCGGTCCAATCGTGGCTACAATCTTGGTTCTTGCCTGGGTGATGCACTGTCGAGTTGTATTCATTGTTTTTTTTCTGCTACATGTTCATGGAGTTAAGCGGGAGAGCCCGATCCAATGCCAAAGCCTCGTAGAAGGGAAGTTTACCGTCAGACGTGATTGCTGGCGAGAACCAGTTGGCGACTGAGGCATTCGATAGCGAAACGATCTGGCGGCTGGATTTAAATCCTTGCAAGAATTCTCCAGCTTTCGAGAAGGTTTTTGGGAAGCGGGAAATCCGTGTAGTAACCACGGAACTGCTGAAAACCGCGTGGTGCTGGATAAGCCATAAGACACAACGACACAGAGGTCGATGATCGGGGATTCTAGTAATTTTCCAGAAGTGTTTGGACGATCTGTCAGCGATTAATCAGCTTTGTACATTTGCTTGTCGAACTGCTGAGCGATCTTTCACAGACTTCAATAGACCGTAGTTCCTTCCTGTCAGTGCCTCTACTGTCTCCGTGGTTAAGACGGTGGTTAAGGAGTAATCTGGGACACAGATTCGATGGAACAGGTTAGAATATGCTCGATCGCGAACCTACGAAGCGACTCACAATCCTGGTGAATTAGGGATCAACAAAGATGTCGATAGCTGGACTTGCTGTGCGGATTTTTTTTCAGACCTGCCATTGCCGAGGGATGGCCAGGCTAATGGCGATGCTGATTGGAACTATGCTTGTTAGCTCCAGCACGGCTCAAGAATCGGCAAAAGCTGAAAAACGACCGCCGGTCGTGGTGACGCAGCGAGCTCTAGATATTCATCAGCGAAGCTTTGTGTTTGATGGCCACAACGATTTGCCCTGGGAGGTTCGTACGCAAGGTTCCCGTTCATTTGAGAAGTTGGATATTTCGAAACCACAACCCGATTTGCATACGGACATCGAGCGGTTACACAAAGGTGGTGTTGGGGCTCAATATTGGTCGGTGTATGTACCCGCGAAAACGGCCAAAGACGGAACAGCTCACTTAATGACGCTCGAGCAAATTGACATCGTGCATGCCATGATTGCCAAATATCCAGAGACATTTGAGTTAGCAAGAAACTATGATGATATCGTGCGCATTCGGAAACAGGGCAAGATTGCTTCGCTAATTGGTGTTGAAGGCGGGCATTCGATCGAGGATTCGCTCGAAAAGCTTCGTCGATTGCATCAGCTTGGTGCTCGTTACATGACACTCACTCACAGCGATTCGCTCTCTTGGGCCGATTCGTGCAGTGACAAGAGTCGAGCTTCAGGGCTGAACGAATTTGGTAAAGAGGTCGTTCGAGAGATGAACCGACTTGGCATGTTGGTAGACATCTCGCACGTGGCTCCTCAAACGATGCAAGTGGTGCTGGACCTTACCAAGGCCCCCGTGATCTTCTCGCATTCTTCGGCTCGAGCTGTGGCAGATCACGTTCGTAATGTGCCCGATGAAATCCTGAGGCAGTTACCGGCTAATGGCGGTGTAGTCATGATCAACTTCTTTTCAGGCTTTGTTGTTCCCGAATCCGCCAAACGGGCTAGCGGAATCTTTGATCTTCGCCGCCAGTGGGAAGCGAAGTATGGCGATGACAAGGCGGCCATCGATCGCGAGCAGGCCAAGTATCGAGCGGAAAATCCGCTAATTCCTGGCAGCGTCCACGATGTCGTCGATCACATCGAACACGTGATCAAAACTGCCGGAATAGATCACGTAGGATTGGGCAGCGACTTTGATGGAATAGCCATGACACCCGATCAATTGAACGATGTATCGACTTACCCAGTGATCACTCAGGCTTTACTAGATCGCGGATATAGCGAAGCTGACATTCATAAGATCATGAGCGGCAACATCATGCGAGTGATCAAGAAGGCAGAGGAAGTGGCTAGTAAGTAGCCCTCAACGCTTTGCTTCAACACCTTCAAGTCCACTGCGCGAGGCTGTTCACGCAGAACTCGGATAAGCCGACGGCACGCAGCGATTCCGCAGGAAGTTGGAGGGGAAATCCTCTGGGCAGGCCAGCACGCGCCGATTCCGGTTGAATTGGGAGTTCTCGCAACTCCGCTGGAGAAGTCGGCTAAACAAGGCTGGCGAATTAGACTAATCTAGCCTTTTGCCCAGGTTTGGCAGGGAATTGGGTCCTCTGGTAGAATACAGAGCCCTAGCTGATGACTCTATTCCGATCTCAAGCCCTCTTTCAGCTCCTTGGAGAGGACATTCCCGCCTATGATTTTTCGAGTTAACTTGGCCACGCAGCTTCTAGCAATTGCATTGGCGATATCGTGTTCGCATTTGAATAGCAATTTTGCTGCTGATGACTTGAACCAACAGGTTCGATCCTTGCTTTCCAACCGCTGCTTTGCCTGTCACGGCCCCGACTCGGCAAAACGTGAAGGTGGATTCCGGCTTGACGATAAGAACTCGTACCTTTCGCCGGCTGATTCCGGAGAAGCGCCCGTAGTGACTGGCCGGCCCGACAAGAGTCAATTGTGGCAGCGTGTCACCACTGACGATGCCGATCTGCGCATGCCTCCGCCCAGTTTTGGTTCGGCTCTAACAGCAAAAGAGAAAGAGCTTGTACAGAAGTGGATCGAAACCGGTGCAGAGCTGCCGCCGCACTGGTCGTTCACGCCACCTAAACGACCAACTGTTCCGCAAGTGGAAAGTCAATCGTCGAGTGCTGTAGCCGCAGCTTGGGTCAGTCCTATTGATCGATTCGCGCTACATGCCATGCGGCAGCGAGGCTTTCAGCCATCGCCAGAAGCAAAGCGATATGAGTTGCTGCGCCGCGTCAGCTTGGACCTAATCGGTTTGCCGCCGACGACCGCAGAGGTTGCTGCTTTCGAAGCGGATCGAACGCCGTTGGCTTATGAACGACAAGTCGACCGGCTGTTGTCATCGCCAGCCTTTGGTGAGAATTGGGCTCGCAAGTGGCTCGACTTGGCTCGCTATGCGGACTCCGCCGGATATGCAGATGACCCGGATCGAACAATTTGGGCTTATCGTGATTGGGTTATCCGAGCCATTAATCAGAATATGCCAGTTGATCAGTTCACCGTTGAACAGCTTGCCGGTGACCTGCTTCCCAATCCCACCAACGATCAACTTACGGCTACGGCCTTCCATCGCAACACCTTAACCAACAACGAAGGTGGAACGAACGACGAAGAGTTCCGCAATGTTGCCATCGTAGATCGCGTCAACACGACGATGGCTGTTTGGATGGGGCTAACGATGAGTTGTGCTCAGTGTCACAATCACAAGTACGACCCGTTTTCACAGGCTGAATACTTCAAACTGTTTGCGATCTTTAATCAATCTCAAGATGCCGATCGACGTGATGAAAGTCCGTTGATCTCACTGTTTAGTGAGGCTCAGCTTCAACAGTTGGAAGGTTGGCGAAAGCGACTGGACGAAATCGACAAGCAGCTTACTGTTCCAGGCGATAGCGCTGAATTGGCTGCTTGGGAAGCGAAGATTAAGCAACCTGACTGGCAACGAGTCGTACCAGCCAAATATTCATCGGCTCGACAAAGCGACGCGACGATCCGCGATGATCGCAGTTTGCTGGTTAAGCCAGTCTCAAAACTGGTGTGGGCCGATACCCAGGCAGTCGAGTTCAGCTTGCCCAAGGTGGCTCAGCCGATTCAGGCCATTTCAATTCGAACTTTGCCAGATTCGACATTGCCTGCCGGTGGTGCTGGCTTGGGCGGTGGCAATTTTGTTTTGACCGATGTACAAGCCGAACTGCTTCCTAAAGTCGATGCGATTCCGGCAACCAAGTTTATTCGTGTGGAGCTAAAGGGCAAAGAGAAGATACTGTCTCTGGCCGAAGTTCAGGTCTTTGTTGGCGATTCGAATATCGCTCTCAAAGGCAAGGCTACGCAAAGTAGCACCAGCTATGACGCTGATGCCTCGCGAGCCATCGATGGCAACACGATTGGCGATTTTGAAGCCAAGTCCACAACACATACTGCCACGGAGCAATCGCCGTGGTGGGAGGTTGAGTTGGCTGAGCCGGCCCAAGTAAACAAGTTGGTGGTGTTCAATCGTACCGACAACGGTCTGCAGTCGCGGCTAGATGGTGTGGAGCTGATCTGTTTAGACGCCAATCGAAAAGAGATCTTTCGGTACACGGTAAAGAAGGCCAAAGACAGCCAATCGGCTGATGTAAACCACTCCAAGAAGATCAAGTTTGTTGCGGCCTACGCCGCCTACTCGCAGCCGGGTTTCGAAGCTGCCAAAGTGATCGACGAAGATCCTAAGTCGGGGTGGGCTGTTGGTGGGAAGCTTGAGCAATCACACCTTCTGTCACTGATACCAGAAACGCCGATAGATACCACTGGCTTCGATTCGTTGAAGTTAGTGTTAGGTCATAATGCTCCCTATCAAGACCACATTCTGGCAAGCTACTCGGTCGAGGTGAGTCTGGAATCGACTACCCGCGATTGGGTCGCGCTAAACGATTCGGCTCGGACGATACACGAGATACCGCTGGAGGATCGTACTGCTACGCAACAGGCCGAGTTAGCGAACTTCTTTGCACGAAACTTTGCGGCCAGCACATCTGCTTTGCGAGCGGAGCAGGTTAAGCTGCAGCAACAAATCAGCAAGGTCAAGCCAGCGACCAGCGTACCAATCATGCGAGAACTGCCCGAGAATCAGCAACGAAAGACATTCATTCAGCTTCGTGGTGATTACAAAGCTCATGGTGATCAAGTGGGTCCAGGTGTGCCCGCAGTGTTCCATGAATGCCGAGCAGAAGGTGCCGTTAATCGCTTGGATTTGGCCAACTGGCTGATCGATCCCAAAAATCCTTTGACTGCTCGAGTTTGGGTTAATCGAACTTGGGAGTCGCTTTTCGGGCTGGGTATTGTCAGAACCAGCGAAGAGTTTGGGACTCAAGGAGATCCGCCCACCCATCCTGAACTGTTGGATTGGTTGGCAGTTGAGTTCATGGAGAGCGGCTGGGACTTTAAGGCTCTACTTCGTCAATTGGTAACTAGCCAAGTTTATCGACAGACTTCGATGGTTTCGCCAGAATTATTGTCGCAGGATCGTGACAACCTTTGGTTGGCTCGAGGTCCGCGAGTTCGACTGAGTGCCGAGATGATTCGCGATCAGGCATTGGCTAGTGCCGGCGTGTTGGCGAGCACAATGTACGGTGCTCCCGTTCAACCTCCTCAACCGAACCTGGGTTTGACGGCAGCCTTTGGTGGCACAACGGACTGGACGGCCAGCCAAGGCGAAGATCGATATCGACGGGCGATCTATACGAAGTGGCGTCGTTCGGCCCCCTATCCAGCGATGGCAACTTTTGATGCGCCTAGCCGCGAGGTTTGCATACTGAAGGCGCGACGTAACGAACACGCCGCTTCAAGCTTTGGTGACGTTGAACGATCCCGTGTTCATTGAAGCGGCGCAAGCGTTAGCTCGCCGAGTCGTTGTGTTCGAAAAGCCCAATGAAAGCGACTCCGCCAAGATCGACGCTGTATTTGATCTGACCACCAATCGACGTCCTACGGATGCCGAGCGTGCCGCCTTGCTGGAACTGCTCGCTAATGGTCGCGAACACTTGAAGACGCGTATGGGCGATGCGATGAAACTGGCAACGGAGCCGCTGGGACCTTTGCCTGCCGGTGCAGATGCGGTCGAGCTAGCAAGCTGGACTGCAGTGTGCAATGTGGTGATGAATTTAGACGAAGTACTGATGAAGAGATAATCATGAATCCAATCATCGAGAACCTACAGTTGAAGACTCGACGTTACTTTCTCAAAGAGAGCGCGATGGGCCTGGGTGCTCTGGCTCTTGGAAGTATGATGTCAGATGGGGGTCGGGCATTGGCCGATGATATCGTACCACAGTTAGGTAAACCGCATTTTGAGCCCAAAGCGAAACGGGTGATCTACCTGCATATGACGGGATCACCACCCAATTTAGATTTGTTCGATTACAAACCAGAGTTGATTCGTCGAAATGGCGAGGACTGTCCCAAGACATTTTTGGAAGGTAAGGAGTTTGCGTTCACTTCGGGTACTCCAACGCTACTTGGTACGCCACAGAAGTTTCAGCAGGTTGGCAAAGGCGGAACATGGATGTCGGCGGCTATACCCAAGCTGCACGACGTGGCCGATCACATGTGCCTGGTCCACTCGATGCACACCGAGCAGTTCAATCATGCGCCGGCCGAGCTTTTGATCTACACTGGTTCACCGCGCGCTGGTCGACCTTCACTTGGATCTTGGGTGGCTTATGGTCTAGGGACTGAGAACGCAAATCTGCCGGCTTTCGTAGTGTTGATCTCCAGCGGAGTTCAGCCCAACGGGGGCAAGAGTTCTTATGGAAGCGGATTTTTGCCCAGCGTTTATCAGGGCGTACAGTGTCGAAGCAAAGGCGATCCTGTGCTGTTTGTTTCCAACCCCGCAGGCATGGATTCCGATCTTCGACGAAAAACGCTTGATGCACTGGGCAAGCTAAATCAGCTTCAAGTCGAAGAGATGGGGCATCCGGAAACTCAGACTCGTATTTCGCAGTACGAACTTGCGTTCGAATGCAGACAAGCGTACCTGAGGTGATGGATATCTCTCGCGAACCACAGCATGTGCTGGATGACTACGGGGCCAAGCCGGGTGAAAGCAGTTTGGCGAATAACTGTTTATTGGCGCGGCGATTGGTTGAGTCCGGAGTTCGTTTCGTCCAGCTGTTCGACTGGGGATGGGACTTCCACGGCACAGCCGCTCTTGAGGGCATCGATGATGGATTGACTCGCAAATGCGCTACGATGGATAAGCCCGTAGCAGCCTTGATCAAAGATCTTCATTCACGTGGTTTGCTCGACGACACATTAATTGTTTGGGGCGGCGAGTTCGGTAGAACGCCGTTTCGAGAGGGACGAACGGCCAAGAGCAAGATATTGGGCCGCGACCATTATCCAGATTGCTTCACGATGTGGATGGCCGGTGGTGGTACCAAGGGTGGATTTAACTATGGTCAGACCGATGAGCTTGGATTCGGTGTGACCGAAAACCCAGTGCATGTTCACGACCTACAGGCAACCATCATGCATCTGCTGGGTTTTGATCACACCAAGCTGACCTATCGATTCCAAGGTCGAGATTACAGGCTGACCGATGTGCATGGTCAGGTCGTTCAGGCTCTACTGGCGTGATTTAACCCAGCTAACCACTGAGGCACGGAGCCACAGAGTTCAACCCCTCCGGTACATTTGCAATGCACATAAATCCAAAAGCCGACAACGAGGAAGAGCCGTTAATCGACCCTGATGACGTTGTCGCAACTCACGATGAATCTGACCAGCCTGTGGGGGCAGGCAGAGTGCTGTTTTCCATCCGCGATATGCTCGTCTTAACCACGGTAACAGCCGTGATCGTAGTCATCTCGCCGAGTATGAAGTATCTAATCGATGGAATTTCGGTGAACGCTTGGATCATCTCCTTCTGGTTCATGATGGTCGTCGTAATGTTGATTGCACGCTATCGAGGCAGCATTCGGCAAAATGTTCTAAGACAAGCCGGAA
The DNA here is from genome assembly GCA_037367405.1 of Ottelia alismoides. Classification (NCBI taxonomy): domain Eukaryota; kingdom Viridiplantae; phylum Streptophyta; class Magnoliopsida; order Alismatales; family Hydrocharitaceae; genus Ottelia; species Ottelia alismoides. Next base: position 43,166 of record JAZKJV010010744.1, read on the forward strand.
CCCAGTGGGCGCGCGGGACGGTCCGAGACCTGGAATGGCAACAAAGGCTAAACACGGTTGTTTGGCTGCAATTAGTTTTCGGATTGCTACTGATGCTGAGCATGTCGATATGGGTAGGTTTAGCGTTTGGTGAACGGAGCAATTTTGCCTTCGTCACGCCCATGTACATTCCCGTAGTCGTTGCCTTGCAGATGACAATCATGGCGATCTGGTTTTTGTCTAACGCCTTTTTCAGTCTGTTCTGGAAAGCATATCCTGGTCATGTTGAGTTTTACGAACAAGGTGTTTGTGTTAACGGACACAGATTCTATCCTTGGGATCAGATTGAGCAGTTGTTGCCAAGTACTGCGTACAAGTCTGCTGTTGCCTTGACGCTCAGGCCCTACTCACTGTTTGGTAAGACACGTGGGCAACCTTACACCTTTGTAACTCGCATGCCTAAGGATCAGATCCAAGAACTTTTGGAGCGGTTTCAGGCGAGACAGTCCAAGTGATCCCTTCCATCAATTCAGGTTGATCCGTTCTGTTCGTCATGATTCAGTGATTTCGCCAACGGTGACTAGCCGGAATCGAATTAGCGTCCGGTTCTTGGGAGATTGAAGCAATTTCGGCAAGCGAAACTGAATCTAGCCGGATCGAAACTGCCCATCAACTGTTCTTCAATGCAAGCCAAACAGTCGCAAACGCGTGGCGACGCATTGGGGAAAAGTTTCGCTTTTTAGGCCGGACAGTCTCCTACGGCCTCCTACGGCAGTCGGTTCAAGCAAATATGCCAGCATTGGATGTCGGAGTTGCGCGGTTACAAAGCCTCTATCCATCAAGGAAAATGTGCGTCGACCGTTTGTTACACATAGTACAGATGTGCTGAATTCTAAGAAGGATTCTAGGGCCTGTGCCGATCAAAACAACTGTGACTAAATGCACGTTCCTAACGTGTATGCGCTATCCCGCAAATAGCAGCAATCACTGATCAGCCATCCAAAGGTGGACCCATGCTAAAAGCACGCCAATCATCTGTCCGTAAAGCCATTCGTCAACGACTATTTAGCAAGCTTCTGCAATTGAGCCTGATCGGAGGTTCGATTCTGTCGACCTCGGCGATTCATGCTCAACAAAATCCACAAATGCAGCAGCAAGCCGCACAGCAGTTTCCCACACAGACTCGGCAGAAACCTAACGTGCCTGGGAACAGTAGTCAAACAACTTTGATGACCTACAACGTTCCCACTCAATTGATTGGAACGGCTGGAGCTCAATTGCAGTTGCTTTACCATAACACGCCAGGAGTGACGATCACCTCCGATCCGCAAACGCAGCAGTTGATGGTGATGGCTCCACAAGCCGTTCAGCAACAGATCGGCGAGTCGCTGCGTCGCTTGATGACCCAAACGGGTGTACCCCTAGGAGATCAAGGTATTGCGGCCAAGTCGCTTGACGAGCGAAACTATGTACTGGCCAACATTACTTGGCGAGAGTTGGAAGATGCCCTAGCGCGATTGGCGGGATCAAAGCTAGAGGTCACAACGGAGAAGAATGGCGAGTTGGCTCAACTTCAGATTGCCAACGCTCACGGACAAAAAGATATACTGCGGGTGGATCGTCGCAACAACTTGGTGACGATTCGAGGTACTGTGCCAACGGTTTCCGCTTGGTCGCAGATCATTCACAGCTTGGACATGGGGCAAGCTGATCCCAACGCATCGACCCACATCGTACCATTGGCTCCTGCTCAACCACGCAGCATCAATCGCATGATCAAGCTGGTCAAAGCACAATTGCCTCAACAAGGTAACATACAAGATGATCCCAACAACCCCGATGTACAAGCGACTGCCGTTATTGAGCGAGGCGGTATCACTGAAAGCGGATTGCTAGGTGATGTGCAGATCGAAGTGGTTGAGTCTGTCGGCCTGATCATTGTGAAGGGTTCGAAGCGAGACGTACAACGCGTCCTGCAGGTGATTGAAGAGATCAAGAAGCAAGCACAATCGACTGAACCGCTGGTTGAAATCCTTCAATTGCAACATGCCAACAGTGAAGCCGTCTCCAACTTGGTCACACAGCTCTACCAAAGCGTTTATCAGCCGCGACAAGGTTCAGTTAGCATTACTGCCTTGGTTCAGCCGAATGCCTTGTTGCTAATTGGTCGCCCAGAAGTCGTGCAGTCGGTGAAGGATCTGGTTGCCAAGATTGATACACCGCTTGAGTCGACGGACCAGTTGCGAGTCATTCGTTTGGAGCATGCTTCGGCGGTAGACCTTGAAACTCGAATTCGCGATTTCTTCCTCGGAACGACCACTGGCGCTGGAGCGATCCCGCAAGCTCAGCCAGCGGTTCCAGGTGCTGCAGGTGGACAGACCACTTTCCAAGGTGGCTTGGCTAGTAAGGTAAAGATTTCCAGTGACTATCGAACCAACGCACTGATCGTGAGGGCATCGCCACGTGAAGTTGCCGAAGTCGAAAAATTGGTGCGGCAGTTGGATGTTGAAAGCAGCGCCACAGAGAATCGTGTGCAAGTGTTCCCACTCAGGCATGCAGTGGCCCAAGAACTGCAGGCGGTGATAACACAAATCATCACTGGGCAAGCGGCCGGGGGGCAGGCGGACAGCAGCAAGGCGGATTCGGTCAAGCTCAACCTGGCGCGGGATTTGGTGCTCAGGCTGGTGCAGCCAACAACCGAGCTTCGACTCCAAGCGGCAAACTTAGCTACGTAACGGTTGACGGTGAAAAGATCGAGTCAGGCGTTTTGGCTGGTGTAATTGTAAGCTCCGATCCTAGCGTAAACTCGCTAGTTGTACGTGCCCCGGCACCGAGTATGCCGCTGATTGCCAAATTGATTGCTGAACTGGACGTTCTGCCAAGTGCGGAAGCTCGGATGAAGATCTTCCAGCTCAAGAATAGCGATGCGACAACTGTTGCATTGACGCTGCAGAACCTGTATGGCCTCTCGCCAAGTGCAGGCCAAGGTTCCCAATTCGCTCTACAAAGCACCTTCGTCAACAACTTGCGAACGCAGTTGACTGCTGGTGGAGAAAGCACTTTGATCCAATTGCGAATCACACCGGAAGCTCGTAGCAACAGCGTGATCGTGACCGGTGCTGAAGCAGATCTTACCGTGATTGAGGCGTTGATTCTTCGCTTGGATGAAGACCTGGCTGCCTCTCGTCGATCCGAAGTGATTTGGCTGCGTCATGCTAACGCAACCGACGTAGCAACTGCGTTACAAAACTATTTCAATACGGTATTTCAGACTCAGTCGCAATTAGTGAACCAGGGAGTCATTAGCATTCAAGAATTGGTAAATCGCCAACTGGTTGTGGTCGCTGACAACTTAACCAACAGCGTACTACTCAGCGCGACAAATACTTACTTCGAAACTGCCATGCGAATGATCGAGCGACTGGATCGCCGACCGCCACTGGTAACGGTGCAAGTTCTCATGGCAGAAGTTTCGCTGAACGATAGCTTAGAGTTTGGCACTGAGCTGGGCTTGCAGGACAGTCTGTTGTACACCCGCCGAAGTGCGTCAGGTGGTACACTTGGCTCCAACGTGTTCAATACAGGAACCGCTATTGTTTCTCCGACCGCAGCCGCCAACCTTGCAGGTCAAAGCATGTCGGCCTTTAACATGGGTCGAGCGAATACCAGCGGCGTAGGCGGAATGGTCTTGTCTGCCTCTAGTGAGACGGTGGGTATTCTTGTTCGTGCCCTGCAGACTGCTGGTCGTTTGGAAGTACTGAATCGTCCTCAGTTGACAACATTGGATAACCGCGAAGCAATCTCGACTGTTGGTGGTCGCGTTCCGCGGATCACCGGGGTTCAAACTGCAACGGGTATAAATCCACAAACTTTCATCGTAGAAGATGCTGATTTCGGTGTGATCCTTCGGTTGTTGCCTCGAGTTAGTCCAGATGGATTGATTCTGATGCGAGTGGGTGTTGAAAACTCCAGCGTGGGAGATCCTAACAACGGTATCCCCGTTGGCTTTAGCCAAACAGGCAGCCCATTCGATCGCCGATCATCAACTCGACACAGGCTGAAACTTGGGTTACGGCATATCCAGGACAAACAGTGGTGTTTGCAGGTTTGATCAGCAAGACACGACAATCGAACCGAAGCCAGGTGCCAATCTTGGGTAGCCTTCCTTTGATTGGTGCGGCTTTCCGCTTCGATGTCGAGACTGAACAGCGCAAAGAACTACTGGTCGTGTTAACTCCACGACTGATTCAAACGGACGAAGAATATGAAACGCTTAAGCAGGTTGAAAGCTCTCGCATGAGCTGGTGCTTGGCCGACGTTCTAAGCGTTCACGGTGACCAAGGGCTATCTTCTGGCAATGGACTTTGGGGACCGGCTCGTGCTCCAGTTATCTTCCCCAATATGCCAACCAATCGCGTACCTGACCGTGCTGAGCATAACATGGACAACAACTATCCGATGAATGGTAACTACGGTGGCTATCCGTACTCAGAACAGTCCATCATTGAACCAGTCCCGGCAGCACCAATGTCCTATGAAGACCTTGAGGCAGCTAAATCTCGATCGAATCAGTTGCAACCAGTCTCTTACCAATCGGGCGATACTAAGTTGCAAGTGTTGAAGCCAACTTCCAACCAAGGATTGATTACTCCTGCGATCAACGGACAGAGTAACCCCGTACAAAACTCTGGCAGCATGCCTCGCCTTAACACAAGCGGCACGGGCTCGCCAAATCAAGTTCCCGGCGTTCAAAAACGGTTCGTACCGATAACAGGCTACTCCAACTTGGATGACTCAAGTGGAGCATTCATGTTGCACTCTCGCGATGACAAAAGTAAATTTCCGGATAAGCGAAGGACTCGCCATGACAAAATCTCGTAAGACTCTTGCTTGCCTTCTGGCTGTTGCTCTGGTTGGTGGATCTACATCAGGATGTGCGACCTGGAAGAGTTCAGGTTCGGAAAAGACTTGGAATCCAAAGACTTGGTTCAAGAAGGAATATCAAGAACCTGTATCGATGGCAACGATTTGGCGAGCCGACCGCATGGCAGAGCCAGGCCAGCGCGAAATGCGTGGATTTGGTGCCAGGATCTACTTCTATAACGAGAAGTCTCAGGCAATTCCTGTTGACGGTGATGTTGTTGTGCATGGCTACGTCACAACACCAAGCAGTCGAAAGTCAACCAATGATCAGCCAGACAAGAAGTTTACCTACACCTCGGAACAGTTGGCTGCTCAATACAGTCCATCGGATCTTGGTGCGTCTTACAGCATCTGGGTGCCATGGGACGAAGACGGTTTTCGCGAAGAGGTTACTCTGATTGCTACCTTCAAATCCAAGAAGGGTGGTGTGGTTCAAGCGTCACCAACGAAGATATTCCTGCCTGGCAAGTCGCCTCTACCAGATGAAGTTTTGCCGCCTGTAACTCAACAAGTTACGTACAAGAAGCCGGCTAAGCAGACTTACGATTTGGGGCCTGAGCCAGAGAAGTTGCCATCGACGCGAATCACCACGATTGAGTTGCCACAAAAGTCTCGCTTGAATCAACCCAATCTGGGATTGCCAGCGCAAAACGTCTATAGCAATGTCTCCGGAGATGGAGTCGCCGTGGAAGTAGGCAGACGGGGTAGCACTACGTCTCAGACTCAAGCTTCTCCACGACTGGAAAATCTCCCGCCACCGCCACTTGGAAACCAACCTCATAGCCAAAACTTCAATGGAACGCCGAATGCTCCCAATGGATACAATGCTGCAGGTGCACAGGGGGCGGTCGGTGTTCAGGGAGGCTGGTATGCCGCCCAACAATCAGTTGGTAGGTTTCCAGCAGTCCGCAAGCGTTGCACCGACGAGCTCTAATCCAAACTTGGGCAACCAAGCTGGTTCGAATCAAGCCGATGCAAGCCAACAGGGCTGGGGGCAGCCAGGCTGGGGACAGTCCCGAATCAGCCAGGCTCGGGCGACCCGTTCCAGTGCCTTCAGTCAACCAGCTCAACGCTAACGACACACGCAACGGGTCTTCTCGCACGCGGAAGCTGGCGAATGACTGCTCAGATCATTTCGCGGGCAGGAGTGAGTTGTGAGCTTGAGTGTTGACGATTAAGCTGGCGCGACACCGCGCTGCGAGGCTATTTTTTTTACGCGTGGGTTTTCGCCCCATCCAAGTTTATCACGCAACGTGTAATACTCGTTCTTGCTTGGTACTTGAATCATTTGAAACGAAACGGGCGCGCGGCTAACGCGATAACAATCGCCCTCATCGAGCGGTCCGAGCACCCCGGCCGTCGAAGACCGCTGATACCGTATCGTGCCCCTGGCGAATGAACATCTCAATGATGCGATCGGCTTGATCTACCACCGGTCGCATGGTCAAAGTATGAGGGCTGATGGGGCTAATGACAACAGCTTCTAGACGGCGGTGAAGAATGGGGCCACCGGCCGAAAGATTGTGAGCGGTCGAACCTACAGGGGTGCTGACAATTAGTCCATCACAACTGTATGTGCTGGCGAATTGTCCATCGATGTACAGATCGATGTGTAACATGGAGTACGGCGGTCCACCCAGGATCGCAGCCTCGTTCAATGCCAGCTGGTCTGCGCTGGTTGTACCACTGGCTTTGACGATGTTGCACTGCAACATCACGTGTCGATCGATGGGATATTCACCTGCACAAACGTGCGGCCAAACCATTTCAAGATCGTTCTCGTCCAACGCAGCTAAGAATCCAAGTCGACCCAGGTTGACACCGATGACCGGCATCTGATTTAAACCCATTCGCCGCGCGGCAGACAGGATGGAACCGTCGCCACCCAGAACAACCACCATGTCCCAGCCGTCGAT